>CM024766.1:74055005-74461526 GCA_014218235.1 Colocasia esculenta | reverse complement strand
AGACTGCTCAACACACACTTGAGTTTGACAACTCAACACTGAGCGCACCGGCTCACAACAATCTGAGCACAAGGCTCACACATAGACTTGCTAGACACCAACTTAAGACAAGATCTCCTAGCAACAGATCTAGTCGAAATTTGAGAACACTAATGAGAATTATGCAGAAGCACTTGCATAATCTCAAGAGATATCTCAGAAGAACAGAAGTAAAGTAAAAAGGTATTGAATGACTTCGTTCTTCAAGTGTACTCCCTTGTAGAAGCTTGAATTGGGAAGAAGCTTGTAAACATGAAGTCCAAGACGATGCTCTGCAATCTGGGAGGTTGGACCTTCCTTGAATTCTTCTCCAACGATGGCTTCTACCTGATCTACTTCCTTGAGATGCTTCAGAGGCTTCTTTAAAGATCAAACCACAATTCTCACACCTTGAATTGGTGAGAAGAGGTGTTCAGGAGACTCCAGGAAGCAGAGGAGGGAGACACGAACTCTTATGGCCGCCAGGAATTTTTCAGGAGGCTCTAAGAGGTTGGTTGGGTCTCTCTCTTCGAAGGGAGGCCAAAAGGAGCCTTTTATACCCTTAGGATTCCAAAGATACCCTTTGGGGTACAAGGGCACGCTTCCCTAGGAAGATTCTGATCGCCCTAGAAGGACACGTGGCAGCCATCAGCTCTTAGGATGAAAAGTTTCCGTAGTGTGTCGACCTGCCCTGGTGGTTGTGTCGACACACTGTTCCAAAGATAGAAGAATCTGTTCTGGGAGAAAGGTCCCGTGTCGACCTGCTCTTGAGTGTGTCGACCTGCTCCCAATTCCTCAAACTGGCTGTTCTGGGAACTGGGTCTAGTGTCGACCTGCCCTGGGAGTGTGTCGACCTGGTGTCCCAATTCCTCAAACTGGCTGTTCTGGGAACTGGGTCTAGTGTCGACCTGCCCTGGGAGTGTGTCGACCTGGTGTCCCAATTCCTCAAACTGCTGTTCTGGGAACTGGGTCTAGTGTCGACCTGCCCTGGGAGTGTGTCGACCTGGGTACCCTGATCTCTGGAAAACTGCCACTCGTGTCGACACACTTTGACATGTGTCGACACACTCTTGACATTTTTGCACAATTTCTCTTTGAGTCTGTGTTGATGTGTCGACACCATTGATGGGTGTGTCGACACATCTTTTGCATAAAAAGTTTGTACCTGAAAAATAAACACATATATCATTAGTTAAATGATTTATCATTACCACAAATGATAAATGTGGTTTGAAAAAAAGCTTTTTGAGCATGACTTTCAGGTATGATGCTTTTGACATGTTCCAATTAAATTGCTTTAAGAACACTTCTTGTCATCATCAAAATAGGAGGGAAATGATATGAATTAGACATTCAACCCAACAACTTGTTCCTAGACCATCAGACCATCCAGTCATTGGCACCAAATGGGTGTTCAGCAATGAACTGGATGAAACTGGTGCAATCTTAAGAAACAAGGCCAGATTGGTAGCTCAAGACTATTCTCAAGAGGAAGGTATAGATTTCGATGAAACCTATGCACCTGTAGCTAGACTTGAGGCCATTAGAATATTACTTGCATATGCATCTGCTTGAATTTAACACTATTTCAATGGATGTTAAATCCGCATTTTTAAAGGGTTTATAAAAGAGGAAGTTTATGTGGAACAACCCCCGGTTTTGATGACACAGAATTCCTAATCATGTTTTCAAACTTCACAAGGCATTATATGGCTTAAAGCAAGCACCTAGAGCCTGGTATGAAAGGCTTAGTTCTTTTCTTTTAAACCATGGTTTCAGTAGAGGTCAAGTAGATAGTACTCTTTTCATAAAGTCAAAGGTCAAACACATTCTATTAGTCCAAATTTATGTAGATGATATTATCTTTGGGTCTACTGATGAATCCCTTTGCAAGTACTTTGAAAAGTTGATGTATGGAGAATTTGAAATGAGCATGATGGGAGAACTCAATTATTTCCTTGAACTACAAATCAAACAAGGAAAGGAAGGAACTCACATCTGTCAAGCAAAGTACACAAAAGAACTCTTAAAGAAATTTGGATTCGAAAATACCTAGCCACTGTCAACACCAATGAGTACATCAACAAGAATGGACAGTGACAAAGATGGTAAGAAAGTAGATCAAAAGATCTACAGAGGTATGATAGGTTCACTCCTTTATTTAACAACTAGTAGACCTGATATTTTATTTAGTGTATGCATGTGTGCTAGGTATCAAGAAGATCCTAAAGAATCACATTTAATTTCTATGAAAAGAATATTTAGATATTTAGCAAGATCTCATGACTTAGGTCTATGGTATCCAAAACATTGTGAAATTAACTTAGTAGGTTACTCTGATGCTGACTATACTGGATGCAAATTAGATAGAAAAAGCACCAGTGGTTGTTGTCAATTTCTTGCAGGATGTTTAATATCTTGGTGTTCAAAGAAACAAAATTTAGTAGCACTATCTACTGCTGAAGCTGAGTACGTAGCTGCTGGAAATTGCTGTACACAACTCTTATGGATAAAGCAACAACTTGAAGATTTCGGATTAAACATCAAATCCATCCCACTATTGTGCGACAACACCAGCGCCATAAATCTCACCAAGAATCCAGTTCAACATTCAAGGACCAAGCATATTGAGGTCAGATATCATTTTATTCGTGATCATGTAGCAAATGGTAATATTGAAATATCTTTTATTGATACAAATGGTCAGTTAGCAGACATTTTCACAAAAGCCTTACCCGAGGAGAGATTCACATCTCTTAGAAGGGAATTAGGCATGTGCAATTTGTGAAAAAGTTTTTGTTTACAACTGGCACATTAAATTTCAGAATTAAGTAATTTTTCCCTCCATGGCTTTAAGCAAAAGAAATTCAAATTATCCTTTATAACCGCTCTCTCATTGAAGTCGGTTTGAATAGTCAAACTCTTTTGTCTTCTTCTGCCGTCTTTTGGCGCCTCACTTTTCACAACACATTAATTTATTCATAAAATCAATGACAGAATGATTCGTATCTCATCGTCTACCTTTTCCCCTTTTCATCCTGTCGCATGAGCCGATGCCCTAACAACTCATATCTCAACCCTCTGCAAATTTGAACCTTCCTCCTCCTTTCCCACAAAATTTCTTGAGGATTCCTTCTCTTCTCCTTCCGTTTCAACCCTTCAGAGACTTTCCCACCTGAATCCATGGCCGCACTAGTCATCGCCGACAGTTTGGGTGGCTACAGCGCCGAGTTTCTCACTCTTGAGCAGCAGGAGAGGTTTACCTTTGTGAAGACGAAGCTCTGTGGCGATAAAGAAGTCGATGTTGCTAATCTGAGGAAAAATGGAATGAGCAGTGTGGTAGATTTGATCAATTAGATGCAGTGGACGGGAGTTACCACCTTTTCGGAGGTCAGTTATCCAGACCTGGTAAAAGCTTTCTTCGTGTGTATGAGAACAGAGGAAGATGGGTCCTTAGTTTCTTCAGTGAAGGGAACCATGATTAGAATAGACCCTGAGATGCTGAAGTTGTTGTTTGATGTGAAGACTTCCGAATTTAGTGGGGTTCACACTGTGGACGCCCAAGTGAAAGGTTTGGGAATTGTAGGACCGGGCTTCAAGCTAAGGGATGGCAAGCTTGATATAAATCAATTAACTACTTTCAACCGCCTCCTTCATTTTATTGTCTGTCAAATCTTAATTCCCAGAAGTGCAACTTTTTCCTCTTGCACAAAGGCCGACTCTGACATGATGTACTGGGCCATTCAAAATGAGGAGATAAATATGGCCACAGTGATGATGGAAAGAATGAAGTTTGCCAGAGATCAGATTTGGGATACCAAGAGTAAGTTAAATGTGTCCCTGCCATATACCCACCTACTTACCAAGATCTTCAAGCACTTCGATGTTGATCTTTCTGGGGCAGTTGTAGAGAAAATGGGCCAAGCAATCAGGTCCAAGAACCTAAAGAAGAGTGGCTTCTCTGTGGAAAATGGTGTCTGGTTCAAGGCTTCTGTTGCTGAAGGCGAAGCCATCATCGACGACACCTCAGTTGTTCATCAGGAGATGGGATCAGCAGATATGATTCTAGAATTGCCAGTGGAGTCAGTTTCAGCTCTAGCAGTTGGAGCAGCAGAATCATCAGGCCCCTCTTTAGCAGAAGTTCAGTCTGAAATTGCAGTGGAAGAAGAAAGAATATCAGCACCAGCTTCAGAATTTCCAGAAGAATTAGCTGTAAATTTTGCAGAAAGGAGAATTGAGGATATTCTCCCAGAGGACATTATTCCAGTTGAGGACCCACTACCCTCAACTGTCGTTGCATCTATTCTTTTAGACATTATTGATTCGATTCCTTTCAACTCTAGTGCTCCAGAAACCAGTGGCAGAGTTGCTGAAGAGGCTGTGGCATCAGGCCACTTTGATGAACCAATGGAAGATGTTCCAGTAGAGCTAGAGCACCCAGCTGCTCAGGGTGAATCTGTGATGGCGGATGCTCCCATTCAGGGGGAGCAAGTATCAAATGAAGAAGATGCTCCTATTGAGGGGGAGCTATCAAAAGAAGGTTCAGCAGAAACAACTTCAGTTGTTAATGGTCAGGAGGAAAGGCATAGAGATTCCTCAAATTTGGATGACAGAGAAGGAGAGATTGCAAGCTCTTCGAGCTCAGATGATGATCAACCTCCTCCAGCAAAAGAAGGCAAGAAGAAAGGAAAAGAAGTTGCCTCTGAAGTTCCTCTCCTGGCTGATACACCTTTTGAGAGGCAGGTCAAGCAGAAAATTGTCATAAATTTGAAGCCAGTGATTGAAAGGCTGAATATGCAAGGTGAGATTTTATGTACTCTCCAGTCAAATGTAAATTCTATATTTCTGAGCCTAGCTTCAGCCAACAAAGAGTTAGGACAAATCAGAAATGCTATGAAATGGTTTAATAAGGAGATGAGTAGCATGAAAGGCATGCTCTCGGATATTATCAAGGCAGTTGGAGTTCAAGCTTCTTCTCCTCCAGAAGCTCAGGAGCCTGGAGAAAATGTGTCTGGGCCATCAGGGCCAGCTCCAAAAGCAGCAGCAGCACCAGAAGCAGCAGCAGCACTAGAAGAGGTAGGGCCAACAGGGCCAGGTGATCAGGTTGAAGGGCCTCCAGGGCCATCTGAGCAAGGGTCAGGGCCATCAGGGCCATTGGAGAGTGAGTCTGTGCAGATAGAGGTAGAAGAGTTCTTGGCACCCAAGCCCCTAGCTCCCTCTTCTCCCTCTCACACACCTATTCCTCCAACTCCACCCTCAGCTCCTACAGCACCTCCTGCTCCTCAAACATTTAAGAAGCCTCAATTTAGACCAATTTCTTCTCCTACACCATTTCAGTCCACCTCATCTCCTGCCTCCTCTACTTCCATTCCTTCTCCTTCTCCTATACATGAGGCCCCTCCAGCATCCTCAGCTGGAGCATCCTCCTCCTCCTCTTGTCCGTCCCTTGGACAAGTTGATGACCTCCCTACTTCTTCCCACTCTTTTCTTCATCCTACTCCTCCACCCTCTTTCATCACTATCATACCTGAAAGAGCCCAACTTAACTCTCCCTTTATGGAACAAATAAAGGATGAGTTTGAGGAAGGGATCCTCAGGTTTGTGTTGAAGGTTGGGGAACATGTTCATAGGGCAGACCCTTCCAGTCCTGCCCTCAAGAAGAGGAAGCTTACTTCTACTTCCTCCCTTTCCTCTGAACCCAAATATCCACCTTTGTGGTTTTCTCTCACAGTGGACAACAAACATCCCTCACTGTACAGAGAATATCTCTCAAAGGTTGTTTTTGCAACCATCATTAACCTTCCCTTTCTTGATCTCATAGATCATTTGAACACCATTCTACCCTACACTTCTCTTTCGAAATCCGAAAAATCCAAAATCTTCTCTCTTGCCCACTCCAAAACTGAAGAGCAGTGGGGCAAAGGTCACAAGGATCTCCTAAAGAAATTCATTCTTGCCAAATCTGCTAGATTCCCTCCAAGAGACCACTCCCTGACCTTATCAGAGTGGTTCAGGATATATCATAGGGAACTTTGGGCACCCTATATTCAAAATGAAATCAAAATGATCAGGCGTTTCATGCTATTCAACAACTACAGATATATTCATAGACTTCCAGAGGTTCAGCTCAGTCAGTTCAAAAGGGCCATTTCAGCTCTGACTCCAGATATCTCTCAAACTTCAGATGTTCAAGTAGATTTTGCTACCCTTCAAGTGCCTGAAGAAATAGCCCTTCCTCAAATTCATTTTCTAGTTATGGAGTCCTCTGTAGGATCCATCATCTTTGAATGTTTTGCCAGAGTAATGGGCAGAATTAAAGTACAGAAAGGCTGCCTGGTTGCTTTTCCTAGATTCTTATTTAGGGAATATCACCAGGGGCATGTAAGTGCTGAAGTTCTAGCCCCCATTCTGTCTGAATGTGAAAGGCTGACATCCTCAGAATGGTCCAAGTTCTACCCCTTGTCAGCTCAGCAGCTGTTTTAAATCAATGAAGCTCAGGCCAGGGAAGGCAAACCAGCCATTTCTCCAGCTACTTTCCTAGATATAATCTCCATTCATCTTGTTGATGACCCCTTCAAGGTCTAGGAGGAAAGATACAAAGTGTATGTGGCTATGCACAAAGCTCTCAGAGATAACCACAACCACTATCCTGTCACCATGGACCAATTCCTCACCTGTGCCAGCTTTGGGACTCGTCGATTTCTCAAGATGAACATGGACAAGAATGCATATGCTGATCTTCTCTATCAGCACCTAGATCTTCATCTCAAAAGGATGGCTTCCACCATGGGACCATCCTACACTGTATCTTTTGGAGTCTTCAAAACTCATTTTGAAGAGCAGGAAGCACAGGCATGGGAAACCATATCCCATTTTGCCTCTCTTTTGTCTCCTGCCTTCTATTTACCTGTACCTCCACAAAGTTAATGAAATGACCTTTCTTGAGTAATCCTATTTTCCTTCTCTCCTCTTTCTTTGTCGAAGATTGTCTTTTTGCTCAGTGACAAAAAGGGGGAGAAAATTAGCATGTCTGAAATACAATAAGTTTTTTTTAGCATCTTCAGACGGATTTCAGATATTTTTCATCCATGCTCATTGTTCAGTTTTGTCATCACCAAAAAGGGGGAGATTGATGACCAGTCTGTCTCTATGTAATTTTAATTAATTACATATATATATATATATTTTTGATGGTTAACAAAACCAAACAAAAGTTTATCAATTATATCTAATGAATATTTCTTAAGTCTTAAGTACAAAAAAAAAATACCAAGGTCAAACAAGCCAATAAAGGTATGCATTACTTCTCTGAAGCTTTAATCTTTTCAATATGATATTTCTCTAAGTCCATATCAACTTCTGTTGAAGTTCACAACGATTTCCTTACAAGACTGAAAAGTCATGTTGTTTCAATCAAGTCGATGCCACAACGACTCTATAAGTTACCGTAACGATTTCTTTAGAGCCCGTAACGGCTTGCTCGACACAACGACTCTATAAGTTACCGTAACGATTTCTTTAGAGCCCGTAACGACTTGCTCGTCACAATGACTCTATAAGTTACCATAACGATTTCTTTAGAGCCCATAACGACTTGCATGTCGCAACGACTCTATAAGTGACCGTAACGATTTCTTTAGAGCTCGTAACGACTTGCCTGTCACAACGACTCTATAAGTGACCGTAACGATTTCTTTAGAGCTCGTAACAACTTTCCTGTCGCAACGACTCTATAAGTATTCATAACGGTTTCTTTAGAACTCATAACGACTTGCTCGCCGTAACGTTTCTATAAGTATTCATAACGGTTTCTTTAGAACTCACAACGACTTGCTCGTCGTAACGATTCTATAAGTATTCATAACGGTTTCTTTAGAACTCACAATGACTTGCTCGCCGTAACGATTCTATAAGTATTCATAACGATTTCTTTAGAACTCACAATGACTTGCTCGCCGTAACGATTCTATAAGTATTCATAACGATTTCTTTAGAACTCGTAACGATTTGTTATGTCTCATAACGACTTGGTCAACCTGACTTATTCATAACGATTTCATAAGTCGTATAATCATCGATTTCATATCTTTATATCTTATTCATCTTAAAAGCGTTGACTAATCAAAGTCCACATAGGTATCTCTCTGTCACTTCTGCATTTATGAGATCTGAACGTATCTCTGCATGCATGCAGACAATATCATCCTTTATCGTGCTTACTCTGATTACGTCTTTTAGACTTAAGCTATTTGGCATTACTATTTTCATGTCTATTTCTACTGACGTTGACGGACATCAGAGACAGCTTAGCTGTCTGCTATTTGAGATTGTCATTTGTGCAGACCTCTGCACTAGCTTCATGGTACAACGTTAAACAAAATAGAAGCCAACGGATATTTCTGAAGATCTCATCTCTTTGCGTGCTCAAGTGATCAAAAGACTGTTGACTGGAAGCTTCCAAGACTCCAGATGTCATTCGGTCTAACGACTACTCAAAAGAGAGACAACGGACACTTCAACGTTTAGATTTCAAATTAAAGATATAAATTCAAGTCAGAAGAACAGAAACAAAAAGAAGATATCGCGTATTCAAGCATTCAAATTCTTCTGAAGAAGTCCAGAGCCAAGAACTTCATTCCTCTTAGTTTTTGCTCTTTGCTCTCCACTAGTTTGTGAAAATCTTGAGAGAGCCCGTGTAGTTCTGAGAGTGTGCCTTGTTTAGATCTGTGCTCTCAGTTCTAGTTGCTTCAGATCCTTGCTTGTCAAAAACTTGATCTAGGGTGTTGTTCCCTTCGGTTGTGAAGGAAGACCTGGTGTGGTATCCAAGGTGTTGTTCCCTTCCGGTGTGAAGAAAGACCAACTGAGCTGGGTGTTGTAGCGTCCTTAGGGGGACTGTACCCTAGTTAGTGAAATCTTGAGGTGTTGCTCAGGGACTGGACGTAAGACTCCTAAGGAAAGGAGGTCCGAACCAGGATAATCCTTGTGTTGTGTGATTGTCTTCTTTGTGTGTTTGATATTTAAACTAACAGTCACTAACCTACTTTGAAGAACGTTTGTGTAAATGTTTTTTAGTTACAGGTATATTCTAGATTAATTTTTAAAGATCCATTCACCCCCCCTCTGGGCTCGTCAACTGGGCAACAAAAATGTTAATGATAATCATGACAACATGGGTGTTTGCTTGAGATTCTCCCACTCATCTCACCGTCTGTTCTTGTGTGTTAGAGTCTAGAGTTTGTTTGTGGTCATGTCGTCTCCCCTAATTGTTTAGGGGTAGTGTATGCGTTAGTGTTTAGGTTTGTTGAGTCAGTCTCCATTAACAATTGTACTATACCATAATCCTCTTTTCTGTATGGACCACTTCTGCGTCCTCACCGGCGATTCTCTGCCCATTTGGCTTCTCAAGGATGTGCCCCAGCCACCTGCTGCCACCCTCACCGGGCAAATCCAACCCCTACAAGGCCACAACTATTGATGATCGGTCTCACCCACGCTCTCCTTCTGGGGCGGATGACCCACATGCCCAATTCAGTCAGCTCCTCCCACATCTGAGCCCGGCACAAGTTCGGGAATTCTTGGCGGCTGCCAAAGGCAAGCACTCCCTCTCTCCACCCTCTCATGCCTTTGCCTAGTAGGCAACCTCCTTTGCTCCCATTGCTTCCACACCATGCGTACCCTCTACCTTGGTCGATCCTACTGCTCTTCGTCCATGGGCTATCCATTTCTCTAAGCCCATCTACCTTCTGGTGTAGGAGGTTCGGCCCAAGTCCCCTCCACATTCTTCGTACTATCAAGCCAAACACAATGCCCTTCCCCGTGAAAGGTCATACTCTTTGGAGCAATCGTGCTCCCTTGTCCCTTCTCACCACATCTCGTCCCCTTCTAATTTACTTGCGGAATGGACATCCATGAAAAGGGAACTACACGATCTTCGGAGGCAACCTGACCCTCGAAAGGTAGCCGACATTCCTCTTCCTTCTTTCCAACACCTCCGGGTTCCTCCCCACTCAGAGCTGCCCATCTACAGATGATACTTTGGGGTAGGCGACCCATATGCACATATCAAGGATTTTGTATATGAATCTACTCCATGCAAGGATGACCGCCACCTCATGGCGTATTTGTTGAGGAAATCATTAGATGGTTCGGCCCTCGAGTGGTTCTACTCTCTACCACCGGAGGAATTCAAATTGTACAAGAAAGATTCCTGCAACACTTCCAAGACCGGGTCAGCCCCGAATATTCTTTTGTAGATCTGGTGGTAAAAAAGATGAAGGCCGATGAAGAATTTTCCATCTGTGCTGACCGGTGGTGTGCTCTGGCTGCACGGGTTCATTACCCCATTCTGGAGGAGGAAAAGGTCAAGCTCTTGATAGTTAATGCCACACCCATCTACTGATCCATCTTGGCCACGAATGATATCACCACTATGCACCAATTGTATAGCCGAGCCTGTTTCATTCAAACACAACTCAAGGACTCACCTATCCATTCTATGTTTGAGAATTCGAAGTCCCACTACCCCGAGAAATCCCAGGGCCCAGTCACAGAGGGGGTACAAACCAATGAATAGGTAGGTGTTGTGAACAACCCCCAAGGTCAAGTAGGTAGGGCGGCCTATAACCCATATCCTCAGTAGCCATGGAACAATTGGCCACCCCCCCTCAAGCTCAGAACCCTCCGTAGGAGCAACGCCAATACAACCAAGTTCCTCCACCACAAAATGGCTATGCTCCTAGAAAACCCAATGGTCCCAAAAGAGCTCAGTACCCTCCTCTACCAGAAGCTTGTCTGACATTTTTGCAGCCCTCATGTCCTTTAATGCACTTAGGCTTCCTTCGGAAAAGGCCAACTGGAACATGGCAATGGACCAGACCAAATACTATGTGTATTACTGCCATCCGAGGCACAATGTATCAAATTGCTTTCAGTTCAGGGACATGATAAATGATCTTCACGAACAACAACAAATTGATTGGGCAGAGATGAAGAGAGTGATCCAGACCTTGAGGGATCAACAAGGGAAGCGACAGCAGAAGCAACAACAAAGGCGACAGTAGTCACCGCCACAAAAACAACAATTCCAGCAGCAACAATTCCAGCAACCACAATAGCCAGCTCAAGATCTCGACATAGTGCGGAATCCTATACCACAGCATCAGCCTGCTCTGAACCCTCAACCTGCTCCACCACCCACTCAAGTTAATCCCATTGTCCACCATCTGCCACGAACCGCCACTTGGGCCTACGATGACGAGCATGAAGTAGGTCAATTATTGGTTATTTCTCATATCACCATCACCTCCCCTACACCTACCATTGCCCCAATCACCTCATCACTATGCACCACTCCCATAATACCCCCCATTAGTCCATCACCCATCAACATCTCACGTTCCCACACACCAGCGCCAATAATAGCCAACTCATCCATCATCAGACCCATCAAGATGCCTTGCGCACTTTTCTATAGAGGGTTATGGTCAGTGAAGACATGACCTCGGAGACACTGCCATCGGTCCTATCTATTTTACTAGGGGACCAACAATAACATTTTCAGACAATGAGCCAGCTCCTCCCGAGGCAAGGAGAATGCCTCTGTGTGTAACATTGACAATAAATAAAGTGGCCATTGATGTCGCTTTAGTGGACACTGGAGCATCGATCAATGCGTGCCCCCTTAGCACTCTTCTCGTGCAATATATCTGAGTGCCGATTACAACGAACTCTTACTACCATTGTAGCTTATGATAACTCCAGGCAACCTTGCCATGGCGTGGTCTCCTTGCAGGAGGAACTAGGGCCACTAGTCATGAACGTGGAGTTCTATGTACTTGATATTGATCCCACCTTCAAGGCTATTCTCGGCTGGCCATGGATTGAGGCGCTAGGGGTAGTCCCCTCTACAGCTCATCAATGTCTGAAGTTCTCTTTCCAAGGGCGAATTGTCAAGGTGAAGAGTCAACCACTACACACACGGTTGAAGCAGTTAAACATATCTTGCCAACAGTTTGGCCCTCTAACAAACCCATTATCTCTGTACTTGACGTAAAATACCCATGGGCATATACTTTCTCTTCCAGCAGCCAAATAGTGTCTCCATCTGTAGCGGCTTCCAAAAGGGCGAAATTGTCAGATACAAAAGGCTGGAACATTATGCTTATGATCGACTATTAGCCAGGAAAGGGACTTGGAGCTCAACTTCAAGGAAAGACCCAGATCATCTCTAACTCCAAGCAAGTCACCAGGCGAGGTCTCGGTTACAAAGAATAAGTCTAGCCATGGACCACCTTCTCTTCCACACTGAAGCCAGATCGACAACCACTCAGCTGGTCTTTATACTGTCACTTCATCAAAGGACCCGTTCAGCTGGGGTATGACACCATCGTAGTAGAGGTAGACTTTATAGACTATGATGTCCATGGACGTCATTTTTCCCGACATATGACACCAATGCTGACATATCAAGCCTTAGAGGCGTTGTAGCCCGATAAGAGGAGGAAGACTGGTGACCCTGAGGCTGAATGGTACATATGGTTTGATCTAGAAGACCTCACAATCACATTTAGTCACCTGTTCTGGGATGGTGATCTTACTTGGGCCCCAGCAATGGCAGAGCTTGTGGAACCCCCATCTACTATCACCTCCAAGCAACAGTTGCTTGGGGACGGTGAATATATTAGAGAGCCTGATGTGCTCTATGAAGACAACAACTCTATAGATAAGCTCTGTTGAGGTATTCCTGGACTCCCAAACATTCCATATTTTCAATTCTTATTTCCAAGTTCTCCTTCGTCCCTTGTTCACCTCCCCTTATCCTCTGACGCCCTCGAAGCATTGACCGTTCCCTCTTCACACTTCACCCTTTCGTTCAATAGCACGACATTCCCCTTCTCCCGATGCCTTCAAATGTAGAGTAGTTTGTCTTTATTTTTAGGTTGGTATGTTTTCTTCATTTACTTAAAAAAACAACTCTACCGTTTCCCTCACTTCTTCAGCAATCGGACGATGATCTCCATCTCCCCTCCTTCATCAGACGGTGATCCCCGTCTTCCCTCCTTTGCTCCCTCTGACGGCGATCCCTGTCTCCCCTCCTCCTTCATCAGGCGGTGATCCCCGTCTTCCCTCCTTTGCTCCCTTTGACGGAAATCCCTGTCTCCACTCGTCCTCTCCTTCTTTCTGACGGCGATCCCTATCTCCACTCTTCCCTCCTTTACTCCCTCTGACGAAGATCCCCATCCCTTTCTTCCTTCCCTCCTACGGCGATCCCCGTCTCTACTCTCTATTCACCCACTCTCTGACGGCGATCCCCGTCTCCTTTCTCCTCACTTCCAAATTTCTTGACGGCGACCCACATCATTTCCTTGGTGGTGATCCCCACCTTTTCCCTTCTCATTTACCTTCTTGTTAGAGTGGCGATCCTGGCTCTCTCACACATACACTGATCACCATGAACTAACCGACTAAAGGGCCTTCTGTTCCCCTGTACCATGGCACTGCTTCGGGCAACCTGAGCTCGGGTGGCCCTCTTCTACCTCCAGATCCACCGGAGGTCCCTTGCAGCTGCGCCGCATCCCTTTCTTTCCTTTTCAATAAACCTCTGGACCCTCCCCCAGAGTGCCCCTATAACGCCCCATATAAGAATATGTTAAATGGACTAAATCAGTAGACTACCAACTGTTGAGCAACTACCTCTAAGAAATTTAAAGAATTTTATAAATTTCTATGAATATTATTTTTTCTATGACAAATCTTTAAATATGTGTTTTATACCAAATGTATCACAAAATTCTATACAGATAAAAATTCATGAACACTCAAAAGTTTCTAAGGCCACAAAATTCGAATCTATAGCCTACTGAATCCGACTGATGTCTTTGACTACACTGTATCCGACTCCTTCAGAAACTCAGTCACAAGACTTGCGAATTTTTTCTAAGTCCACAATTTTACATAACATTTGACTCACACAGTCGAATGTCCTTTGCACTGTATTCGATTCATGACTTCGACTCACACAGTCGAATGTCCTTTACACTGTATTCGATTCATGACTTCGACTCACACAGTCGAATGTCCTTTACATTGTATTCGATTCATGACTTCGACTCACACAGTCGAATGTCCTTTACACTGTATTCGATTCATGACTTCGACTCACACAGTCGAATGTCCTTTGCACTGTATTCGATTCATGACTTCGACTCACACAGTCGAATGCCCTTTACATTGTATTCGATTCATGACTTCGACTCACACAGTCGAATGTCCTTTGCACTGTATTCGATTCACGACTTCGACTCATACAATCGAATGTTGCCTTTTAACACTACATTCAATTGATGTCTTCACTATTATAGTCGAATTACCTTATTCTTCTTGAATTCGAATCATGCCTATTTCTTGAGTCGAGTCACCTGTTCTATTGCATTCGACTTCACTGTCAGTTTTGTACTTATACCTTGTCAATTCTATCTGTCTTGGAATATATCTGTCTTTAAGTTTATAAAATCCTTTTCTGATTCTTAAACATCTTAGACATAATTTATTGGCTAACATATCTTACTAAAATCTTAGAAGATTAATATTTTAATATAGTTCTCTGACAGAACATAGTATATTCAAATTATTCATCTCTGTAAAACATTTCTCTGAAATATCTTTTTTGAGTTTTACAATCTTGATGTCCTTTATCCTTCATAAGACACAAAGCATTTATGAAAAATCTCAGACGCATGGCATCTGACCATCTCACCTACCACTGACAGACCCATACTTTAACTTTTTGTCTGTTTGCTCTATTTTCTGAAAAGATTGAGAATACTAGGTGCCATACTGTCTATTGTACTCAAACTGACCCCCTACCACAAAGGTATGAAGATATGCTTGTCCTTGTCTTGTCTTTGCAACAGACATTAATTGGAGCACATGTTTAGCATGGGTTGTTCCCAGCTCAGTCTACAAGAGCTTATCTTCTAGCTGTGACAACTGCTCCTATTCTGAAGACCTTTGAAAGATGCAAATTTCAAGACCTTCTGGACAAAGCCTTCAAGATCCAAAGGATCCCATAAACTCTCTTCCAACGGCTAACTTGCAAATAGCCACCAAGCTTCAAATGACTATCTCCTTCAAATGGCTATGTTTTAAAGATTATAAAAGAAGAAGAAGAGAGAACAACAGTAGACAAGAAATACACAGAGACCACATACATTCAAGTCAATTCTCTTGAAAGCTTCATCCGAATCCTTCAAGCTCTCCCTCTCTCAAAAGCCTTCCTACTAAGCTACAGTCTGAGAGCCTTACTTCAAAAAGTCTTCTTCTGAAGTTCTGTGTATTGGGTGGCAGTTGTAATTTGCTACTGTCTTCAAGTCCACCCAAGTTGCTTCAATTGGGATTTTTCTTAACCTCTTGATCCTTCAATCCTGTTGGAGTTTGTGTGTGTTTTGTGCTCAGTTTTGAGGCAAACACACAAGTGTTTAATTCTCTATTTCTGTTGTAATTCTTGCAGAAGTTCTGTTCGGCTTTACCCCTCCTGTGAAGGGAAGGCCTTGTGAAAGGTAGTGTTTGTACCTATAAGACCCTCGAATTTTCCGTCGTATTTTTTTCGTATTTATGTGTGTATATTGTGTTGGAGTATGTATGTACGTATTTACGTAGGTATTAAAATAGTATAATTACGTGTGCATGTGTTTATATTAAACGTAAATAATGTATGTATTGCATGATGATAGTATGAATATAATGCTACGTACATATTGCAAGTATAGAAGCTTGGTATGCTTGGTTTCTGCATAAATTAGGGTTCTGGCCGAAGGCCCTATTGGCGTCAATCCCCTGGCCGTTGAGGTGGTGTTAGCGTCCAGCCCGGGACGCCAACCCTAATTCCGGCGTCCAGCGATCTGGACGTCGACTTCTCTGGCCTGCATGCGCAGCAGAGCTGCAAACTTCTGAAGCAAGACATGGCAACCATTGGGGGGATGTCCCCCAACGGCTCTGAGGCTGTCTAATCGGCATGGTGAGTGGGTGAGGGGCTCTCCTACACCCTGAACCCGAGTTGGCCTCTCCCCCACTTCTCATTTCACCCTTGCAAGAGGAGAGAAGAAGAGAGGAAAAACCCTAGAGCATTCTGTGAGAAAACCCCATTTTTGAACCCCAAATCCGACCCCTTGGAGGTTCATTTGAAGATCTTCTGCATCAAGGAGGAAGCTGAAGCATAGGGGAAGGATTCCACATCATCCCCTCGGCGTGGAGATCACCCAGGAGCTCGGAGGAAGGCAATCTTGGAGGCACTTCTGCAACTTCTTGGAACTGCCCAAGGAGGTCTTCTTCGAGCCATAAATCTCTTGGAGGAATTTTAGAGAGGCAAGTAGCCTATCTATGGTGTTCCCATATGAGTCTAGGTGGTTTTTAACATTTTTATGGAATTTATCTCGAGTCCTAGACCCTCCATTTCACCCAAGATTTAGAGCTCGGGTCTGTGTTTTCTGCACAGACCTGAGTAGACGGCAAGGTCCCTGGACGCCCAGTTCATCCTTGGCGTCCATCGACCATGCCGCTGACTCTGATTCAGCGGCCAGAGACCGCCGTCTAGTTCTTCTGAACAGAACAGTGAGCTGTTCTGTTCCTCTTGTATATTAATTTCGTAATGTTTTATGCGATGAGGATATATTGTACACCTTATACTCTATGTATATTGTGCATTGTGGTTGTGGATGAATGTGAGGTAATGGTGAATGTGGGGTAATGACATCTTGTAAAATTGTGAGCATAACTTGTAGATAATTTTTGCAAATTAATGTTCCATGATTAGGATTAGTTGAATGTCTTGTTTTCAGTCTATTCATGAAGAATTGTGGGACATGTATGTAGGTTCTGAATTTTTGGTAATTCATGCATACTTGTGGAATTGTTAGTAAGTTCGGTTCGGTAAAATGAAAGCATGAAAAAAAATGGTTTGTGGTAACGGATTTATAGATGTATGAATTAGGATGATGTTGTATTCTGAAATCATGCGTTAGTGTTCTCTGTGCAAAACAGTAAGTGGATGAATTTCAAATGTGTTAGACCCATGTTAGCTTCAGTTGTGAATAATATGCTAATTAGGTGTTTGATTTTCTGTAAATCCTATTTAGCTCAGAAAAATCTGAAAAATTGAGAGTATGATTTGGAATCCGAAAAAAACATGTGGTTAAAATTTCAGGTTAATTGGAACAGTAAAAAAAAAGTTATGTGCTTTCATGTGAAATGTGATAATTCATGCTTATGATCGAAATGTGATTAGTTTTTGTTTAAACCCAGCATGATTAATGTGTTTACTGTGTGTTGAACCTTGAAAACTCTGTAGTACCATGTTAGGAAAAACAGAGGTGTTCATGTGAGTAAGAAAGTGTAAATGAGATGAAGAGTGTCAAGTGTAAAACCATGTGTAAAACGGTAAATGTGTAAAAGTGTAAACTGTGCCAATGTGATACTGCTTCCGAGAAGGCAGTGGAGCCGTATCAGGGAAAAGTCCCCCTGAGAAAGTTCATCGTGTTAAGTGACCCTAAGGGCATTAGGGGGAAATCCTGGAGGTGGACAAGTACCACTGGTTAGGGTGGAGACTTGTTCTCCCGGTCTGCACAGTCCAAGAGTCGCCATTGTATTGCCTAGATGGCGTCTATGTGATGTGATGTGTTTGTGTCCTTCTTTGGTGGTTTGGACTATGTGTCACGACACTAAAATATGTGTAAAGTGTAATGTGTAAAGTGTATGTGACCATGTGTAAATGTGTAAGTGATATGTGAATGTGTATGTGTAAAGTGAACCATGTGAAAGAGGGAACTAGTGTAAAGAAAAATGTGAAATCTTAGATATGTAAATGTGTTATAGAAACCATGTGAAACTAAATCTGAAACCAAGTGAATTCAGAAAATGCATGTTATTATTCTCATGTTTGTGTGTGCAAAAGTGTTTAGAATCCATATTAGGAACAACAAATGAGTATGTGAGTAAAATGGTATGATGGATTGTTCATGTGTTATGTTTAAGCAACGTTGTAGCTTCCATGTGTAGGTTTATAGTCATTGGACCATGTGAGATCAGCAACCTAAAGTATGATAAAAAGTTATGTATGTACTTAAGAACATGTGGAATCCATGCTAATTATGTTCCCCGTTCATGTATGCAAATTGTTCATGTCAATAGCTCTCACGTTTCGATTAAAGTCTCATGAGTGAATTGAATAGAGACCATGTGATAGGTGAATGTTATTTTTGAAATCTGAAAGCATGCGTTATGTATAAAATTGTAGAACCTTCATGATAGGTTGAAAACTTAAATGGACTAGCATGCTATGTGTTACTAATTGTAATGTGCGTGTAGAAACCGTTAGGACTTGTACGTGTATATCATGCATAGTGTTACTTGCTGAGTCCCTGGACTCACTCCTTGCTTCGGCGTACAGGTATAGTTGGTGACACAGTACCCTCGGAGGAGGCAGCAGAGACGGACTCCGAGCGTGGAGACTAGCCAGTTTTGAGATCTTTGTGACTGTGTACTTCTTAGTATGTACTTGAACATTGTATTAGAATTATCATTAAAAGAATGTAATATGTGGACATTTTGTATTTCTATTTCAGAAATTTAATTCATGTGAACTCTAGTTCCTTTTGCAAATTGTAAACTGCATGTATGTTTAATGTGGATGATGAATGAATGGAGATAGTTCTCTTTTACTTCCGCTACTCTGTTATATATATTCGCGTGTATCTCAGCTGTTTGTATCGTTGGGTAAATGTCCCACTGTGGCTGGCAGCACTCGCTATACCGACGTGGGTTGGTATAACCGTACCGGTATAATGAGAGCCGTCACAGAGAATGGTATCAGAGCCTTACCCAGCCGGAAGTGCAGGAACTAAGTGCCACACAGGACAAAGTGCTACGCTATGGGAGCCACCTCTTGAAGCCATAATGGCGCAAAGTGCTACATAGTGGGAGCCACCTCTTGAACCTGTGGGGGCCACCTCTAGAATCCTGCCTGCCTGGGGTTTGATTGTGTGCTATATGTGAGCAGCGACGAGTACGTCGCTTATATAAGAGGGGTAGATTGTAACACCCCATATAAGAATATGTTAAATAGACTAAATCAGTAGACTACCAACAACCCGGACTAGTCATTTTCAGAGCTCGAGTAGGAAAAGAACTCTGAAGTTAAGCGTGCTCAGTTGGGAGTAGTCCCAGGATGGGTGACCTTCCTGGGAAGTCTACTAACTGGCACGGTTGTTGGCCGTTTGCTGGTTGGGTCGTCACAGTACCCCTGTTTAGGGAAGACTTGCTTGGGAGCAAGTGGGTTTTGTAATTCCTCTCAAGGGTGAGAGAAGGCCAAGTTGTTGGTAGTTTAGTGAAATCTCAAGTGGTTGGCTTGAGGACTGGATGTAGGACTTCTATGTGGGAAGGGCCGAACCAGAATAAATCCCTTGTGCATTTATTTGTGTGATTGTTTCCACCAAGTTTACACTTGAATCACACACACCACACTTAGTACTAACATATCTATTTAGTGCTGTGTTTTTTCAGAAGAAATCTAAAAAGATAAACAGTCCTATTCACCCCCCTCTAGGACTGTTTCTCAGCCATTTCGATCCAACAAGTGGTATCAGAGCGAGGTCTTCTCAGAAGAATCTAAGAGATTTGTGAAGAAATGGCATCCAAAGCTCACAACTATGAAGGCCAATCAGTTACAAGGCCACCCTTCTTTGATGGTGAAGATTATCAATTTTGGAAGATGAGGATGGAATGCTTCATCAGAGGTACTGACTTCGACCTATGGCAGGTAATTGAACAAGGTGATTTTTCAGTCCTTGCAGAATCCTCTACAGGTGCTCTTTCAATTGCAGACAAAAGAAATATGTCTTTAAACTTCAAGGCAAAAAATTATCTTTGCTGTGCTTTATCGAAAAGAGAGTTTAATAGACTTTCAGCATGTAAAACAACAAAAGAAATGTGGGATAAATTACAAGTAACATATGAAGGCACAGATAGGGTTAAATAAACTAGAATAGACATACTTGTATCTCCATATGAACAGTTTAAAATGCTCCCCAATGAAAATATAACTCAAATGTACAATAGATTTTCAAATATAATTGTAGGATTAAGTGCTTTAGGGAAAGTCCTAACCAATGAAGAAACAGTAAGAAAAATCTTAAGATCTCTAACAAATGTCCGGACTCCTAAAGTTACAGCCATAGAGGAAGCCCATGATTTAACACAATTAACCATTGACAAGTTAATAGGATCCCTCATGGCACATGAAATAAACATGGAAAGATTTTCTGAAAGCTCTTCAAAAAAGAAAATTTCAAATGCTTTAAAGATTGCAGATTCTTCTTCATCTGAAGACTCCAAAGAGAAATCAGATGACAGTGATGATGAGGCTATGCTCTCAAGAAAATTACAGAGAATTTTGGCCAAGAAGAAAAAGTTTGGCTCAAGGAAATTCTTCAAGAAAGATAAGAAGAAGGAGCCAACTTGTTATGAGTGCAATCAGCCAGGATATTACAAGTCTGAATGTCCTAGACTCAAGAAGAAGGATCAAGCAGAAAAATCAGATAAGAAAAGGGCAAAGAAAAGAAGTTTAGAAAGTTCAAAAAGAAGGCTATGGCAGCAACTTGGGACAATGAAGATGCTACCAGCTCAGACTCCTCCAGCTCAGAATCCAAAGAAGAAGAGAAGGCTAATCTAGCCCTCATGGCAGGACTAGAATAGGTAAATTCAGAAACCACTTTTACTTCCTGTTCAGAATCCGATTCAGATAGTCTTGAGGATGCTTTTAATGAACTTTATGAAAAGTGTAAATCTATGGTAAGACAAATAAAAGTAGTTAAGCTAAATCTACTGAACCAAGAAAAAGCTAACACCTTTCTTAAAAATGAAACAGAAAGGTTAAACAAAAGTTTAAATGAAACCAAAAGAGCTAATGAATTGTAGTGTGAAGATTTAAAAAATAAAAATAGCAAAATATTAGAATTAGAATCAAACTTGAAAGAACTTAAGAATGAAGAAAAATTACAAGAGGATAATGGTTATCTAAGAGCTACCCTGGAAAAGATTTCTACATGCAAAACATCTATATTTGTAAATCTTAAAGGTGCTAGAAAAGGGAAAAAGAAATATGGAGTAGGATACACACCCCTACAAAATGAGGAACACATTATTCATCCTAAAGTCTATCCAACTCTCAAATTTATAGCAGAAAAAGACATAAAAAATACCAAAAAGGTAAATCAACATGTCTACAGATAAAAACAGAAATTCAGTAACAATACACACAAGAAAAATACTTTTGATTTGTGCTGCACTCATTGTAACCAACTAGGACACACTGTTAGCACATGCACTACTAGACACTTAAGATGGATTCCTAAAACTAACCATCAAGGACCCAAGAAAATCTGGGTACCAAAAGTTACAGTTTAGCTTTGTTTGTAGGGTCGACTGAGGGCATCCAAATTGTATTTGGATAGTGGATGCTCAAGGCACATGATGGGAGATAGGAAGCTATTCACAAGTTTTAGAGAAGAATCTGGTCAAGTTACTTATGGTGATAATGGAAAAGGAAAAGTGCTAGTGTAAGACCCCGGATTTTTTACTCTCTTTATATATCTGTATGTATATGAATGGTGTGTTGGGTGTTCGGTTGTTGTGTGCTTAGCATGCGTATTTCATTGTGCCTACTATAAGTTTTATCCTTCTTTTGAACATGAGCATGTGCAAATATCTATATATGTATAC
Source organism: Colocasia esculenta (assembly GCA_014218235.1). Taxonomy (NCBI): domain Eukaryota; kingdom Viridiplantae; phylum Streptophyta; class Magnoliopsida; order Alismatales; family Araceae; genus Colocasia; species Colocasia esculenta. The sequence goes on along the minus strand of CM024766.1, from coordinate 74,439,737 downwards.
ATAGGTGTATATGATGATTAATGTGGAAGTGAACAATTAGCTAATTAGAAGTGTATTATGAATACCAAGAATCTTTGACTTAGGATACTTGAATAGTACTATGCGTGTGCTATCTAAATATTGAAGAATATCCTATACTACCTATTTCATGGAATTTTGTATGGGAGTGTAGGAAGTACATATGTGTATGTACGTATGTATGTTATCTTGTGCGTGTGACAATTGTATACCCAAATTCTACATGCATAACACCTTGGTGTATTTGTGTATGCATGTGTATGATTAGTTGTAAGCGTTGCTCATTTGCATGGTTTAGCTAATATGAATATTGTACTTCGTATATTGCATATGCATAAAGAGTTCAAGCATGGTAGGTGTAATTAGTAGTTTATATTGAGATTCTATACTCCTCATGAATAACATGCATGTATTTTTATGATATTTAGGTGAGAGTAGTCAATTGGCTAAATTATGCATATAGTACATATTAAGGAATCCTATGCATATAGTGCTTAAGCAATGTTAGGTAAAGTTGTGTAAGTTAATCTAATTACCGGTGCGCATGTTGTATCCATCTATTCCAAGAATAATGTACATAAGTATGTTACACCAGTGTGCGTATACTATATATATGACAAATCAAGTGTGTGTATGTGAGGACTATTTTATCGAATGGATTATTCCTAGCTAGCATAAATCATATCACCTCCTAATGATTTGCGAAGCCCTCATAATTCTCGTCATTTAATTTGCCGTGTGTTGAGTCATACATGTGTAAAATATCACGTACGTACAGGTAGGTGTCTACGTACATTTTATCTTAGTATGCTTATGTATGCTTATGTATGTATATAGATATTTATGTACATATTAATTAGTATAATTAATGTGCATGTGTTTATATTAAATATAAATAAGGTATGTATTGCCTGGTGATAGTATGAGTATAATACCATATACATATTGCTTGTATATAAGCTTGGTATGCATAGTTTCTGCATAAATTAAGGTTCTGGCCAAAGGCCACCTTGGCGTCAACCTCTGGCCGCCGAGGTGGAGTCAACATCCAGACCTGGACGCCAATCCTGACCTAGGCGTCCAGCGATGTGGACGTCAACCTCTCTGACCTGCATGCGCAGCAGAGCTGCTGTCTTCTGAAACAAGGCATGGCCACCCATTGGGGGATGTTCCCTAACGGATCTAAGGCTGTCTAATCGGCATGGTGAGTGGGTGAGGGGCTCTCCTACATCCTGAACCCGAATTGGCCTCTCCCCACTTCTCATTTTCACCCTTGCAAGAGGGGAGGAGAAGAAAGAAAAACCCTAGAGCATTCTGTGAGAAAACCCCATTCTAGAACCCTCAAATCCGACCCTTTTAAGCTGAATCTGGAGATCTACTGCAACAAGGAGGAGGCTGAAGCAAAGGAGAAGGCTTCCCCATCATCCCCTCGGCGTAGAGATCACCCAGGAACCCGGAGGAAGGCGATCTTGGAGGCACTTCTGCAACTTCTTGGAACTGCCCAAGGAGGTCTTCTTCGAGCCACAAATCCCTTGGAGGAATTTTAGAGAGGCAAGTGACCTATCTATGGTGTCCCCGTATGAGTCTAGGTGGTTTTGACATTTTTATGGAATTTTCCTCGAGTCCTAGACCCTCCAATTCACCCAAGATTTAGAGCTCGGGTCTGTGTTTCTGCACAGACCTGAGTAAACGGCAGGGTCCCTGGATGTCCAGTTCATCCTTGGCGTCCATCGATCATGCTGCTGACTCTGAGTCAGCGGCCAGAGACCGCCGTCTAGTTCTTCTGGACAGAACAGTGAGCTGTTCTGCCCCTCTTGTACGTTAATTTCGTTATGATTTCCGTGATGAGGATATATGGTATTCCTATAAGCTATGTATATTGTGCATTGTGGTGTGTGAAGAAATGTAGTGTGATGGTGAATGTGGGTTATTAGCATCTTTTAAATTGTGAGCATGACTTGTAGACAATCTTGTAAAATTCATGATTTATGATTAGGGTTTTGTGTTGATGCCTTGGTTTCGGTTTGATCATGAAGAATAGTGGGTCAGCATATGTGTTTGAAAAATTTAGTAGTTTATCCATGCTTGAGAAATTGTAAATAAGTTCGGTTCGGTAAAATAAAAACATGCAAAAATGGTTTGTGGTAATTGATGTATAGATGTATGAATTAGGGTGATTTTGTATTCTAAAATCATGCATATATTAGTAGTCTCTGTGCAAAACAGTAAGTGGATAAATTGCAAAACGTGTTAGACCCATGTTAGCTTAAGTTGTGAATAATATTCTAATTAGGTGTTTGATTTTCTGTAAATCCTATTTAGCTCAGAAAAATCTGAAAAATTGAGGGTATCATCTTGAACCCGAAAACAACATGTGGTTAAAATTTTAGGTCATTTGGACCAGTAAATAAAAGTTATGTATTTTCATGTGAAATGTGATAATTCATGCATATGATCTCAATGTGATTAGTTATGGTCTAAAACCAACATGATTAGTGTGTTTACTATGTGTTAAATTCTTGAAATCCTGTAGTACCATGTTAGGAAAGAACATGAATGTTTATGTGAGTGAGAAAGTGAATGAAATGAGAAGAGTTATGTGTAAAACCATGTGTAAAACGGTAATGTGTAAAAGTGTAAAAGTTGTGCCTATGTGACACTGCTACCCTAGAGGTATCGGGAGCCGTATATAGAAAAGTCCCTATAGAAGGCTCCATGTGATATAAGTTTGTCCCAAAGGCATTGGGAAAACCCCGGAGGTGGACAAGTACCACTAGATAGGGTGGAGAGGGCTTCTCCCGGTCTGCGCAGTTACCAAGATTCACCGCTGTATTGCCTAGGTGGTGAGTATGTGTATGAGTTGTGTAAGTGTTGTGTCATGTTTGTGTTATGAGTTGTGTTGAGAGCTGTGCTAAGGAATGAGCACGAGCTATGAGATATTGTTAGTGTCCTCTACTGGTGGTTAGGACTATGTGTCATGGCAAATTGTTTAAGTAATGAAAAATGAGTAAAACGTGAAATATGTGAATATGGCATGTGGTAAGTGCCCAAGACGCACGTGGTAAGTGCAATCGATATGATATGTGATAAGTGAAAGTGAAAGAGAAAATGATGTGGAAATGAGTAAATTGTATAAGTGTGAACATATGTACGTGTCAAATGTGTAAAAGTGAACAACGTGAATGAGTAAGTATGAAATCATGTGAAACCGAGAATGTGAGAATGTGTTATTGGAAACCATGTGAAATCAGTAAACTCATGTTGTCATTATCATGCTTATGTGTGCACAAATGCCTAGAATCTATGTTAGGGATAATTAGTGAAAATGAGTGCAAGATAGCTTGATTACTTGATTCACATGATGTGTTTTACATATTATTGTAGCTCTCATGTGTAGATTTATAGTCATTGAATCATATGAAATCAGCAATCTAAAGCATGTGAAAAGGTTCGTGTATGTGTTTAAAACTAGGTGAAATCCATGCTAGTTGTGTCCCCTTTCATGTGTGTAAATTGTTCATGTCGATAGCTTTCATGTTTTAGCTCTTTAAAAGACTAAAGTTCTTGAGCAAATGGAATAGAGATCATGTAATAGGTGAATTTCATTTTACAAATCTGAAAGCATGAGTTATGTATAAATTGTAGAACTTTCATGATAGGTAGAAAACTTGAATTGACTAGCATGCTATGTGTTGTTAATTGTAAAAGTGCATGTAGAAACCACTAAGACTTGTATGTGTATATCATGAGTAGTGTCGCTTGCTAAGTCTTTGGACTCACTCTTGCTTCGGCGTACAGGTTGATAGGTATCGTGCACTAGAAGGTAGCGTGGCGAGGATCATCATTAGAAGACTATTTTGTGGAGCTGTTACCAGTTGTACTTTTCTTTTGCACAACAAGGATATTGTATGGACAATATTTTGGACATTGTAACTCTCTCTTTATTTTGTATTATCGTGGACATTGTCCTTCTATCTCGCTATTCAGATTATGGAATGTGTGTTGGTGACGGATTAAGAGTTGAGTTGTTTATTTTATTCCGCTGTACTCTATTGCTATCCAGGTACATATCAACCTATCGACCAGTGTTGGGTAAATGTCCCACTGTGACGACGCCCTTTATACCGATGGGGATTGGTATAATCGTACTGGTATGAAGAGGGTCGTTACAGCTAGGATGTGGAACAATTGGTACTAAAGAAAAGAACCTGATTGAAGATGTCATGTATGTAGAAGGTCTCAAGCACAATCTGATAAGTATTAGTCAGTTATGTGATAAAGGGCATTTAGTAAGTTTTTAGAATGATAAGTGTATAATTCTGAAGGATAACAAGACAGTTTTTAAAGCACAAAGAATGAAGAATTTGTATACATTGCAACTAGCAGAATTAAAAGAAGTAAACCTATGTTTGGCTACTACCAAAAGTAAAGAATCTGATTTGTGGCATAGAAGACTTGGTCATACAAGCACTTCAGTGATCAAGAAATTAATAAAGCATGACCTGGTTGAAGGTCTTCCCAAGATGAAAATCAAGAAGTCTGGAATTTGCTCAGCCTGTGCAAAAGGAAAACAGACCAAAACCTCATTTCAGTCCAAAACAATTGTTACAACTTCTAAGCCCTTAGAATTGATTCACATGGATTTATTTGGACCTATGAGGACAATCAGTCTTGGAGGAAAGATCTATGGCTATGTATTAGTTGATGACTACTCAAGGTACACTTGAGTGTCTTTTCTAGAATCTAAATTTGAAGCATTTCAAGCTTTTCTGAAATTCAGCAAGATAGTTCAAAAAAATCAAAAAATTCAGATTACCAGTATCAGATCTGATCATGGTGGTGAATTCAAAAATGAAGATTTCCTAGAGTACTGTGAAGAAAATGGAATTGAACACAACTTCTCAGCTCCAAGAACACCTCAGCAGAATGGAGCAGCAGAAAGAAAGAATATAACACTGCTGGATATGGCCAGAACAATGCTGAATGAGTATAATCTACCAAAGTACTTCTGGGCAGAGGCAGTAAATACAGCATGCTACGTCATCAATCGATGCATGATCAGACCCATTCTGAAGAAGACACCATATGAATTGTACAAGATAAAAAGCCCAATATCAGTCATCTCAGACCTTTTGGCTGTAAGTGCTTTATCTTAAATAATGGTAAAGATAATTTAGGGAAATTAGATGCTAAAAGTGATGAAGGTTTTCTGTTAGGGTATATTTCAAAACCTAGAGGTTATAAAGTGTTCAATAGAAGAACATTAACCATAGAACAATCAGTTCATATACTATTTGATGAAACTAACCCTTCTATCAAAAGGATAGAAGAAGAAGAATGTGTTGATGATCTCTGTAGGAATCTTGAAAAGACTTCTCTTGAAGAAGAAAAAGATGAAGAAGTGGAAGATCCTCCATTAGAAGATCTTCAACAACAAGAAGAACCACAAGAAGGGCTACCTAGAGAATTGAGGTACCACCGGGACCATCCTAGAGACAGCATAATAGGTGATTCCAAGATAGGGTAAGAACAAGAGGTATGCAAATTTCTTGTGATTTCTCTGCCTTAGTTTCACAAATTGAGCCTAAGACAATGAATGATGCACTAGGTGATGAATCTTAGATCCTTGCTATGCAAGAGGAACTCAATCAGTTCCAAAGCAGTGAAGTTTGGACCCTTGTACCTAAACCTACTGATCATCTAGTTGTTGGAACCAGATGGGTTTTCAGAAACAAAATGGATGAATCAGGGGTCATCACTAGGAACAAAGCCAGACTTGTAGCTCAAGGATACTCCCAAGAGGAAGGCATAGATTTTGATGAAACCTATACTCCAGTGGTTAGATTAGAGGCAATTAGAATTTTATTAGCATATGCTTGCTCTCTTAATATTAATCTATTTCAGATGGATGTTAAAAGTGCTTTTCTAAATGGTTTTATTAAAGAAGAAGTATATGTTGAGCAACCTCCTGGATTTGAAGACCCTAAGCATCCTGATCATGTTTTCCATTTAAAGAAAGCACTATATGGCTTGAAACAAGCTCCAAGAGCTTGGTATGAAAGACTAAGTGCTTATCTTATGTCACATGATTTTATAAGAGGAAAAGTAGATAGTACTTTATTTATAAAGAAATTTTCAGATGGAATCCTAATTGTACAAATTTATGTTGATGATATTATTTTTGGTTCTACTAATGAATCACTCTGCAAATTCTTTGAAAATTTGATGCAAATGAATTTAAAATGAGTATGATGGGTGAACTAAATTATTTTCTTGGCTTGCAAATCAAGCAGACCAAGGAAGGGACTCACATCTTTCAAACCAAATACATTTCAAATTTGCTCACTAAATTTGGTTTTGACAAATGTAAGCCTTTAGGAACACCCATGAGCTTAGGAATTAAGTTAGATAGTGATCCCCTTGGTAAAAAGGTAGATCAAAAGATCTATAAAGGAATGATAGGATCACTACTCTATCTTACTGCAAGTAGACTAGATATAATGTTCAGTGTTTGTTTATGTGCAAGATTCCAAGCTGATCTAAAAGAATCTCACGTTCATGCAGTTAAAAGAATTTTTAGATATCTTATAAATACCAGTAATTTAGGTCTATGGTATCCTAGATGTTCAGAATTTAAATTAATTGGATATAGTGATGCTGACTATGTTGGATGCAAATTAGATAGAAAAAGCACCAGTGACACTTGTCAAATTCTTGCAGGGTGTTTAATATCTTGGTCTTCTAGAAAGCAGAACTCAATAGCTTTATCCACTACAGAAGCTGAATACATTGCAGTTGGAAGTTGCTGTACTCAACTCCTATGGATCAAGCATCAATTGGAAGACTATGGTCATCAGCTCCAAGAAATTCCAATGCTTTGTGATAACACAAGTGCAATCAATTTGACCAAGAATCCAATCCAACACTCAAGAACAAAGCATTTTAAGGTTAGACATCACTTCATCAGGGACCATGTAAGTAATGGAAATATTTCTCTTGAATTTGTTTCTACAGAAAATTAACTTGCAGATATTTTCACAAAACCTCTACCTGAAGATAGATTTACATCTATTAGAAGAGAAATAGGTATGTGCAACCCTGATTAAAAAATTACCCAATTAAAATCTTGCTTGAATAATGTGTGTTTGAATTGATTGTGAAAAGTCATCCTGAAAATTTTCTAAGTCCTAAACATTTGACTCATGCATTCGATTCATGAAGAATCGATGCATTCGACTCATGTTAAAGCCTTGCATTCGACTGATGCAGTCGAGTACTTAATTCAAATCATTAAGACTTCCTGAAACATCACTTTAAAATTTTTTTTCGTAACTGACAGCTCATTAAGGCACGCCCTTTCATAACTCAATGGTTATATCATTCAATCGCGTCCATTCAGCCTGAGTTCAAGGGACAATTTCTTTCCAGCCTTTATTTAAACAAACCCCTTCTTCCTTTAGAAGACACCATTTTGAAATCCCTTTTCGACTCTCCTGTCTTCATCGATTTTTCGCGCCCTCACTGTTTTCTGGCGAAGGACCTCCCAGGAACCATCTACAAACTCCTCTCTTCAAGAAAAAAGGTAGGATCTTTCATCTCCTCTGTGTATATCTTCCTCTCCTTTGGTGGTTCCATGAACATTTTCTACTTCTATCTTCTAGATGGCATCTCCTAGGGTTCAAGAGTCCGTTCAACTAACTCTGACCAACTCTAGCGTTTGGCTAAGATCCCCATATGTTCTGGAAAATCAGTAGAGTTCTCTCATTTGAATGGTAGTCTTTCTTGGGTAGAATAGACCCTTAATGCCATGTGTTGGACCAAACTCTGTCAAATTTCCGAGTCCTTTGTAGCCAGTGCTATTAGATCTTTTTATGCTTCTCTCCAAGTGTCATCGGGCAATACTATAGTTGGATATGTCAAGGGCACTAAGATTACCATATCTGAAGAGATTTTGGTAGAATTGTTGGATTGCCCAAATTCTGGTCATTGTCTCAGTGAGTTTATTCCCCTTGAAAAGCAAAAGTTGGGGATTATTGGAAGTTTGGGGACCCTTTGCAAAGAGGACTTCAGGTCAATGAGTTATCTACTGAGAAGAGATCGATCCATTCAATAATCACCAACATCATCACCCCTAGAGCAGGTACTCACTCCTCCATTACTGCAAGAGATGGGAACCTCTTGTTTTGGGCAGTTCAGAGGCACAAGGTGAATCTGCCAATAGTAATTTTGGAAAAGATGATTGCTTCAAAGGATTTGCAGGAATCCCTCCCTTATGGATCCCTGATTACTTTTATTTTCCAGAAATTTTCAGTAGATCTATCTGGTGAATTGTTTGTTGGCACAAAAGAGAAAATTGGCATCTTTACTCTTAAAAGGAGTCACTACTCCTTGGTAGGTAAGAAGCAAAATCTGTGGTTTAAAGACTCTGTGCCTGAGTGTGAGAATGAGATTTTCCCTGATGAACCCCTTGTATCTCTACTCACACAAGTTGTTCCAGCACCAAATGTCAGAATTGAAGCCCCTGCAGTACCAGTGATCCCTGAGGTTCCAGTACAGTTGACTGAGCAAGTAGTTCAACAAGAAGCCCAGCAAGTTTCTCATCAAGATGTTCAGCCAGAAGTTCAGAATATTGCTTCCTCTTCTCTTCCAGAGCCAGATGCTCATTCAGATACAATAAATGTAGTTTTAAGAGACCTCAGAGGCAAAGTAGTTGTCTCTGAAGATGTTCCAATCTCTCCCATGGAGCATACTTTTGAGGAAAGAGAGCCTTCCTTCTCCCCTTCTCAGTTTGAGACCCGGCCAAGGTCTCAGGGGGAGAGCAGTAATAGCCTTAGCACCTTCTTAGAACTTGTTAGAAAGCAGCAGGAGAACTTATCTGTTCTCCAGATGCAAGTGGAGTTAATTGATGTGAAGTTTGATAGTTTGGCTGATGAGGTTAAGCAGATCAAGGATCTTATGCTTCAGTTTGTGTGCCAACAGGGCACCTCCAGGCCATCAGGGCCAGCTTCCTCACAGCAGCAAGAAGAAGAATAAGCACCTGCTCAATACCCACAACACCCTGAGAACCCTGTTAGTAAGTAATTAGTTGTTGTAGAAGAAGGTCCAGAAATCCAGGTTGAGTAGCAACCTATGTCAATTGACTCCCAGCAGCAGAAAGATGAGCAGCCTACTGAGCAGCAGGCTCAGTTAGCAGTAGTAGTTTTTGAACCTCCAGTTGTGCAGCAACAAGAGTCTGTGGCTGACCAGCAGCCAGTAGGCGTGGCAGCAGTTGAAGAAGTTCCCCAGGCCAAGAGACCTCTTGAGTCCTCCCGAGAGCTCCAACCTTTCAAAAGGAAAGTGAAGAGAAGGTTAGTCAAAAATGGTAACCCTGTCCTTCCTGTTCCTCCATCCAGGTCTCCCTCTCCACCTGCTCCACCAGTTTCCCTTCCTACTAAGACTATTTCATCTACACCACAATCTACTGCTCTTTCAACTTCAGTTCCTGAAGTATCTTCTCCTGATCTCCCTCAATAGTCATTCCAGTAGATCCATTTCTTCAAAATGTAAAGTTTTCCATTTATCCAATGAAACACCAACCCAAACCCCTCAAGGAAATGACAATCAATCTTTCCACTCAACCACCACATTTTTTCTCCTCTCTACCCACTGCTTCCAAACCTGGTTCCCAGAACATCCTCCTTCAGCTAGTTGAAATGCTTCCCAGTATCCAACTGCCAGCCTCTCATGGACCCAGAATAGGAGATAAACCCTCATTGTTACTTCCCCCATTCTGGTATTCTTTTGTTCATCACTCTGATCAAACCATGAATTTGTTCAGAGAATATTTGTCAATAAGAGCATTTCTTGAAATCCATAACCTGCCAGGTTTTACTTTTGAACACTGGCTTTCTGTGTTGATCAAAACCTCCCAACTCTCTACTTCAGATCTCCAATTTATTTCCCAAAAGAGTCACTGCCTCACTCCTCAAGAAATTGTTGATCTCTATCCAGAGGAGGCAAGTAGATTTCAAGAAGCCCAATCCAGAAGCCACTACCTGACAGTTGAACACCACCTCTCCCTCAAATTTCATGCTCTTTTTGCCACTCATCTTCGGGAGTCTCATGCCAAGTACACAGCTATGAGAGCCTTCAACTATGAAAGGTTCAAGTTAGGCCTGCATGATGTGTCCAAGGGCCAATATGAAAATTTGCTAAGAGGCCAAAGGGAAGTTGTTCCCTCCATGTCTGTGGCAGTGCCTTAAGGACTCCATCCTCCCCTTGTAGGAGCAGTCTCCTACAAAGGTGCTTTTGCAGAAACCCTCTTCAATTGATTCATCCGGATTGCCACCAGATTCAAGATCAAGTATAAGTCCAAGCTCAATTTCCAGAGGTTTATTTTCCTCCAGATGTCCAAGTTCCATAAGCATCTCCTTGATCTTTAGTTAAGCTTTGCTGAATCTGAGAGGTTCACTCCTGAACAATGGGAAGCAGCTTATCCTTCCTATAGTTCTCAGTGCCAGAGGTTGAGACTATCCCTCAATGAATTTCACTCTAAGAGTCTCATGGATTTGAGAAAGCATCTAGGTCTCAGATGGGCTTAGAGGTACATGTACTATTATCAAGCCAAAGATGCAGCTATCTTAAATGGTCTATACTGGAATATCACTCTTCATAAGTTTCTCACTCTGGCCGCTGCCAAACAGTTTGTTCCCCTCAAAGTGCGATTCGACTTAGACAAATTTCATCACAGAGTTGCTTGGTTCAGGAGGCGCCACATCAAGTCTATCAAGAAATTACCCTCCACCAATCCAACTTACAATGTTGATGGTGAACTGTTTGACAACTCTATTGTCAAAAATGAGTTGAAGCTTTGGGAACTCATCCAGCCATTTTTGGCTATGATTCCCCGTTCCCTCTATCTACCCAGTTCTGTTAAGCCCTGAACATTAAATTTTCTTTTTTTATGCCCTATGAATATAGTCTATTTTTATACAATTTGTATTCTCTTTATCTGTGACAGCATTTTCCTGTTCTGCTACCCTTTATGTTAATGCCACAAAGGGGGAGAAAAGGTAGCCAAAATTTAGCTTCCTACTAACTATCTAAAGATTGAAGTATAGGTATAGAAAAAATTTATATGAGAAAAGGTATAAAAGCATAGTTTGCCTAGTCCATTTAAAGATTTTTGTCATTAACAAAAAGGGGGAGAATTGTTGAGCAACTACTTCTAAGAAATTTAAAGAATTTTATAAATTTCTATGAATATTATTTTTGCTATGACAAATCTTAAATATGTGTTTTATACCAAATGTATCACAAAATTCTATAAAGATTAAAAATTCATGAACACTCAAAAGTTTCTAAGGCCACAGAATCCGAATCTATAGCCTACTGAATCCGACTGATGTCTTTGACTACACTGTATCCGAATCCTTCAGAAACTCAGTCACAAGACTTGCGATTTTTTTCTAAGTCCACAATTTTACATAACATTCGACTCACACAGCCGAATGTCCTTTACACTGTATTCGATTCATGACTTCAACTCACACAGTCGAATGTCCTTTACACTGTATTCGATTCATGACTTCGACTCACACAATCAAATGTCCTTTACACTGTGTTCGATTCATGACTCCGACTCACACAGTCGAATGTCCTTTGCACTGTATTCGATTCATGACTTCGACTCACATAGTCGAATGTCCTTTACACTGTATTTGATTCATGACTTCGACTCACACAGTCGAATGTCCTTTACACTGTATTCGATTCTTGACTTCGACTCACACAGTCGAATGTTCTTTGCACTGTATTCGATTCACGACTTCGACTCATACAGCCGAATGTTGCCTTTTAACACTTCATTCAATTGATGTCTTCACTATTATAGTCGAATTACCTTATTCTTCTTGAATTCGAATCATGCCTATTTCTTGAGTTGAATCACCTGTTCTATTGCATTCGACTTCACTGTCAGTTTTGTACTTATACCTTGTCAGTTCTATCTATCTTGGAATATATCTGTCTTTAAGTTTATAAAATCCTTTTCTGATTCTTAAACATCTTAGACATAATTTATTGGCAAATTGCCTATTGCCTAATATATCTTACTAAAATCTTAGAAGATTAATATTTTAATATAGTTCTCTGACAGAACATAGTATATTCAAATTATTCATCTCTGCAAAATATTTCTCTAAAATATCTTTTTTGAGTTTTACAGTCTTGATGTCCTTTATCCTTCATGAGACACAAAGCATTTATGAAAAATCTCAGACGCATGGCATCTGACCATCTCACCTACCACTGACAGACCCATACTTTAACTTTTTGTCTGTCTGCTCTATTTTCTGAAAAGATTGAAAATACTAGGTTCCATACTGTCTATTGTACTCAAACTGACGCCTTACCACAAAGGTATGGAGATATGCTTGTCCTTGTCTTGTCTTTGCAACAGGCATTAATTGGAGCACATGTTTAGCATGGGTTGTTCCCAGCTCAGTCTACAAGAGCTTATCTTCTAGCTGTGACAACTGCTCCTATTCTGAAGACCTTTGAAAGATGCAAATTTCAAGACCTTCTTGATAAAGCCTTCAAGATCTAGAGGATCCCAGAAACTCTCTTCCAACGGCTAACTTGCAAACAGCCACCAAGCTTCAAACGACTATCTCCTTCAAACGACTATGTTCTTAAAGATTATAAAAGAAGAAGAAGAGAGAACAACAGTAGACAAGAAATACACAGAGACCACATACATTCAAGTCAATTATCTTGAAAGCTTCATCCGAATCCTTCAAGCTCTCCCTCTCTCAAAAGCCTTCCTGTTAAGCTATAGTCTGAGAGCTTCACTTCAGAAAGTCTTCTTCTGAAGTTCTGTGTATTGGGTGGCAGTTGTAATTTGCTACTGCCTTCAAGTCCACCCAAGTTGCTTCAATTGGGATTTTGCTTAACCTCTTGATCCTTCAATGTTGTTGGAGTTTGTGTGTGTTTTGTGCTCAGTTTTGAGGCAAACACACAAGTGTTTAATTCTCTATTTCTGTTGTAATTCTTGCAGAAGTTTTGTTCGGCTTTACCCCTCCTGTGAAGGGAAGGCCTTGTGAAAGGCAGTGTTTGTACCCCTGTTTAGGGAAGACTTGCTTGGGAGCAAGTGGGTTTTGTTGTAAGACCCTCGAATTTTCCGTCGTATTTTTTCGTATTTATGTGTGTATATTGTGTTGAGTATGTATGTACGTATTTACGTAGGTATTAAAATAGCATAATTACGTGTACATGTGTTTATATTAAACGTAAATAGTGTATGTATTGCATGATGATAGTGTGAATATAATACCATGTACTTATTGCATGTATAGAAGCTTGGTATGCATGGTTTTCTGCATAAATTAGGGTTCTGGCTGAAGGCCCTTTTGGCGTCAATCCCCAGGCCGTTGAGGTGGTGTTAGCGTCCAGCCCTGGACGCCAACCCTAATTCCGGCGTCTAACGATCTGGACGTCGACTTCTCTGGCCTGCATGCGCAGCAGAGCTGCTGTCTTCTGAAGCAAGGCATGGCAACCATTGGGGGGATGTCCCCCAACGGCTCTGAGGGTGTCCCATCACCCTAGTGAGTGGGAGAAAGGCCCTCTTTAGGTCTGAACCCGAAATGGCTCTCCCCACTCTTTCCCTTCACCCTTGCAAGAGGAGAGAAGTGAGAAAGAAAAACCCTAGGTGAGCTGTGAGAAGAACCCATTTTTGAACCCCCAAATCCGACCCCTTGGAGGTTCGTTTGAAGATCTTCTGCATCAAGGAGGAAGCTGAAGCATAGGGGAAGGCCTCCCCATCATCCCCTCGGCGTGGAGATCAACCAGGAGCTCGGAGGAAGGCAATCTTGGAGGCACTTCTGCAACTTCTTGGAACTGCCCAAGGAGGTCTTCTTCGAGCCATAAATCTCTTGGAGGATTTTTAGAGAGGCAAGTAACCTATCTATGGTGTCCCCGTATGAGTCTAGGAGGTTTTTATGATTTTTATGAAATTTTCCTCGAGTCCTAGACCCTCCATTTCACCCAAATTTGAGAGCTCGGGTCTGTGTTTCTGCACAGACCTGAGTAAACGGCAAGGTCCCTGGACACCCAGTTCTTCCTTGGCGTCCATCGACCATGCCGCTGACTATGAGTCAGCGGCCAGAGACCGCCGTCTAGTTCTTCTGAACATAACAGTGAGCTGTTCTGTCCCTCTTGTATATTAATTTCGGTATGTTTTATGCGATGAGGATATATTGTACACCTTATACTCTATGTATATTGTGCATTGTGGTTGTGAATGAATGTGATGTAATGGTGAATGTGGGGTAATGACATCTTGTAAAATTGTGAGCATAACTCGTAGATAATTTTTGCAAATTAATGTTCCATGATTAGGATTAGTTGAATGTCTTGTTTTCAGTCTATTCATGAAGAATTTCGGGACATGTATGTGTGTTCTGAATTCTTGGAATTTATGCGTACTTGTGGAATTGCTAGTAAGTTCGATTCGGTAAAATGAAAGCATGTAAAAATGGTTTGTGGTAACGGATTTATAGATGTATGAATTAGGATGATGTTGTATTCTGAAATCATGCATTAGTGTTTTCTGTGCAAAACAGTAAGTGGATAAATTTCAAATGTGTTAGACCCATGTTAGCTTAAATTGTGAATAATATGCTAATTAGGTGTTTGATTTTCTGTAAATCCTACTTAGCTCAGAAAAATCTGAAAAATTGAGGGTATGATTTGGAACCCGAAAACAGCATGTGGTTAAAATTTTAGGTCAATTGGAACAGTAAATAAAAGTTATGTGCTTTCATGTGAAATGTGAAAATTCGTGCATATGATCGAAATGTGATTTGATTTCGTTTAAACCCGACATGATTAAATGTGTTTACTGTGTGATGAACCTTGAAAACTCTGTAGTACCATGTTAGGAAAGACAGAGGTGTTCATGTGAGTAAGAAAGTGTAAATGTGATGAAGAGTGTCAAGTGTAAAACCATGTGTAAAAACGGTAAATGTGTAAAAGTGTAAACTGTGCCAATGTGATACTGCTTCCGAGAAGGCAGTGGAGCCGTATCAGGGAAAAGTCCCCCTGAGAAAGTTCATCGTGTTAAGTGACCCTAAGGGCATTAGGGGGAAATCCTGGAGGTGGACAAGTACCACTGGTTAGGGTGGAGACTTGTTCTCCCGGTCTGCGCAGTCCAAGAGTCGCCATTGTATTGCCTAGATGGCGTCTATGTGATGTGATGTGTTTGTGTCCTTCTTTGGTGGTTTGGACTATGTGTCACGACACTAAAATATGTGTAAAGTGTAATGTGTAAAGTGTATGTGACCATGTGTAAATGTGTAAGTGATATGTGAATGTGTATGTGTAAAGTGAACCATGTGAAAGAGGGAACTAGTGTAAAGAAAAATGTGAAATCTTAGATATGTAAATGTGTTATAGAAACCATGTGAAACTAAATCTGAAACCAAGTGAATTCAGAAAATACATGTTATTATTCTCATGTTTGTGTGTGTGCAAAAGTGTTTAGAATCCATGTTAGGAACAACAATTGAGTATGTGAGTAAAATGGCATGATGGATTGTTCATGTGTTATGTTTAAGCAGCGTTGTGGCTTTCATGTGTAGGTTTATAGTCATTGGACCATGTGAGATCAGCAACCTAAAGTATGATAAAAAGTTATGTATGTACTTAAGAACATGTGGAATCCATGCTAATTATGTTCCCCGTTCATGTATCTAAATTGTTCAGGTCAATAGCTCTCACTTTTTGATTAAAGTCTCATGAGTGAATTGAATAGAAACCATGTGATAGGTGAATGTTATTTTTGAAAACTGAAAGCATGCGTTATGTATAAAATTGTAGAACCTTCATGATAGGTTGAAAACTTGAATGGACTAGCATGCTATGTGTTGCAAAGTGTAATGTGCGTGTAGAAACCAATAGGACTTGTACGTGTATATCATGCATACTGTTACTTGCTGAGTCTCTGGACTCACTCCTTGCTTCGGCGTACAGGTATAGTTGGTGACATAGTACCCTCAGAGGAGGCAGCAGAGACGGACTCCGAGCGTGGAGACTAGCTAGTTTTTGAGATCCTTGTGATTGTGTACTTCTTAGTATGTACTTGAACATTGTATTAGGATTATCATTAAAAGAATGTAATATGTGGACATTTTGTATCTCTATTTCAGCAATTTAATTCATGTGAACTTTAGTTCCTTTTTGCAAATTGTAAGCTGCATGTATGTTTAATGTGGATGATGAATGAATGGAGATAGTTCTCTTTTACTTCCGCTACTCTGTTATATATATTCGCGTGTATCTCAGCTGTTTGTATCGTTGGGTAAATGTCCCACTGTGGCTGGCAGCACTCGCTATACCGACGTGGGTTGGTATAACCGTACCGGTATAATGAGGGCCGTCACATTTGTAATTCCTCTCAAGGGTGAGAGAAGGCCAAGTTGTTGGCAGTTTAGTGAAATCTCAAGTGGTTGGCTTGAGGACTGGATGTAGGACTTCCATGTGGGAAGGGCCGAACGAGAATAAATCTCTTGTGCATTTATTTGTGTGATTGTTTCCGCCAAGTTTACACTTGAATCACACACACCACAGTTAGTACTAACATATCTATTTAGTGTTGTGTTTTTTCAGAAGAAATCTAAAAAGATAAAAAGTCCTATTCACCCCCCTCTAGGACTGTTTCTCAGCCATTTCGATCCAACACCAACAACTCGAACTAGTCATTTTCAGAGCTCGAGTAGGACAAGAACTCTGAAGTTAAGCGTGCTCAGTTGGGAGTAGTCTTAGAATGGGTGACCTTCCTGGGAAGTCTACCAACTAGTATGGTTGTTGGGCCAGTTTGTTGGTTGGGTCGTCACAAATGGTATCAGAACCGTGCCCAGCCGAAAGTGCAAGAACTAAGTGCCACACAGGGCAAAGTGCTACGCTATGGGAGCCACCTCTTGAGGCCATAATGGCGCAAAGTTCTACATAGTGGGAGCCACCTATTGAGCATGTGGGGGCCACCTCTAGAATCCTACCTGCCTGGGGTTTGATTGTGTGCTATATGTGAGTAGCAACGTACGAGGACATCTCTTACATAAGAGGGGTAGATTGTAACGCCCCATATAAGAATATGTTAAATGGACTAAATCAACAGACTACCAACAACTCAGACTAGTCATTTTTAGAGCTCGAGTAGGAAAAGAACTCTGAAGTTAAGCATGCTCAGTTGGGAGTAGTCTCAGGATGGGTGACCTTCCTGGGAAGTCTATCAACTAGTATGATTTTTGGGCCAGTTTGTTGGTTGGGTCGTCACAGCCCCTTAAGTTCTAATCCTAGCATAGGTTCTAGGGTAGAATCTAGTAAGTCTCCATCCCCGTTTAGGAAGAGCAAGGGTAGTACCATTCTCTTTAGGTATCATGTAGATCTGGCACAAAGCTGTGGCACTTTTCTAGTTGTCGAAGAGTTTGTCCAAGAAGTAGTCATTCTGAATATAGATTTGACGGTCCTTTTTGTTCAAACCCGTTAACCCAATAATGAGCTTGACCCGACTCTTCCTCCCGCGAACAAGCCGAAGCCTAGCAAGGGAAATCACACACATGTCGGTGGAAATATAAAAGTGATGACCAGTCTGTCCCCATGTAATTTTAATTAATTACATATATATTTTGATGATTAAAAAACCAAACAAAAGTTTATCAATTATATCTAATGATTATTTCATAAGTCTTAAGCACAGGAAAAATACCAAGGTCAAACAAGCCAATAAAGGTATGCATTACTTTTCTGAAGCCTTAATCTTTTCAACATGATATTTCTCTAAGTCAATATCGACTTCTATTGAAGGCCATAACGATTTCTTTATAAGCATATCGATTTCAATAGAATTATCATAACGATTTCCTTTCTGGCTGAAAAGTCATATTTTTTCAAACAAATCGATGCCGTAACGATTCTATAAGTGATCTCAACGATTTCCTTATAAGACTGAAAAGTCATGTTATTTCAAACAAGTTGATGTCACAACGACTCTATAAGTTACCGTAACGATTTCTTTAGAGCCCATAACGACTTGCTCGTCACAACGACTCTATAAGTTACCGTAACGATTTCTTTAGAGCCCGTAACGACTTGCCTGTTGCAACGACTCTATAAGTTGTCGCAACGATTTCTTTAGAGCCCGTAACGACTTGCTCGTCACAACGACTCTATAAGTTACCGTAACGATTTGTTTAGAAACTCGTAACGACTTGCTTGTCATAACGACTCTATAAGTTATCGCAACGATTTCTTTAGAAAGCGCAACAACTTGCTTGTTGTAACGATTTCATAAGTTACCGTAACGACTTCTTTAGAAAGCGCAACGACTTGCTTGGTGTAACGATTTCATAAGTTACCGTAACGACTTCTTTAGAACTCGCAACGACTTGCTTATTGTAACGACTTCATAAGCTACCATAACGATTTCTTTAGAGTTCATAACGACTTGTTAAGTATTCATAACGATTTCTTTAGAATTCACAACGACTTGCTTTGTATAATGATTTGTTAAGTATTTCACATCGATTTCTTCAGAAACACATCAATTCGCTTTGTGCAACGATTTATTAAGTGTTCATGATATATCTTCTGTCACATAACGATTTGCTATGACTCATAACGATTTCATAAGTCATATAGTCATCGATTTCATATCTTGATATCTTATTCATCTTAAAAGCGTTGACTAGTCAAAGTCCACGTAGACATCTCTCTGACGCTTTTGCATTTATGAGATCTAAACATATCTCTGCATGCATGCAGACCATATCATCCTTTATCGTGCCTACTCTGATAACGTCTTTTAGACTTAAGCTATTTGGCATTACTATTTCCATGTCTATTGCTACTAACGTTGACTAACATCAGAGACAGCTTAGCTGTCTGCTATTTAGTTTGACATTTGTGCAGACCTCTGAACTAGCTTCATAGTACAACGTTAAACAAATAGAAGCCAACGGATATTTCTGAAGATCTATCTCTTTGCGTGCTCAAGTAATCAAAAGACTGTTGACTGGAAGCTTCCAAGACTCCAGATGTCATTCAGTCTAACGACTACTCAAAAGAGAGACAACGGACACTTCAACGTCTACATTTCAAATTGAAGATATAAATTCAAGTCAGAAGAACAGAAGAAAAAGTGAGATCGCGCATTCAAGCATTAAAATTCTTCTGAAGAAAGTCCAGAGCCAAGAACCTTCATTCCACTTAGCTTTTGCTCTTTCGCTCTCCACTAGTTTGTGAAAATTTGAGAGAGCTTGTATAGTTCTGAGAGTGTGCCTTGTTTAGATCTTTGCTCTCAGTTCTAGTTGCTTCAGATCCTTGCTTATCAAAAGCTTGATCTAGGGGCTTAAATTTCATTCACTCTCTTTGTGTTGTTCCCTTCGGTTGTGAAGGAAGACCTGGTGGTATCCAGGGTGTTATTCCCTTCGGTTGTGAAAGAAGACCTGGTGTGGTATCCAGGGTGTTGTTCCCTTCGGTTGTGAAGGAAGACCTGGTGTGGTATCCAGGGTGTTGTTCCCTTCAGGTGTGAAGGAAGACCAGCTGAGCTGGGTGTTGTAGCATCCTTAGGGGGACTGTACCCTAGTTAGTGAAATCCTGAGTTGTTGCTTAGGGACTGGATGTAGGACTCCTAAGGAAAGGAGGTCCGAACCAGGATAAACCTTGTGTTGTGTGATTGTCTTCTTTGTGTGTTTGTTATTTAAACTAACTATCACTAACCTACTTCGAAGAACGTTTGTATGAATGTTTTTAGTTACAGGTATCTTTTAGATTAATTTTAAAGACCCATTCACCCCCCCTCTGGGCTTGTCAACTGGGCAACAAGTGGTATCAGAGCGAGTCTCTTCGACAAAGAAAGGATCCAACGATCTGAAGAGTAAAGATTCATGGCAGCCCAAGGTAGCATTGAAGGTCAGTCTGTCAACCGACCCCCTCTCTTTGATGGTGAAGACTATCCTTACTGGAAGACCAGGATGGAATATTTTCTACAAGGCCACGATTATCAAATTTGGTCAATAGTAGAAGAAGGTGACCTGGTTGTCACAAATGAGAAAGCACAATGGACAGATGATGACAGGAAGAAAATTTCCTTGAATTGCAAAGCTAAGAGCATCCTTTGCTGTGCTTTGAGTAAGAAGGAATTCAACCGAGTTTCAGCCTGCAAATCCTCAATGGAAATGTGGGAAAAGCTCATGATTACTTATGAAGGTACAGACAAAGTAAAGGAGACAAGAATCGACATTCTTGTCACTCAGTATGAAAGATTTCAGATGCAGTCAGGTGAGTCAATCACTCAAATGTTCAGTCGATTCACCGATATCACCAATGGTTTAGCCAGTCTAGGGAAGACTTATGAGATTGCAGATATGGTAAGGAAAATTCTTAGATCCTTGCCATCCTCGTGGACACCAAAGGTCACAGCTATAGAAGAAGCTAATGACCTGAAGAGAATGTCAGTAGAGAAGCTCATTGGGTCTCTCATGGCCCATGAGATCAACATGGAAAGGCCAGGAGAGTCATCCAGCAGAAAGAAGCACTCCAATGCTTTGAAAGCAGAAGAAGATTCACCAGAAGCCAGCTCAAATGAAAGTGAAAGTGATGAGGATAGTGAAAATGAAGAAGCAATGCTCTCTAGGAGATTGCAACGGATCTTGGCCAAGAAGAAAAAAGTTTCAATCTGGCAGAAGGCACTTCAAGAAAAACAAGGACCTGAAAGATCAGATGGTAAAGAAATGAAGAAAGGAGAAACCATCTGCTACAAATGTAAAAAGCCTGGACACATCAAAGCTGATTGTCCAAAATTTAAGAAACCAGAATTCAGAAAGAAGGAGAGCTCCAAGAAGTTCAGAAAGTATAAGAAGAAAGCAATGGCAGCAGCATGGGAGAACAGTAGTGACTCAGACAGTGAGTCAAGCTCATGCAGCGATGAAGAAGAAGCCAACTTGGCCTTCATGGCAAATGTTGATGAAAAGGTAACCTCTGACTCCTCCTTCGATTCATGTAATGATTCTGATTCAGATAACTTAGAGGAAGCATTTAATGAATTGTATAATAAGTACAAAGAAGTAACTAAACTTTTAAAAGCAAGTAAGAAAAACAATACCTGTTTAGAAAACACTAATTCTGATTTAAAAACAGAAAATGAAGAATTAGAAAAATAAACAATCGAACTTAAAAGAAGAAATGAATTACTTTGTGAAGATTTAAAGATAAAAATAAACAAATAAAAAAATTGGGAAAATAGGAAAGTGTAGATGAATTAAAAAAGAAATTAAAAACTTAAATGAAGAAAATGATAAATTATCTAGCACATTAGAAAAATTCACCAATGGTAAAAACTCCCTCATATTAAAAGGTGCTAGAAGATCAGGTAAGAAGAAAAGTGGATTAGGATATACACCCCCAGATAATGAAGAAACCATAGTTCATCCTAAAACATATCCAACACCAAAATTTGTACCTGAACAAGATATAGCATACAAAGCTAATTTCAAATATATAGAAAAAGTAACTAAATTATCTTGTTGTAGTCACTGCAACAAGTTAGGACATATCATAACTACATGCCCAACAAGACATAAGAAATGGATAATAAAAGGCAAAATCAATGATACTAACCCATCAGGACCCAAAAGAATTTGGGTACCTAAAACTTGATGTTTTTATTTCAGGACATCTCTCGAGCATTCAAATGGTATTTGGATAGTGGGTGCTCAAGACACATGTCAGGAAACCAGAAGTTATTTTCTCATCTCCAAGCTGAAGAAGGAATAGTCACTTATGGAGATAATGGGAAAGGAACAATGATAGGCAGTGGCTCTGTGAATAACAAAGGAAAAATAGTCATAGAAGATGTGTTATTAGTCAAGGGATTGAAGCACAATCTCATTAGCATCAGCCAGCTGTGTGACAGAGGCCATCAAATCAAGTTTCAGGAGTCAAAGTGCAGCATAGTAAAGGATGGAGCAGTCATCTTTGAAGCAAATAGAGAAAAGAATATGTATGTGCTCTACCTTGAAGAACTCAAAGAGCAAAATGTTTGTTTAACAGCAAGTAAAGACAAGTCTACAGAATTATGGCACAGACGACTTGGACATTGCAGCATAGATGGCATGAGAAAACTGCTGAAGAAGAATCTTGTGGAAGGTCTACCTAAGGTTAGTACAAAATTGGATGGTGTATGTAAACCTTGTGCTAAGGAAAGCACACCAAAGGCTCCTTCAAGTCAAAGACGGTGGTGACCACCTCAAAACCCTTAGAGCTCCTTCATATGGATCTATTTGGGCCAATGAGGACTACCAGTCTTGGAGGAAAAATTTTGGATTTGTCATAGTTGATGACTACTCAAGATTCACATGGGTATCATTCCTAGAGCATAAAGATGACACTTTTGAAAACTTGTTAGTTTCAGTAAGAAGGTCCAGAAAGATCAAAGTTCAGCATTGTGTCTATCCGATCAGATCATGGTGGTGAATTTCAAAATGAAAATTTGCTAGATTTGTGATGATCAGGGAATTGAGCATAATTTCTCAGCACCAAGGACACCACAACAAAATGGTATTGCTGAGAGGAAGAACAAAACCCTATTGGATATGGCAAGAACTATGCTCTCAGAATATGATCTGCCAAGATATTTTTGGGCTGAAGCAGTCAACACAGCAAGCTACATTATCAACCGAGTAATGATCAGGCCAATCCTGAAAAAGACTGCATATGAACTATTCAAAGGGAAGAAGCCAAAGATCAGCCACTTCAGGACTTTTGGATGTCCTTGCTTCATTCACAACAATGGAAAAAGGGACATTGGTAAGTTGGATGCCAAATCAGATGAAGGCATCTTTATGGGGTACACCTCTAAACCCAAAGGCTATAGAGTATTTAACAAACGTACTTTATTGATTGAACAGTCTGTACATATTATTTTTGATGAAACTAACCCTCCTTGAGAAAGGAAGTAGATAGTGACAATGATGATGCAGATGAACTGTCCAAGAAACTAAAAGATACATCAATTGAGGACAAGGATGATCCACCTCTGGAAAATTGCAACAAGAAGAAGTTACTCATGAAAACCTTCCAAAGGAGTGGAGATACAAGAAAGATCACCCACTTGAGAATATTATTGGTGATCCATCCATAGGGGTAAGAACAAGAGGTAATGTTATTCCTTGTGATTACCTAGCTTTTGTTTCTCAAATAGAGCCTAGGACAGTCAATGAAGCTCTCTCTGATGAATCTTGGATAGTAGCCATGCAAGATGAATTAAATCAATTCAAGAGAAACCAAGTATGGTCACTTGTTCCTAGACCATCAGACCATCCAGTCATTGGCACCAAATGGGTGTTCAGAAATAAACTGGATGAAACTGGTGCAATCTTAAGAAACAAGGCCAGATTGGTAGCTCAAGGCTATTCTCAAGAGGAAGGCATAGATTTCGATGAAACCTATGCACCTGTAGCTAGACTTGAGACCATTAGAATATTACTTGCATATGCATCTGCTTTGAACTTGACATTATTTCAAATGGATGTTAAATCCGCATTTTGAAATGGTTTTATAAAAGAGGAAGTTTATGTGGAACAACCTCTGGGTTTTGATGACACAGAATTTCCCAATCATGTTTTCAAACTTTATAAGGCATTATATGGTTTAAAATAGGCACCTAGAGCCTGGTATGAAAGGCTTAGCTCTTTTCTTTTAAACCATGGTTTCAATAGAGGTCAAGTAGATAGTACCCTTTTCATAAAGTCAAAAGTCAAAGACATTCTATTAGTCCAAATTTATGTAGATGATATTATCTTTGGGTCTACTGATGAATCCCTTTGCAGGTACTTTGAAAAGTTGATGCAGGGAGAATTTAAAATGAGCATGATGGGAGAACTTAATTACTTCCTTGAATTACAAATCAAACAAGGAAAGGAAGGAACTCACATCCGTCCAGCAAAGTACACAAAAGAACTCTTAAAGAAATTTGGATTCGAAAATACCAAGCCATCATCAACACCGATGAGCACATTAACAAGGATGGACAGTGACAAAGATGGTAAGAAAATAGATCAAAAGTTCTACAGAGGTATGATTGGTTCACTACTTTATTTAACAGCTAGTAGACCAGATATACTATTTAGTGTATGCATGTGTGCTAGATATCAAGCTGATCCTAAAGAATCACATTTAATTTCGGTGAAAAGAATATTTAGATATTTAGCTAGAACTCATGACTTAGGTCTGTGGTATCCAAAATCTTGCGAAATCGATTTAATAGGATACTCAGATGCTGACTATGCTGGATGCAAGATAGATAGAAAAAGCACCAGTGGTTGTTGCCAATTTCTTGCAGGATGCTTGATATCATGGTCTTCAAAGAAACAAAACTCAGTGGCACTATCAACAGCTGAAGCCGAATATGTAGCTGTTGGAAGTTGCTGTACACAACTCCTATGGATAAAGCAACAACTTGAAGAGTTTGGATTAAGTATCAAATCAATCCCACTGCTGTGTGACAACACCAGTGCCATTAATCTCACCAAGAATCCAGTTCAGCACTCAAGGACCAAACATATTGAGGTTAGATATCATTTTATTCGTGATCATGTTGTAAATGGAAATATTGAAATATCCTTTATTGATACTTTTGGCCAATTAGCAGACATTTTCACAAAAGCCTTACCTGAAGAGAGATTCACATCTCTCAGAAGGGAATTAGATATGTGCAATTTGTGATAAAAGTTTGCTTGCAACTGGCACATTAATTTTTAGATTTAAGTTGTTTTCCTCCATGTTTTTAAGCGAAAGAAATTCAAATTACCCCTTGTAACCGCTCTTTCATTGAAGTCGGCCTGAATAGTCAACACCTTTTGTCGTTTTCCTCTGCCTTTTGGCGCCTCACTTTCCACCCGATTGTTTATTCCAAAAATTAAATGCGATAACGATTCATCTCCCGTCTTCAACCCTTTCCCTCTTTATCTGCTTGTGCGAGCCGATGCCCTAACCTCTTCAACAACGACTCTCGACCCTTTGAAAATTTGCTCCCATTCCCGCGAAAGATCTCTTGAGGGTTTTCACTCCTTCCCTCATCTCAATCCTCCAGAAACCTTCTTCACCTGATTTCATGGCCGCATCCATCGTCGATGGAAGTCTTGGGGGCTACAGCGCTGAGTTCCTCACTCCTGAGTAGCAGGAGAGGTTCACCTTTGTGAAAACTAAGGTCTGTGGAAACAAGGCAGTGGACATAGCAGATCTTGAAAGAATGGTATGCACAGCGTAGCAGCAGCATTGAGCAAGATGCAGTGGTTAGGAATCACCACCTTCTCAGAGGTAAGTTATCCAGACCTCGTGAAGGCCTTTTTTGTCTGTTTGAAAGCAGAGGCAGACGGGTCCCTAGTCTCATCTATTAAGGGAACTCTGATTAAGATAGATTATGACCTTTTGCACCGGTTATTTTGGGTGAAGACTTCAGGGCACAGTGGGGTTCACACCGTGGACGCCCAAGCTAAAGGTCTTGGTATTGTAGGACCGGAGTTTAGACTGAGGGATGGCAAATTAGACATTAATCAGTTCAATGCTTTCAACCGCCTCCTTCATTTCATAGTTTGCCAAATCTTAGTTCCTAGAAGTGCAACATTCTCAACCTGCACCAAGGTTGATTCAGATGTAATGTTTTAGGCCATTCAAAACAAGGAGATTAACATGGCCGAAGTGATGTTTGAACGAATGAAATTTGCTCGTGACCAGATCTGGGATACCAGGAGTAAGCTTAATGTGTCGTTGCCTTATGCCCACTTGCTTACAAAGATATTCAAACACTTTGGTGTTGATTTGTCTGGGGCGGTAGTAGAGAACATGGGCCAAGCTATTAGGTCCAGGAACCTGAGAAAAAGTGGCTTTTCATTGGTCAATGAATTTGGTCTAAAACCTCTGTAGCAGAAGGAGAGGCCATTATTGAAGATGTCCCAGAAGTTCAAGAAGATGTGCCCGAAGCCTCAACAGAGCCAGCAGGAGCAGCATCAGTAGCAAATGATGAACCATCAGAACTTGCAGCATCATCTGAATTGGCAGCAGCAGTACAAGCAGAATCACAACCTTCAGTAGCTCAAGCAGAAGAACCAGTGGAAGGTGCAGTTTTTGTAGATGCTCCCATTCAGGGGAGCAAGACAGGATCATGGAAGATGCTCCCATTCAGGGGGAGCAAGAGACTGAGGACCTCTCTACATCTCAAGGGGTGCATTCAACAGATGCCCCTGTTCATGAAGAACAGACCACAGCTAATCAGGATACAGCTGAGAGGAAAGGCAAAAAGATTGCTCACAGAAGGCGAAGGACATCACAGAAGCTGAAATTGAAGCCTATTCTGAAAAGATTGGAAGCACAAAATGCACTCTTATCCTCAGTCCAATCAGATGTAAGCTCTATCATTGTTCGCCAGGACTCTACTTCCAATGATGTATCACAGGTAAAACACTCTTTGAAATGGTTTAACAAGGAAATGAGCAGTATGAAGGTAACACTTTCTGAGATTCTGAAGGCAGTAAGTTCTCCACCTCATGGCACTCAAAATGTTTCAGAAGCTATTCTCAGGCCATCAGGGCCAGTAATCGCAGAAGAAGACAGTGTGCCAGTCCAAGTTCAGACTCAGCAGCAAGCAGAAGAACCTGGACCATCTAATGAGAATGTAGGGTCATCTGGACAGAATCTTGAAGATGAGTCTCATGTGGCTGTTTCAATGGCAGATGGAGTACCCTCTGAGGATCAAGGGCCAGCAGTACAGGCTGAGGGTCTGTCACCCCTGGAGATTTCGGTAGCAGTTGGAGAAGCACAGGCTATTGTTCCCGAGCCTTCCACTCTTCCTACTCCAGCCCCTCCTTCTCCACCCACCTCATCCACAGCTCCTCCAACACCTCCTGTTCCTAAACGGCCACGTTCACGACAAATCTCCTCTCCCACTCCTTTCACTTCTTCCACCACTCCTTTACCTTCCTCCACTGTTGAAGTTCCTCCCGGATCTTCTTTAGCTGGAGCTTCCTCATCTGGTCCCTCCTCCTCAAGACCCAATGATCCTTCTACCATCACTCCTGACTCTTTGATTCACCCACCAGCACCTCCATCTTTCATCCTCTCATTCCTGAAGGTGCCCAACTCACCCAACCTGAGATCCATGGCATCAAGGATGAATTTGAAGAAACAATTCTCAAATCTGTCCTAGCCACTGGAACTCACTCTCACAGGACTGGTATTTTCAGCCCTGTCTCCAAATGAAGAAGACTTACTTCCACCCTTCCTGTCTCCTTAGATCCTTGCTATCCACCTCTGTGGTTTTCCCTAGCCATTGCAAATAAGCACAAACCCCTTTATGAGGAATACCTTCAAAAAGTGGTTCTTGCTCATATTTTTGGTTTACCTTTCCAAAATCTTTCCAACCATCTGACTACCATTTTCCCTTACACTTCTCTTTCAAAGGCTCAACAGTCAAAAATCTTTTCTGTGACTAAAGCCAAAACTGAAGAGCAGTGGGCACGGATCAACAGTGCTTTGTACTCCCAATTTAAGAGAGTGCATGCTGCCAGATATCCTCCCAGGGAAGCCCCTCTCCCTTTGTATGAATGGTTCCAGATCCATCACAAGAACCTGTTTGGACCTTTCATTCAGAAAGAAATCAAGTTCATCAGGTAGTATCAGATGTTCTGCAATTACTGCTATATCAACAGCTTGGATGAACCTCAGTTGGGGCAGTTTCGTGCAGCCATCACAGCTTTGCAGTCCACTCATTGTGAACCTCTTCAGGTAGACTTTGCTACCTTGAAGTTCCCAGACATCGTGTTCCTTCCACCGCTCCACTCCTTGATCATGGATTCCTCGGTTGGTACACTTGTCTTTGAGAGAGCTGCTAGAGTCATGGCCAGGTTGCATGTCTATGAAGGCCGTGATCTTTCTTTCCAAAGATTTGTGTTCAAACACTATCTTGAAGGGCAGATTTCAGCTGATATCCTCACTCCCATTCTCTCAGAATGTGAAAGGCTGACCTCTGATGAGTGGCTCAAGCACTATCCTTTGTCTGCTCAACAGCTGTCTGATCTGAATGCCTCCCAGGCACAAGCAAATATTCCTCCTCTGTCACCTGGTGACTTTCTGGACGCCAATTCCCGTCACCTCATCAGAGATACATTGTAATCGGCTTGAGAGATTCAAGATTTTTCGTGATTTGACGAAGGAGCTCCAGTCTCATCAGATCTTCTATCCTATCAAGATGGACAAGTTTCTCCTCTTTGCCAGCTTTGGGTCCTTCTCCACTTTCAAAATAGCCTTAGGTTTGGATAAATATGGGGACTTTATTTCTGAGCAGTGGAACCTTCATCTCAAGCGGATGGCCCCCACTATGGGACCCTCCTATAACATTGAGATTGGAGCTTTTCAAGCACATTTTGAAGAGCAATAAAGATTGGCACTTCCTGTCATCCGACAGTTTGCCTCCTTGTTGTCTCCTGCCTTCTATCTTGATCCTTCTCTTCGACCTCAAGAACAATAATAAAATTCACTTCTCTTGTCTTCATATACTATTTATCCTGTCTTTGTCTCAGATTACTCCTTTTTTCTTTTTGCTTAATGACAAAAAGGGGGAGAAAAACTTATGTCTGAAACATCTATATGCATTTTTTCATCCATACTTATTGTTCAGTTTTGTCATCACCAAAAAGGGGGAGATTGATGACCAGTCTGTCCTCATGTAATTTTAATTAATTACATATATATTTTGATGATTAACAAAACCAAACAAAAGTTTATCAATTATATCTAATGATTATTTCATAAGTCTTAAGCACAGGAAAAATACCAAGGTCAAACAAGCAAATAAAGGTATGCATTACTTTTCTGAAGCCTTAATCTTTTCAACATGATATTTCTCTAAGTCCATATCGACTTCTATTGAAGGCCATAACGATTTCTTTATAAGCATATGATTTCAATAGAATTATCATAACGATTTCCTTTCTGGCTGAAAAGTCATGTTGTTTCAAACAAATCGATGTCGTAACGATTCTATAAGTGATCGCAACGATTTCCTTATAAGACTGAAAAGTCATGTTATTTCAAACAAGTCGATGTCACAACGACACTATAAGTTACCGTAATGATTTCTTTAGAGCCCATAACGACTTGCTCGTCACAACGACTCTATAAGTTACCGTAACGATTTCTTTAGAGCCCGTAACGACTTGCCTGTCGCAACGACTCTATAAGTTGTCGCAACGATTTCTTTAGAGCCCGTAACGACTTGCTCGTCACAACGACTCTATAAGTTACCGTAACGATTTCTTTAGAAACTCGTAACGACTTGCTTGTCATAACGACTCTATAAGTTATCGCAACGATTTCTTTAGAAAGCGCAACGACTTGCTTGTTGTAACGATTTCATAAGTTACTGTAACGACTTCTTTAGAAAGCGCAACGACTTGCTTGGTGTAACGATTTCATAAGTTATCGTAACGACTTCTTTAGAACTCGCAACGACTTGCTTATTGTAACGACTTCATAAGTTACCATAACGATTTCTTTAGAGTTCATAACGACTTGTTAAGTATTCATAACGATTTCTTTAGAATTCACAACGACTTGCTTTGTATAATGATTTGTTAAGTATTTCACATCGATTTCTTCAGAAACACATCAATTTGCTTTGTGCAACGATTCATTAAGTGTTCATGATATTTCTTCTGTCACATAACGATTTGCTATGACTCATAACGATTTCATAAGTCATATAGTCATAGATTTCATATCTTGATATCTTATTCATCTTAAAAGCGTTGACTAGTCAAAGTCCACGTAGACATCTCTCTGACGCTTTTGCATTTATGAGATCTGAACATATCTCTGCATGCATGCAGACCATATCATCCTTTATCGTGCCTACTCTGATAACGTCCTTTAGACTTAAGCTATTTGGCATTACTATTTCCATGTCTATTGCTACTAACGTTGACTGACATCAGAGACAGCTTAGCTGTCTGCTATTTGAGTTTGACATTTGTGCAGACCTCTGAACTAGCTTCATAGTACAATGTTAAACAAATAGAAGCCAATGGATATTTCTGAAGATCTATCTCTTTGCGTGCTCAAGTAATCAAAAGACTGTTGACTGGAAGCTTCCAAGACTCCAGATGTCATTCAGTCTAACGACTACTCAAAACAGAGACAACGGACACTTCAACGTCTACATTTCAAATTGAAGATATAAATTCAAGTCAGAAGAACAGAAGAAAAAGTGAGATCGCGCATTCAAGCATTAAAATTCTTCTGAAGAAAGTCCAGAGCCAAGAACCTTCATTCCACTTAGCTTTTGCTCTTTCGCTCTCCACTAGTTTGTGAAAATCTTGAGAGAGCCTGTATAGTTCTGAGAGTGTGCCTTGTTTATATCTTTGCTCTCAGTTCTAGTTGCTTCAGATCCTTGCTTATCAAAAGCTTGATCTAGGGGCTTAAATTTCATTCACTCTCTTTGTGTTGTTCCCTTCGGTTGTGAAGGAAGACTTGGTGGTATCCAGGGTGTTATTCCCTTTGGTTGTGAAGGAAGACCTGGTGTGGTATCCAGGGTGTTGTTCCCTTTGGTTGTGAAGGAAGACCTGGTGTGGTATCCAGGGTGTTGTTCCCTTCGGGTGTGAAGGAAGACCAGCTGAGCTAGGTGTTGTAGCGTCCTTAGGGGGACTGTACCCTAGATAGTGAAATCCTGAGTTGTTGCTCAGGGACTGGACGTAGGACTCCTAAGGAAAGGAGGTCCGAACCAGGATAAACCTTGTGTTGTGTGATTGTCTTCTTTGTGTGTTTGTTATTTAAACTAACTATCACTAACCTACTTTGAAGAACGTTTGTGTGAATGTTTTTAGTTACAGGTATCTTCTAGATTAATTTTAAAGACCCATTCACCCCCCCTCTGGGCTTGTCAACTGGGCAACAAAAAGAACACACTGAATATAAATAAGATTGCACATCTCACACATATTTACATAAATATTACATAGCCAAGTCTCAAAAAAAGTCAAGTACAAAGTAAAATAGCCTGGGGCATACCCCGGGGCACAACATGAAGAAAATTACACTACTGGAGGCGTGGACCCAACTCTGCTGCGATGCGGCTCTAAACTAGAAGATGGATGTGTATCCTCCTACTCTCCCTCACCTGAAAGGAGTAGGGGTGAGCCTCACAACTCACTGGCTCGAGAGGGAAACTCCCTCCAAAGCCGAAACAACACTAAACACGTGAGAAGTAGGAGTGAAGCATCAATATAACCAATTAACAAAACTACTTGAGCATGGAACTACAACTGCAGTAAATGAATAAAGCTATGCTATCAATATGAATTCAACTTTCATAAAGAAACGGAAAACCACGCTCAGTAGTACGAGCTAAAGAAGGGTAACGCCAAACACAAGCCACGAAGACTGGTTCGCGACAGCGGCTATTAACCCAGACAAGCAACAAAGGTCTACCTCTTAGCCTCGTAGCCAAGGACGAAAGGTCCAGCTTCCGCTCCACCTTAATAGAGTAAACAAACAGTGGAGACCAAACAACACCACAACTACAGCCCACACCACTGCAGCTCCATGCCTGGCACCTTTAAGAACTCCGGCCTAAGCCCTCTAAAGTGAGACACTGGAAATAGGACTAGCTGGGGTCCAGTACGTCTACCTGTGTCCGTCCCCCAACCAAGAGCGCACTACAAGCGACCATGAACAACCACAATACACAAGTTGTTGTCCCACTATCGTCTTTCCTTCCGCCGGACGTACAACTCAAGGTAAGGAGTGAGGGTCTCTAGGAAGACGGCACAGACCTCGAAGGTACTCACACTGTACCGTGACAAACCCTGAGCACTACGTGCCTGGCTCACAGAGAACCTAGGGTACCCGACTTGAGAGGTAACCATGGAAGGTGTCATATACCCGACTTGCCACGTATACACAAACCATGCAAACTCGACATTTTCGATCACAACGCGTGTCAATGCACTGCATACAACCCATAATACATAAATTAACAGTCATATAGACCCATAGCTGGAAGTAGCTCATGGCATCATGCAGACAAGTCAGGGGTCGGGTGGCTACCTTCTAACACACGATAGACATAGATGTTGCCAATTGAAGGCCAAATCGCAATGGAGAGAACTGTCGCCTTGAAGACTGAATCGTGACCGGACACCTCGTCGTGTTCAAAATTTGACGACTGGTTCTGTCGCCTTTTCTGCCGAGAAACCACACCCAAAACCCCATTTTCAGAAATCACACAAACCACCCTATGTAGCCATAAAACATGGATATTTGCATTCAAATAAAAGCCTACACATGCTTGCTACTCAACATAACCTATCCTATGCAATAAACACATTAATCATGATCCATTTAACTCAAAACGAAGTAGAATTCTCCTATCACATGAGGAACAAGAATGCATAGAACGGCGTTGCCCTGGCATTTCCCGCACTCCGAACAACCTCCTCACGAAGGTAAAACACCAATCCTCATGCCGCAAATGCCGAATCTCCCGGAATCTTCACAGTAAGCCCTCCATCAGGCGAACAGTGTTTCCTGTACTGTTTGGCTAGGGTTCAGCCAACACAAACTCACAGTTGAAATCGCGACGGGTCACGTCATCATGTTTAAATCGCAACGTGCATGGCCATCGCAATTAAAACGTGACGTCCTTGCATGCGTCACACGGCGCGCATGCAGACGCGCACCCAGGAAGATAGTGCCTAAATCACGATGGGGAAGCCGGTTGCGTTTCAAAAACTTGATGTCTGTGTTGATCACATTCATGAAAGGTGCACCAGAGGTTGGTTAGGCTCGGTTTCCTGGCCCTCAACCCCACACAACCTGCTCAATCAACCAAAAAGACACTATTGGGCCATACACTAGCCACCAAACTCATTAAACTACAACCTGAAAAGTAGCGACGTTACATTATTATCATCTAAAAAGAAATTTCATCCTCAAATCTAGAAAAATTTTAACACGCAATCTACAATCAATTACATATGGTTCTATCATCTAAAAGAAATTAAAAGCTTACCCAAACAAGTATGGATACGCTTTGTACATCTCTTCTGCCAACTCCCATGTATCCTCAAATTCTTGCCTATTCTCCCATCTGATCTTGACCAACTCTATTTCCTTATTTCTCAACTTCTATGTTCTTCGACATGTAATCTGTATTGGGTACTCTGGCATTGACATGTCTGACATTAAATCATCTCGTGCATAGCTAACTACCTATGATGGATCCCAGATATATCTTCTTAACATGGAGACATGGAAAACATCATGCGCATCTATAGTCTGCTAGGAGTTCTATTCTGTATGATGTTTCTCCAATTCTTTCAGAAATTTTGAAGGGACCCACGTACCTCGGACTTAACTTACCTTTCTTGCTGAACCTCAGAACACATTTTGTGGGAGAAACTCTAAAAAAGACAGTCACCAACCTCAAACTGTAATTGTCTTCCTCTGGTGTCTGCATAACCTTTTTGGCGACTCTGGGTTGTTTGCAACTTTTCCTTTATGAATCTGACCATTTCTGTACACTGCTAAATCAATTTTGGTCTCATAACTTGTCTCTCTCCAACTTCATGCCAATTCAATGGTGCTCTACATGGTCTGCTGTATAGAGCCTCATACGGTGCCATCCCGATACTCGCATGATAAATGTTATTGTATGCAAATTCTACCATTCCCAGATGGTGCTCCCAGCTACCTCCCCATACTAAGCAACAAGCTCACAACATGTCTTCTATAGTCTGAATAGTCCTTTTAGTCTACCCATCTATCTGAGGGTGATATGCTGAGTTGTATCTCAATTCGGTGCCAACTACCCATTGTAGACTCCTCCAGAAACCCATTGTGAACCTTGGGTCTCTATCTGTAACAATTGTCATTGGGATACCATGCAATGGTACTATCCTGTCCACATATAATCTGGCCAACCTGTCCACTGTCTATGACATGCTCACAGCTAATAGCCTGCACACTTTAGTCAATCTGTCAACAAATACCCAAATGTCATTATGCCCTGTTGCCGTCCTGGGTAAACCTGCCACAAAGTCCATAGTGATATCATCTCACTTCCATTGTGGGATTGTTAACGGCTGTAGTAATCCTTCTAGTCTTTGGTGTTCCGCCTTCACTTGCTGGCATATCAAGCATCTTGCATTAAATTCTACTATTTCTTTCTCCATATGCGGCCACCAAAAGTGTTTCTTCAAATCTTGGTACATTTTAGTGCTGCCCAGGTGGATGGTATATCTGGATATGTGTGCCTCCTCCAATACCTTCGGTTTTACCTCTATTTATACTAGAACATATAGTCTACCTCTGAGCCTAACCATACAATCATTATCAATAGTAACCCTTTCCATTTTCACAATCTTTGCCAGATTCTTATCTATGATATAAGCTTCCACTATCTAACAATATACTAATGGTTTAATAGTACTGCAGGCCAACACTGCTCGCCGCTGACTATTTGGAACAAATAAAGAATTTTATAATATTTCCTCATATAGTTTCTATTCTTTGATCATCATCTAACTCAAGACTGCCTTTCTGCTCAATGCATCTACCTACTACTACATTGGCCTTCCTAGGGTGATAGGCCAAGCTGAAATCATAATCTTTCAAGTATTCCATCCATCTGCGCTACTGAAGATTCAAATCCTTTTGGGAGAAAATGTATTTCAAACTCTTGTGATCTGTAAAAATTTCAAACCTCTCACTATATAGATAATGCCTCCACATTTTCAAGGCCCACAACTTCCAATTCTAAATCTTGAGTTTGGTAGTTTTCTTTTGGCCACTTCAATTGCTTGGATGCATAAGCTATAATCTTTCCATGTTGCATTAGTACTGCTCCAAGTCCTCTTCTGGAAGCATCTGTGTAGCGTACAAAACCTCCACTACCTGAGGGTAATGCCAATATCGGTGCTGTAGTAAGTCTTTACTTTAATTCCATAAAGCTCCTATGACAATCAACTGACCAAACAAATGAGACTCCCTTTCTAGTTAACCATGTCATTAGTGCTGCAATTTTGGACAAGTCTTGAATAAAGCATCTGTAGTACCCTGCTAGACCTAAGAAACTCCTTATTTCAGTAATTGTTCTCGGCTCTTCCCACTTCATGATAGCTTCTACCTTAGTTGGATCTACTACAACACCCTCTTCTGAAATCACATGTCCCAAAAATTGAATTTCCTGCAACCAGAACTCACACTTACTGAATTTAGCATACAATTGATGTTCTCTCAAAGTCTGCAAAGTGATTCTCAAATGCGCTGCATGCTCTTCTTTTGTTGCTGAATATACTAGTATATCATCTATAAAGATCACAATAAACTAATCTAGATATGGATGGAATATTCTATTCATCAAATTCATGAAGGCTACCAGTGCATTAGCCAACCCAAATGGCATTACCACAAACTCATAGTGACCATACCTTGTTCTGAAGGTTGTCTTGTCCATATCTTCTTCCCTGATCCTCAACTGATGATATCCGGACCTCAAATCAATCTTGGAGAACACTTTCGCTGACTGTAATTGATCAAATAAATCATCTATTCTCGGTAATGGGTGATTGTTCTTGATAGTAACTTCATTCAATTTTTGATAATCTATGTACATTCTAAAACTGACATCTTTCATTCTCACAAACAATACTAGAGCTCTCCAAGGTGAGTGACTAGGCCTGATAAAGTCTTTATCTAACAATTCTTGCAATTGCTTTTTCAACTCTTTTAACTCTGTTGGTGACATCCTGTACGGTGCCTTTGAGATCGACATACAACTTGGCTGCAACTCCACTGTGAAGTCCACTTCTCTATGCGGGACTAAACCTGACAAATCAACTGGAAATACATCTACAAATTTTCTGACCACTGGAACTGCCTCAACTGACTTATTGGACTCAACTAAGCTTAATGAAGCTACATAAGCCACACAACCTACCTTTATCAACATCCTAGCCCTAAGTACAGAAATAATAAACTTAGGAGTATAATATGGCATACCTTCAAGTTCAAACATAGCTCCATTAGGATGGCAAAATCTGACCCTTTTCTTTTTGCAATCTACCACTGCCTCATAAGCTTCTAACCAGTCCATACCTAGAAATATATCATATTCCTTCAACTATAAAGCATATAATCTCACATGCAACTGATTCCCTTATATCACTATAGGGACCTCATCCATATAACAAGAAGTAAGCATATAACCGCATGAGGGAACCTCTACCACCAACTCACACTGCCTTTCTTCCAACGGATGTACCATACTATCCATAAAATCTTCAGAAATAAAAGAGTGCAAAGCACCTAGATCTATTAAAACTCTTGCTGAAAATTCAAAAATAGGTATTATACCTTCAATCAAGTTGGAAGCCTCTACTTGTGCCCGGGTGATAGACATAACCCGTCCTCGACCTCGCTGGAGAGGTGGTCCTCTGCCTCGCGCAACCGGTGGCTGTTGGGGCTGCTGTTGCTGCCGTGCTCCTCTACCATAACCATATTCCCTTGGATAGGGACAATTCCGAATCAAATGCCCTGGCTGATCATAATTGTAACATCTATAGCCCGGTGGAACCATGGGCTGTCTTGCTGTACTTTGTTGTGACTCTTCCACCTCTGGCCTATAGCCTCGCCCCTGTTGGAAAGTCTACTAGCGGCCACCCTCTCGTCCTCGAAATATTTTCTTTAACTTTGAACCCAATTTGCTGAAACCTGAAGAGGATGATCCTACTGGTGCCTTACCCTTGCTAACTCTTGGGGATTGTTGTGGTAACCAGAAGCTACCCGACTCCCCCGACTGACGAGTCCGCACAGACCTTTCTAAAATGGCTGCTCTCTGCGTCGCCTCCTCCACAATCCTGCACATAAGAGGAATCACCACATTATGCAATTATGACTTTAGTCCTCGGATGAAGTACTCTACCATCATTGCATTATCTATAACAACATAAGGTGTTTATCTACTTAATACCATAAACCTCATCTGGTATTCCAAAACTGACGAATTTCCCTAGTGCAATGTCCTGAATTGTTCCTTCTTGGCGTGCTAAATTTGCACAGGAAAGAACATATCATTAAATACCTCTAGAATCTCTGGCCAAGTGATGGTGTCCTCCGTCCTTCCTGCAAATATTGTTTGTATTTTCAGCCTCCACCACTCCTGTGCAAAACCTCGCAGCTGGTAAGTAGCCAAAATCACCTTGTTCATTGGTGGACATTTCATAGTGTTAAAAACTCACTCTATCTCATGCACCTAGTGCTCCGTTGTATTTGGGTTGGGGCCTCCTATATAAGTAGGTGGCTGCAACCTCAGGAATCTCTCCACTTGCACAGTAGGCTACTCCACTAGATGCACAGGTACTACTGGTGGCACGGGTACCACAGGGGATACCTTAACTCTTGGTGGTGGCGGGGGTGGTACTACTGGTACTGGATCTGCCTCCTCAACAACCTGAGGCCCTACTGCTGCAGGCTAGCGAGGACCCTGCTAGTTTAGCTTTGTTCGTATTTCTGTTATACTCTCCCATAACCTCTAAATCAGCTGATGTGTTGACTCTTCCAGCTCATCTCCCCCACCTCCCCAATCTCTCCTATCCGCCATCTCAAATCCAGCACAAATAGCATTCCAAACCACACAATGTACTAATAATCAATACAAAACCAGGGTCAACTACTAGTAGTGGACTAAAGTAGAGATCAAGCTATATAATCTCTTGGTTCTTTCATATTTACACGGACCTTGATCTGATACTAACTATGACTGTCCTCATCGTTCAAACCTGTTAACCCAATAACGAGCTTGACCTAACTCCACCTCCCACGAACAAGCTGAAGCCTCGCAAGGGATATCACACACATGTCCATGGGAATATAAAAGAACACACTGAATATATATAAGATTGCACATCTCACACATATTTACCTAAATGTTACATAGCCAAGTCTCAACAAAAGTTAAGTACAAAGTAAAGTAGCCTGGGGCATACCCCTGAGCACAACAGAAAAAAACTACACTGCTGGAGGCGTGGACCCAACTCCGCTACGATGCGGCTCTGAACTAGAAAACGAATGCGTATCCTCCTACTCCCCCTCACCTGAAAGAAGTAGGGGTGAGCCTCACAAGTCACTGTCTCAGTAGGGAAACTCCCTCAAAAGCCGAAACAACACTAAACACGTGAGAAGCAGGAGTGAAGCATTAATATAACCAATTAACAAAACTACCTGAGCATGGAACTACAATTGCAGTAAATAAATAAAACTATGCTATCAATATGAATTCAACTTTCATGAAGAAACGGAAAACCACGCTCAGTAGTACGAGGTAAAGAAGGGTAACGCCAAACACAAGCCACAAAGATTGGTTCGTGACACCAGCTACTGACCGAGACAAGTAACATAGGTCTACCTCTCAGCCTCCCAGCCAAAGACGAAAGGTCTAGCTGCCGCTCCACCTCAACAGATTCAACAAACAATGGAGACTAAACAACACCACAACTGCACCCCACCCCGTTGGATCGAAATGGCAAACAAACAGTCCTAGAGGGGGGGTGAATAGGACTTTTTATCTTTAAAAATTTCTTCTGAAAAACACAACACTAAATGGATATGTTAGTACTTAGCGTGATGTGTGTGATTCAAGTGTAAACTAGGCGGAAACAATCACACAAAGAAATGCATAAGGATTTTATCCTGGTTCAGCCCTTCCCACATGGAAGTCCTACATCCAGTCCTCAAGTCAACCACTTGAGATTTCTACTAACTGCCAACAAATTGGCCTTCTCTCACCCTTGAGAGGAATTGCAAACCCACTTGCTCCCAAGCAAGTCTTCCCTAATCAAGGGTACAATGTCTGCCTTTCACAAGGCCTTCCCTTCACAGGAGGGGCAATGCAGAACTACCTTCTGCAAAGATTACAAAGGAAGAAGAATTAAAACACTTGTGTGTTTGCCTCAAATCTGAGCACAAACACAAACTGACTTCAGTACGATTAAAAAGATCAAGAAATGAAACTAAATCCTATCTGAAGCAACAAGGGTGGACTTGAAGAAAATATCACAATTAAAATTCCCACCCAACACAGAACTTCAGAAGAAAATTTTCTGAAGTGGAGCTCTCCGACTGTTGCTAGCAGGAAGGCTTGAGAGAGAGCTTTGAATGATTCGAATGAAGCTTTTCAGGAGAATTGGCTTGCATGCACTTCTGTGTATCTGGTGTGTATATATCCTTTTGCAGTCTCTCTATTGAGCTTCTTTTATAATCTTTAAAATATAGCCATTTGAAGAAGATAGCCGTTGGAGCTTGGTGATTGTTTGCAATTTATCCGTTTGAAGAGAGTTTTTGGGATCCTTTGGATCTTGAAGACTTTGTCCAGGAGATCTTGAAACTTGCATGTTCCCAAGGTCTTTAGAAGAGGAGCAGTTGTCCACAGCTAGAAGATAAGCTCTTATAAAGCTGTTATGAGAAAAAGACATGTTAAACATATGCTCCAATTAATGCCTGTTACAAGGACAAGACAAAGAGAAATGTATCTCCATACCTTTGTGGTAGGTGGGTCAGTTTTAGTATGAAAGAAAGTATGGAACCTAGTATCCCACAAAATTTTTCAGAAAAGAAAAGCAGACAGATTATGCTGAAAAGGTGAAGCATGGGTCTGTCAGTGGTAGGTGAGACAATCAGATGCCATGCGCCTGAGATATTCATAAATGCTTTGTGTCTTATGAGTCTAATAAACTGAAGCAAGGACATCAAGACTTATAGAGCTCAAAAAAGCATTTTAGAAAAAGTTTTGCACAGGATGAATATTTTAAATATAATATGTCATGTCTTGTCAGGGGAATATTAAAATAATAATATTCTGAGGTTTTAGTAAGATACAACAAACATCTTACAAAGAAGTTATGTCTAGGATATTTAAGAATCAAAATAGATTTAATAGTCTTTTATATTTCAAGATAGAACTGACAATGAGGTAAAAAGTACAAGCACAAAACTGACAGTGAAGTCGAATGTACAAGAACTAATCTTGAAGTCGAATGCATAAGAACAGATAATTCGACTGAAGAAATAGGAATGATTCGACTTCAGTAGAGAAAAGATCAAGTGATTCGACTTCTGAGAAAACAAGGTAATTCGACTACAGCAGTCGAATATTATGTATTGATTTCTAAGGTATTCGACTGTGGCAGTCGAAGATATCAGTCGAATCAAGCGTAAGAAAACATTTGGCTCTATGAGCTGAAGGTAGTAGTCGAATGGAGTGCTAAGGATTTATGAAGCATTCGACTGTACCAGTCGGAGTCATCAGTCGAATACAGAGTAAGGAAACATTCGGCTGTACGAGTCGAATGTTATGCAAAGTTGTGGACTTAGAAAAATTTCAAGACTTTTAACTGAGTTTCTGAAGGAGTCAGATTTTGCAGTCAAAGGCATCAGTCGAATTCAGTAGTCTATAGAAGTAGTCTGTGGCCTTAGAAATTTTTGAGTATTCATGAATTTTATTTGTATAGAATTTTGTGGTATATCTACTTTGAAAAACATATATTTAAAGATTTGTCATAGAAAAAACATTGTTTATAAATATTAAGAAAATCTCTAAAATTCTTAGGGGTAGTTGCTCAACACACCCCACTGCAGCTCCATGCCTGGCACCTTTAAGGACTCCGGCCCAAGCTCCCTAAAGTGAGGCACTGAAAACAGGACTAGCTGGGGACCATATGTCTACTGGTGTCCGTCCCGCAACCAAGAGCGCATTACAAGCGAGCAAGAACAACCACAACACACAAGTCGCTGTCCCACTGTCGTCTTTCCCTCCGCCAGACGTACAACTCAAGCTAAGGAATGAGGGTGTCCAGAAAGATGACACAGACCTCGACGGTACTCACACTGTACCGGGACAAACCCCGAGCACTATGTGTCTAGCTCACAGAGAACCTAGGGTACCCGACTCGAGAGGTAACCATAGAAGGCGTCGTATACCCGACTTGCCATGTAAACACAAACCATGCAAACTCGACATTTCCGATCACAACGCGTCAATGCACCGCATACACATAATACATAAATTAACAGTCATATAGACCCATAGCTGGAAGCCTGGAAGTAGCTCATGGCATCATGCAGTCAAGTCAAGGGTCGGGTGGCTGCCTTCTAAAATGCGATGGACAGAAATGTCGCCAATTGAAGGCCAAATCGCAACGGGGAGAACCGTCGTCTTAAAGACTGAATCCCTATATGACACCTTGTCGTGTTCAAAACCCGACGACTAGTTTCGTCGCCTTTTTAGCCGAGAAACCCCACCCAAAACCCCATTTCCAGAAATCATAGAAACCACCCTATACAGCCCTAAAACATGGATATTTGCATTCAAATGAAAGCCTACACATGCTTGCTACTCAACTTAACCCATCCCATGCATTAAACACATTAATCACGATCCATTTAACTCAAAACAGAGTAGAATTCCCCTACCACACAAGGAGTATGAAGAATGCGTAGAACGGCATTGCCCTAGCATTTCTCGCGCTCTAAAAAGCTTCCTCACGAAGGTAACACGCCAATATGCATGCCGCAAATGCCGAATCTCCCGGAATATCCACAGTAAGCCTTCCCTCAGCCCAACAACTGTTTCTTGAACTGTTTGACCAGGGTTCGGCCAACACAAACTCATAGTTGAAATCATGACGGGTCGCGCCGTCGCATTTAAATCACGACATTCATGGTCTGTCACAATTTAAATGCGACGCCCCTTCATGCGACACGTGGTGCGCAT
Source organism: Colocasia esculenta (assembly GCA_014218235.1). Lineage (NCBI taxonomy): Eukaryota > Viridiplantae > Streptophyta > Magnoliopsida > Alismatales > Araceae > Colocasia > Colocasia esculenta. The sequence goes on along the minus strand of CM024766.1, from coordinate 74,397,865 downwards.
GCAGATGCTCGTCCAGGGAGACAGTGCCTAAATCGCAACGGGGAAGCGGGTTGTGTTTCAAAAACGTGATGCCTATGTTGGTCACGTTCATGAAAGGCACACCAGAGGTTAGTTAGGCTCGGTTTCCCGGCCCCCAACCTCACACAACCTGCTCAAGCAGCCAAAAACATATTATTGGGCCATACACTGGCCACCAAACCTATTAAACTACAAATCGAAAAGTTGCGACGTTACAATAGAAGCTCAACATGAAGAGAAGTGGCTAGACAATGGATTCGGAGTTTATGAAATCATGAATTATGAGGAACTAGCAGATAAAGAAGATAGTGAGGTAGAGGATGCTTCCGAAATGTACGCTAGCGGCTTGAGGATATTTGATGAGCCTACCTCGACAGTGGATGAACCTACCAAGAAGGTTAATATCAGGACAACTGAGGAACCCAGACTGTTAACCATAGCTTCTAGTCTCCCTCCTGAGGAAGAAGAAGTGCTTATCGAGATTTTGAGGGATTACAAAGATTCGTTTGCTTGGTCATACGAGGACATGCCTGGGATTGACCCCGTGATAGTGGAACATAGGTTGATATTCAAACCAGTGGCAAGAACCGTTACGCAGAAATTGAGATGATTCCACCCTCATATTGCATTGATGATGAAGGAGGAGATTGACAAACTACACCAAGCTCGTTTCATCCGTGTGATGCTCTATCCTCTTTGGATGGCCAACAAAGTCCCGGTTATGAAAAAGGATGGAAGGGTGTAGATCTGCATAGACTTCCGGGACTTAAATCGTGCATGTCCTAAATATGATTTCCCATTGCCTCATCTAGATGTTTTAATTGACAATATTGCTGGGTTTCAAACTCTTTCATTCATGGATGGATATTCAAGTTATAATCAGATTCGTCTAGCCCCAGAAGACCAAGAGAAAACATCCTTCACCACGCCCTGGGGAACTTATTGCTATGTGGTTATGCCATTTGGATTGAAGAATGTCGGTGCCACTTATTAAAGGGCAATGTTGGCTATATTCCATAATATGATCCATATTCATGTTGAGGTTTACATGGATGACATTGTGGTGAAGTCTTGAACCAGAGGTGGACACTCCTCCGTACTAGCCAAGGTATTCCAACGCGCACTAGAATATCAATTGAAGATGAATCCTAAGAAGTGTGTATTTGGGGTCTACTCGGGCAAGCTTTTAGGGTTTATAGTCAATAAGTGGGGGATTCAAATAGACCCAAACAAGGCCAAGGCAATAGGTGAGATGCCTCCTCCTAAGTACATATCTGAGCTTCGAGGATTGATTGGTCGACTATAGTTCATAAGGAGATTATTTCTCAACATTCCCAAAGATGTCGTCCCTTCTATGAGTTGTTGAAGGAAGGGGTAAAATTTGAATGGAATGCTAAATGCCAAGAAGCCTTCGATGAACTCAAGAACTATCTGATGAATCCGCACATGCTGCCGGCTCCCGTTCCACGAAAACCCCTAATCTTATATCTGTCGACTATTGAGGACTCCCTAGGAGCTATCCTTGCACAACATGATGAAACTGGTAAAGAAAGGGCAGTCTACTACTTGTCTAGGTTATTCAATCCTGCTGAGCTCAAGCTCACTGCCATGGAGAAAACTTGTCCAGTGCTAGTGTGGGTAGTACAGAAATTAAAGCACTAGTTCCTAGCCCATCAGGTGAGCTTGATTTCTATGATGGATCCCATTACATACGTCTTAGAGAAGCCAGTCCTTACCGATAGATTGGCACGCTGGCAAAGCTTCCTATCTCAGTTTCACATGACCCTTGTTGTCCAGGAATTGCTAAGCATCTTGCTCATCTTCCTCTTCCTCCTAGTGACACAGTCCAAGAAGATTTTCCTGATGAAAACCTGTCACTTATCTCTCGCGATTCCTTCTGGTCACTTGATTTTGATGGAGCTCTAAATTCTAGGGGATAGAGCATAGGTGCTATTTAGCTCACCCCAGAAGGAATCACCATTCCCTTGGCATATCAACTCCAGTTCCCTGCCACCAACAACATTTTTGAGTATGAGGGTCTCCTAGCTGGTCTCAAACATGCCTATCTCCTAGGCGCGCATCAAATCAAGGTCATAGAAGACTCTCAGCTCGTCCTTCGTAAGGTCCTTTCTACTTACCGCACTCGTGACCCTAAGCTCAAGCCTTATCAAGATTTGGTCACACTCCTAGCTAGGAAATTCAACAAGATCATCTATATTCACACTCCTCGCTCTTAGAATATCTTGGCCGACGCCTTGGCGTCTTTAGCCTCATCCCTCTCCTTCCCCGTCAGCCAGAGTGTTGAGACTATCATTGTCCAGAGGTTAGAAGCACCATAAACTCAGGACCCTTGGTTTAATAATCTTAGGAGTTCTTTAATAGTGAAGGAAGAGAAAAGATAAGCGAAGGAAGTGATGCTTATGGAGCTAGGAGAAATAATGGAAGAAGAAAGACCATGGTACCATGAGATTGCGCAATATTGCAAGGACGGTACCATCCCAGAAGATAGAAGAGTTATCTATAGGGCATCATTAAGATACACCATTGTTGGAGAAGTTTTATACAGATGTGCCCTAAACGGAATGCTACTTAGGTGCTTGCCTGAAAAAGAGGCTTGAAAAAGTAGTGGAAGGAGCACACGCCAGTGAGTGTGGAGGGCATGTGAATAGCCAAATGCTAGCCAAGAAGATCCTTAGGCAGGGCTATTGTTGGCCAACCTTAGAAGAAGATTGTGCCATCTACGTTCGTAGGTGTGTCAAGTTCCAACTTCATGCCGACAAGATCCATGCTCCATCTTCCTCCTTACATCAACTATCATCTCCTTGGCCTTTCTCCATGTGGGCCTTTGATATTATTGGACCCCTTGGTGATGCTAATGCTCAAATGAAACAGAAATCATTCATCCTCACTGCTACTGAGTATTTCACCAAGTGGGCCGAGGCTGAAGCATTTACAGAAATCAAAGGATCAATCGTTTACCGATTCATCATGAAGAACATCATTTCACGGCTTGGAGTGCCAAGCGGCATCGTCACCGACAATGGACCCCAGTTCATATCGTAAGAACTTCAGGACTTATGTAAGAAATTCTATATTTCTTTGCATCATTTGTCTCCATATTATCCATAGGGCAATGACCAAGCTGAAGCCACAAATAAAACACTTTTGAAAATTTTAAAGAAAATTTGTGAGTCCCATAAATTTGCTGATTGGCCTGAGAAATTGATCGAGGCTCTATGGGCCTACCATACCTCCGTTCGCACGCCCACATGCCAAACTTCCTTTTCACTTACTTATGGGATGGAGGTGGTAGTTCCATATGAGATACTTATTCCTTCACTAAGGGTACAACTGGACAAAGAACTTAATCTAGATGAATGTCGAGAGGCGTTACTTACACAGCTGGAACTCTTAGACGAACGACATCTGGCCGCAGCCGATCATGTGCTTTCATATCAAAAGAGACTCTCAAGATCTTTTCACAAGAAAGTGATTGAATGCAAATTTCAAGAAGTAGACATGGTTTTGAAGTGAATTTTCATAAAATCTAGAGGTCCTCGGTTGAAATTGCAAGCTAATTGGGAAGGTCCATATGTAATCAAAGAAGTGTACCTTGGGAATGCCTATAGGCTAATAAATGTCGATGGTGAGGAGCTCTCTCACCCGTGGAATGGTTTATATCTCAAAAGATTCTAGCCTTAAGAGTTTCTATAGCAACACTACTGTACAAAGAGTACCAATAGTCTTGGGGTCTTTTATCCTTTTATGGTTGTTAAATAACCCCTCTGTTGAGTCAACACACACAACACGACAACCCACGGTCGAGTGTCCTCTTGACAGATGTGTTCCTGCTTTGCCCCTGGGTAGGTTATGTGAAGGTCTATTCTCGTCTTATTTGGACGAAGCGTAGGGGCAAAAGGATCGCTAGTTTGAATACAGGAAGGGGGATAGATCATGTGTGAATGAAGTCTCAAATAGAGACGGTCAATTAAGCTTGCAAAATAAAGAAATGAAGAAAAATATAGAAAAGCAAATGAGCCAAAGTGAAGAATAGGGACATGGCAAAGAGTGGTGGGATAGTTCCCCGCAGGACGCCCTTGAGCCTGGTCGTAGCATGCCCCAAATAAGAATCAATGACTACAAATGTAGTGCCCTAGAATTTTATTGAAATTTATATTGCAATTGTATGTATATTTCTGCATGTAGTTGTAAGCTATTCTGTGTTGAACTTGGCGTCAACATCTGCCAGCGTTGACAGCTATTAGCGGCAAGATCGTCTGCCATTTACTTCTTGTCAATGACAGTTTCTTGTGTCGTTTATTATTTTCTAGAATATTGGATTTTCTGGGCAAGGATGTAGACAACTTGATTGATGGACGTCTACATCAAGGCTGACGGCTACTGAGGTTGACGTTAACCTGACTTGCCTATTTTTGATGTTATCGTTTCGGGGGAGATAAATCGGCCATTTCCAGAGTGTTTAATGTGAAGTTATGGTGCGTTTATAATCCTAGGGCTACTGTTAGGTCTGGGCAAGGCGTGGGAATCCTTTTAAGACCCGGATTCGGCATTAGAGAGAGAGAGTTTTCGCACTGGTTGAGAAGAGAGAAAGGAGGGCCGAGAAAAAGGGTTTGTAGAGCTTGTTCGTACGATTTGAAGCTTTCTGGACCAAGGAGGAATGTTCAGCATCGAGGTTAGAAGCTTCTCCAAGTGGGGGAGCTGCGCTAGAGGTGGATTTTGAGCGATTGAAACCAGAGAGGAGGACTGCCTTACTGCCAAGGCAGGCTTCTTCGGATTTTTTTCATCACTCCAGAAGGAGGGTTAGAGGCTAGTGATATGAGGGATTGGTTTATGATAGATTAGTCTTTAGTTTTAACATTTTTACAAATTTTTAAACCATGAAAATAACGTGCGAGAAAGGGTAGAAGTCCTGTCATTTTATGTGAAGTTTATGTGTTTTCTGGGCGCAAGAACTTAACATCTAGATCATCTGCCGTTTAGTTTGTGTAAACGACAGTATCGACTGCCATTTATTTCATGTAAATGACATGTTTTGTGACAGTCTACTATATGTTAACGGCGCTATGTGCCACCGTCTACTGATGTTAATGAAAGGTTGTGTGGACGTTAACTTGATGTAAACACCACATATTTGGCCGTTAAGATTATCAGTGATGTAAATTCCTGAAATCTGATTTTATTTGCTTATCTGTGATTCATGCTTGTATGAGGTTTCGGCCAGGTGATGTTTTGTATGTTTCAGTAATGTTAAACTATGGACAGGTCATTAGAATAATGTGTAGACTATAGGTACTTATGAATGGTTATTCTTTTGCATTCGAATGGAATTTATAAAGGAAAAGTGAAAAGATGGCAAACATGATTCAAGTTTGAATGTTAAAATTTAAGTTTGTAATACTTGAGATGAAACTACATACCTACTGTATTCAGTTCTAGAATAGAAATTGCATGATTTTCCTCACTGTTGTACCATGTTAGTTAGCTTAAACTGATGGAATATAATTATGAAAAATATTTACAGGGCTCGGAAAATTATGAAAGTTTGCGTGTGCATGGTATAATACGAATCAGATTTACTATCAAAATTCCGGGATTTTTAGACCTTTATACATATTTCTATGATTTTCTGAATGGCAGAGTGCATATAAAATTTAAATAAAGATGAGAATATGTGTATGAATGGATGTGATATAATTAGTACCATACTAGGTTTCTGTTTTACAGTAAAGTTTAATTTCAGAACTGAGAAAGGCATGCTATGAGATATTGCGTTGTCATTTTGATAAATTATGCATGAATGTATGAAAGAGCATGAAATAAATGTATGAAAATGTAGATTGCATGATTTTATACATTAATGCATCTGAAACGAATTGTCCAAAAAGGACATTGCTATGATAGAGATGACTACAAGGAACTACACCATGGAATGCCCCTATGGTCATGGTTCACCTAAATGAATTGACTACATGAATCCGTGGGCAACGGATTGAAACCTGGAGGTAGACATGTTCTACTGGTTAAGGTGGGAAGGGCTTTCCCCGGTATTGAGCAATGACCATGAGTTCATCACTGCTTTGCCTGGGTGATAAGTGAATGACTATATGACTATATGATCTCTATTCGTAGTGTGGGCTATGTCTCGACAACTACATGAACCACTTGTTATATGAAGTACATGTCTACATGATAAATGTCTACATGTTACATGCCACATGAACTACATGTCATTTGTTTTACATACTACATGACTACCTGCTACATAATGACTAAATTGCATGTTACATGATATGAGTCAAAAGTACTTGAAATTGTTTACATGTTGCATGATAGTAAGCATATACCATGAAAAATTTGATTGCATGCTATGCATAGGAATATGTTTAGATCAATTGCATATTTTATGAGATGTAAGTGATATGCACTACATGAAATGTTTTGTTTCCATGATAAATAACCATGCTATGTAAAGATTAATTGCTAAAGGACTTAGAATCATGTTAGTAAGAAGAGCTATATGATATCAAGAATGTGAAAGAAATATGTTACCATGTTTTAAACCTATTATATAGATAATATCTTGAACTATCTTTCATGTGAGTTACTGGGTCTTGTAGACTCATACTTGCTTAATATTTCAGGAGAGACAGAGGACACCCAGGAGTTAGTGCACTCTGACTCGGAGCTGTTGCCCAGTTGACGAGCCCAGAGGGGGGGTGAGTGGGTCTTTTAAAAATTAATCTAGAAGATACCTGTAACTAAAAACATTCACACAAACGTTCTTCGAAGGAGGTTAGTGACTGTTAGTTTAAATATCAAACACACAAAGAAGTCAATCACACAACACAAGGATTATCCTGGTTCGGACCTCCCCTCCTTAGGAGTCCTACGTCCAGTCACTGAGCAACAACTCAGGATTTCACTAACTAGGGTACAGTCCCCCTAAGGACGCAACAACACCCAGCTCAGCTGGTCTTCCTTCACACCCGAAGGGAACAACAACACCCTGGATACTCCACCAGGTCTTCTTTCACACCCGAAGGGAAACAACACCCTGGATTCCACCAGGTCTTCCTTCACACTCGAAGGGAACAACAACACCCTGGATACTCCACCAGGTCTTCCTTCACACCCGAAGGGAAACAACACCCTGGATTCCACCAGGTCTTCCTTCACACTCAAAGGGAACAACACAAAGAGAATGAATGAAATTCAAGCCCCTAGATCAAGCTTTTGACAAGCAAGGATCTGAAGCAACTAGAACTGAGAGGAAGAACTCAAAGCTAGGAGCACTCTCAGAACTACACAAGCTCTCTCAAGATTTTCACTACGAAGTGGAGAGCAAAGAGCGAAAGCTAGGTGGAATGAAGTTCTTGGCTCTGGACTTCTTGCTGAAGAATTTGAATACTTGAATACCATATCATATATCTTCTCTTTTTCGTTGGTTTGAATTTATATCTTTTATTTGAAATAGTCCCATTGAAGTAACCGTTGTCTCTTGGATTGATATTCATTAAACTGTTTGACATTTGGAAGCTTCAACTATCTTTTATCCATTTAAGCACGCAAAGAGATAGGGTCTTCTGACGTCTATAGGTCCAACGTTGTATGATAGAAAGTATTCAGGACCCTGCACACATTAAATGCTAGACAGTAGACAACTCAAACTGTCTCTTGTTGTCAGTATACGTTGATGTGAGTATTCACTAGAATAGCAATCCCAAATAGCTTGTTTTAAAAGATGTATACAGGGTAAGCACAATAATGGACGATATTGTCTGCATGCATGCAGAGATACGTTCAGAACTCATAAATGCAGGAGTGACAGATAGATATATGCGTGACTTTGACTAGTCAATGCTTCAAGAGATAAGATAAAAATCAAGTTGACATAAACTGTAACGTCGTTGTCTATATGACTTATGAAATCGTTATGAATACTAACAAGTCATTATAGAGAGCAAATCGTTATGAACACTTATCAAGTCGTTATGAGCTCTAAAGAAATCGTTGCGCAAAGCAAATCATTGTGGGCGCTTAAAGAAATCTTTGTGCAAGGCAAATCGTTATGAACGCTTAAAGAAATCTGTGCAAAGCAAATCGTTATGAGCACTTAAAGAAATCGTTACGGTAACTTATGAAATCGTTACGACAGGCAAGTCATTGCAAGTTCTAAAGAAATCGTTACGGTAACTTATGAAATCGTTACGACGGGCAAGTTGTTGCGAGTTCTAAAGAAATCGTTACGGTAACTTATGAAATTGTTACGACGGGCAAGTCGTTGCGAGTTCTAAAGAAATCGTTACGGTAACTTATGAAATCGTTACGATGGGCAAGTCGTTGCGAGTTCTAAAGAAATCGTTACGACAGGCAAGTCGTTACGCTTTCTGAAGAAGTCGTTGCGATAACTTATAGAGTCGTTATGACAGACAAGTCGTTGCGCTTTCTGAAGAAATCATTGTGATAACTTATAGAGTCGTTATGACAGACAAGTCGTTGCGAGTCCTAAAGAAATCGTTACGGTAACTTATGAAATCGTTGCGACATCGACTTGTTTGAAACAATCATGACTTTTTAGTCTTATAAGGAAATCATTATGAATGGACTTAGAGAAATATCATGTTGAAAAGATTAAAGCTTCAGAGAAGTAATGCATACCTTTATTGGCTTGTTTGACCTTGGTATTTTTCCTGTACTTTAAGACTTATGAAATATTCATTAGATATTATTTATAAAAACTAGTTTAGTTTTTTTAATCACCAAAATACATATGTAATTAATTGAAATTACATGGGGACAGATTGATCATCAATCTCCCCCTTTTTGGTGATGACAAAACTGAACAATAAGCATGGATGAAAAATATCTGAAGATGTGACATGATAATTTTCTTCCTTAAAAAAATTATTAAATTATTGGTATGTATTTTAGACATGCTAATTTTCTCCCCCTTTTTGTCATTGAGCATAAAGACAATCTGAGACAAAGAAAGAAGAGAGAAAGAAAATAGGATTACACAAAGAAGGAGATTTCATTAACTTTGAGGAGGTACAGGTAAATAGAAGGCAGGAGACAAAAGAGAGGCAAAATGGGAGATGGTTTCCCATGCCTGTGCTTCCTGCTCTTCAAAATGAGTTTTGAAGACTCCAAAAGACAAAGAGTAGGTTGGTCCCATGGAGGAAGCCATCCTTTTGAGATGAAGATCTAGGTGCTGATAGAGGAGATCAGCATATGCATTTTTGTCCATGTTCATCTTGAGGAAACGACGAGTCCCAAAGCTGGAACATGTGAGGAATTGGTCCATGGTCACAGGATAGTGGTTGTGGTTGTCTCTGAGAGTCTTGTGCATAGCCACATATACTTTGTATCTTTCCTCCCAGACTTTGAAAGGGTCATTAACAAGATGTATAGAATTCATATCCAAGGTAGATGGAGAAATAGCTGGTTTTCCTTCCCTGGCCTGAGCTTCATTGAGAGCAAACAATTGCTGAGCTGACAAAGGGTAGAACTTGGACCATTCTGAGGATGTCAGCCTTTCACATTCAGACAGAATGGAGGCTAGAACTTCAGCACTTACCTGCCCCTGGTGATATTCCCTAAATAGGAATCGAGGAAAAGCAACCAGGCAGCCTTTCTGTACTTTAATTCTGCCCATTACTCTGGCAAAACGCTCAAAGATGATGGATCCTACAGAGGACTCCATAACTAGAAAGTGGATTTGAGGAAGGGCTATTTCTTCAGGCACTAGGAGGGTAGTAAAATCTATCTGAACATCTAAAGTATGTGAGATACCCAGAGTCAGATATGAGATGGCCTTTCTGAATTGGCTAAGCTGAACCTCTGGAAGATTATGAACATATCTGTAATTGTTGAATAGCATGAAATGTCTGATCATTTTGATTTTCTTTTGAATGAAGGGAGCCCAGAGTTCTCTATGATACAACCTGAACCATTTTGATAAGGTCAGGGAGTGGTCCCTTGGAGGGAATCTAGCAGATTTGGCAAGAATAAATTTCTTGAGGAGATCCTTGTGACCTTTGCCCCACTGCTCTTCAGTTTTGGAGTGGGCAAGAGAGAAGATTTTGGACTTTTCGGATTTTGAAAGAGAAGTGTAGGGTAGAATGGTGTGCAAGTGATCTGTGAGATCAAGAAAAGGAAGGTTAATGATAGTTGCAAGAACAAACTTTGAGTGATATTCTCTGTACAGTGGTTTATGTTTGTTGTCCACTATGAGAGAAAACCACAAAGGTGGGTATTGAGGTTCAGAGGAAATGGAGGAGGTAGAAGTAAGTTTCCTCTTTTTAGGGGCAGGATTGGAAGAGTCTGCCCTATGGACATGTTCTCCAACCTTCAACACAGACCTGAGGATCCCTTCCTCAAAATCATCCTTTATCTGTTCCATAAAGGGAGAGTTGAGTTGAGCTCTTTCAGGTATGATAGTGATGAAAGAGGGTGGAGGTGTAGGATGAAGAAAAGAGTGGGAAGTAGTTGGGAGGTCATCAACAGGTTCAAGGGAGGGACCAGAGGAGGAGGAGGAGGCTCCAGCAGAGGATGCTGGAGGGGCCTCAAGGATAGGAGAAGGCGAAGGAATTGCAGTAGAGGAGGCAGAAGATGAGGTGGACTGAAATGGTGCTGGAGAGGAAACAGATCTGGATTGAGGCTTTTTGAAGGTTTGTGGAGCAGGAGGAGCTGTAGGAGCTGAGGGTGGAGTTGGAGGAATAGGTGTGCGAGAGGGAGAAGAGGGAGCTGGGGGCTTGGGTGCCAAGGACTCTTCTACCTCTTTCTGCACAGACTCACTCTCCAATGGCCCTGATGGCCCTGACCCTTGCTCAGATGGCCCAGTAGGCCCTTCAACCTGATCAGCTGGCCTTGTTGGCCCTGCCTCTTCTGGTGTTGCTGCTGCTTCTGGTGCTGGCCCTGATGGCCCAGCTTCTTGACCAGACTCCGGAACCTGGGCTGCAGGAGGTGGAGGAGGAGGAATTTGAGCTCCAACCACCTTGAGAATGTCTCCCAGCAAACTTTTCATGGTGCCCATTTCCTGATTAAACCACTTCATGGCATTTCTTATATTGGAGATATTCTTTGAAGTTGATGCTTGGCTCATGAAGATTGAACTAACATCTAATTGGAGAGAACACAAGATTGTGCCTTGAGCATCAAGCCTTTCAATCACAGGCTTCAAATTTATAACAATTTTCTGTTTGACCTACCTCTCAAAAGGTGTATCAGCTAGGAGAGGAACTTCAGAGGCAACTTCTTTTCCTTTCTTCTTGCCTTCTTTTGCTGGAGGAGGTTGATCATCATCTGAGCTCGAAGAGCTTGCAGTCTCCCCTTCTCTGTCATCCAAATTTGGAGAATCTCTATGCCTTTCCTCCTGACCGTCAACAACTGGAGTTGCTTCTACTGAACCTTCTTTTGATAGCTCCTCCTCAATAGGAGCATCTTCTTCATTTGATACTTGCTCCCCCTGAATGGGAGCATCCGCCATCACAGAGTCACCCTGAGCAGCTGGGTGCTCTAGCTCTACTAGAACATCTTCCATTGGTTCATCAATGTGGCCTGATGCCACAACTTCTTCAGCAACTCTGCCACTAGATTCTGGAGCACTAGTAGGGGAAGGAATCGAATCAATAATATCTGAGAGAATAGATGCAACGATAGTTGAGGGTAGTGGGTCCTCAACTGGAATAATATCCTCTGGGAGAATATCCTCAATTCTCCTTTCTGCAAAATTTAGAGCTAATTCTTCTGGAAATTCTGAAGCTGCTACTGATACTCTTTCTTCTTCTATTGTAATTTCAGGCTGAACTTCTGCTATAGAGGGGCCTGATGATTCTACTGCTCCAACAGCTGGAACTGAAACTGACTCCATTGGCAATTCTGGAATCATAGCCGCTGATCCCATTTCCTGATGAACAACTAAGGCGTCGCCAATGATGGCTTCGCCTTCAGCAATTAAAGCCTTGGACCAAACACCATTTTCCACTGAGAAGCCTCTCTTCTTCAGGTTCCTGGACCTGATTGCTTGGCCCATTTTCTCTACAACTGCCTCAGAAAGATCAACACCGAAGTGTTCGAAGATCTTGGTAAGTAGGTGGGCATAGAGCAGGGACACATTTAACTTGCTCTTGGTGTCCCAAATTTGATCTTTGGCAAATTTCATTCTTTCCATCATCACTGCGGCCATATTTATCTCCTTATTTTGAATGGCCCAGTACATCATATCAGAGTCGGCCTTTGTGCAAGATGAAAATGTTGCACTTCTGGGAACTAGGATTTGACAAACAATAAAATGAAGGAGGCGGTTGAAAGCAGTTAGTTGATTTATATCAAGCTTGCCATCCCTTACCTTGAAGCCCGGCCCTACAATTCCCAAACCTTTCACTTGGGCGTCCACAGTGTGAACCCCACTAAACCCGGAAGTCTTCACATCAAACAACATCTTCAGCAACTCAGGGTCTATTCTAATCAGGGTTCCCTTTACTGAAGAAACTAGGGACCCATCTTCCTCTGTTCTCAAACAAACGAAGAATGCTTTTACCAGGTCCGGATAACTAACCTCGGAAAAGGTGGTAACTCCCGTCCACTGCATCTGATTGATCAATTCTACCACGCTGCTCATTCCATTTTTCCTCAGATTAGCAACATCGACTTCTTTATTGCCACAGAGCTTCGTCTTCACAAAGGTAAACCTCTCCTGCTGCTCAGGAGTGAGAAACTCGGCGTTGTAGCCACCCAAACTGCCGACGATGACTGGTGCGGCCATGGATTCAGGTGGGAAAGTCTCTGGAGGGTTGAAACAGAAGGAGAAGAGAAGGAATCCTTAAGAAATTTTGTGGGAAGGAGGAGGAAGGTTCAAATTTGTAGAGGGTTGAAGTATGAGTTGTTAGGGCATCGGATCATGCGACAGGATGAAAGGGGGAAAAGGTAGACGATGAGATACGAATCGTTCTGTCATTGATTTTATGAATAAATAAATGCACTGGGGAAAGTGAAGTGCCAAAAGGCGGCAGAAGAAGACAAAAGAGTTTGACTATTCAAACCGACTTCAATGAGAGAGCGGTTACAAAGGATAATTTGAATTTCTTTTGCTTAAAGCCATGGAGGGAAAAACTGCTTAACTCTGAAATTTAATGTGTCGGTTTTAAACATAACCTTTTTCACAAATTGCACATGCCTAATTCCCTTCTAAGAGATGTGAATCTCTCATCGGGTAAGGCTTTTGTGAAAATGTCTGCTAACTGACCATTTGTATCAATAAAAGATATTTCAATATTATCATTTGCTACATGATCACGAATAAAATGATATCCAATCTCAATATTCTTGGTCCTTGAATGTTGAACTGGATTCTTGGTGAGATTAATGGCACTGGTGTTGTCACACAACAGTGGGATAGATTTGATGTTTAATCCAAAATCTTCAAGTTGTTGCTTTATCCATAAGAGTTGTGTACAACAACTTCCAGCAGCTACGTATTCAGCTTCAGCTGTAGATAGTGCCACTGAATTTTGTTTCTTTGAAGACCAAGATATCAAACATCCTGCAAGAAATTGACAACAACCACTGGTGCTTTTTCTATCTAATTTGCATCCAGCATAGTCAGCATCAGAATAACCTACTAAGTTAATTTCACAACATTTTGGATACCACAGACCTAAGTCATGAGTTCTTGCTAAATATCTAAATATTCTTTTCACAGAAATTAAATGTGATTCTCTAGGATCTGCTTGATACCTAGCACACATGCATAGACTAAATAAAATATCAGGTCTACTAGCTGTTAAATAAAGAAGTGAATCTATCATACCTCTGTAGATCTTTTGATCTACTTTCTTACCATCTTTATCACTGTCCATTCTTGTTGACGTACTCATTGGTGTTGACAGTGGTTTGGTGTTATCTAATCCAAATTTCTTTAAGAGTTCTTTTGTGTACTTTGCTTGACAGATGTGAGTTCCTTCCTTTCCTTGTTTGATTTGTAGTCCAAGGAAATAATTGAGTTCTCCCATCATGCTCATTTCAAATTCTCCATGCATCAACTTTTCAAAGTACTTGCAAAGGGATTCATCAGTAGACCCAAAAATAATATCATCTACATAAATTTGGACTAGTAGAATGTGTTTGACCTTTGACTTTGAGAAAAGAGTACTATCTACTTGACCTCTACTGAAACCATGGTTTGAAAGAAAAGAACTAAGCTTTTCATACCAGGATCTAGGTGCTTTCTTTAAACCATATAATGCCTTGTGAAGTTTGAAAACATGATTTGGAAATTCTGTGTCATCCAAACCCGGGGGTTGTTCCACATAAACTTCTTCTTTTATAAAACCATTTAAAAATGCGGATTTAACATCCATTTGAAATAATGTTAAATTCAAAGCAGATGTATATGCAAGTAATATTCTAATGGCCTCAAGTCTAGCTACAGGTGCATAGGTTTCATCGAAATCTATGCCTTCCTCTTGAGAATAGCCTTGAGCTACCAATCTGGCCTTGTTTCTTAAGATTGCACCAGTTTCATCTAGTTTATTTCTGAACACCCATTTGGTGCCAATGATTGGATGGTCTGATGGTCTAGGAATAAGTGACCATACTTGGTTTCTCTTGAATTGATTTAATTCGTCTTGCATGGCTACTATCCAAGATTCATCAGAAAGAACTTCATTGACTGTCTTAGGCTCTATTTGAGAAACAAAAGCTAGGTAATCACAAAGAATAATATTACCTCTCGTTCTTACCCCTATGGATGGATCACCAATAATATTCTCAAGTGGGTGATCTTTCTTGTATCTCTATTCCTTTGGAAGATTTTCATGAGTAAGTTCTTCTTGTTGCAGGTCTTCCAGAGGTGGATCATCCTTGTCCTTAATTGATGAGTCTTTTAGTTTCTTGGACAGTTCATCTGTTTCCTCATTATCACTATCTACTTCCTTTCTCAAGGAAGGGTTAGTTTCATAAAAAATAATGTGTACAGACTGTTCAATCAATAAAGTACGTTTGTTAAATACTCTATAGCCTTTGGGTTTAGAGGTATACCCCATAAAGATGCCTGATTTAGCATCCAACTTACCAATGTCACTTTTTCCATTGTTGTGAATGAAACAAGGACATCCAAAAGTTCTGAAGTGGTTGATCTTTGGCTTCTTCCCTTTGAACAGTTCATATGCAGTCTTCTTCAGGATTGGCCTGATCATTACTCGGTTGATAATGTAGCTTGCTGTGTTGACTGCTTCAGCCCAGAAGTATCTTGGCAGATCATATTCTGAGAGCATAGTTCTTGCCATATCCAATAGAGTTTTATTCTTTCTCTCAGCAATTCCATTTTACTGTGGTGTCCTTGGTGCTGAGAAATTATGCTCAATTCCCTGATCATCACAGAACTTAGCAAAATTTTCGTTCTAAAATTCACCACCATGATCTGATTGGATAGACACAATGCTGAACTTCTGATCTTTCTGAACTTTCTTACTGAAGCTGACGAAGTTTTCAAAAGTGTCATCTTTATGCTCTAGGAATGATACCCATGTGAATCTTGAGTAGTCATCAACTATGACAAATCCAAAATTCTTTCCTCTAAGACTGGTAGTCCTCATTGGCCCAAATAGATCCATATGAAGGAGCTCTAAGGGTTTTGAGGTGGTTACCACCGTCTTTGACTTGAAGGAGCCTTTGGTGTGCTTTCCCTTAGCACAAGGTTTACATACACCATCCAATTTTGTACTGATCTTAGGTAGACCTTCCACAAGATTCTTCTTCAGGAATTTTCTCATGCCATCTATGCTGCAATGTCCTAGTCGTCTGTGCCATAATTCAGTAGATTTATCTTTATTTGCTGCCAGACAAACATTATGATCCTTGAGTTCTTCAAGATAGAGCACATACAAGTTCTTTTCTCTATTTGCTTCAAAGATGACTGCTCCATCCTTCAGTATGCTGCACTTTGATTCTTGAAAACTGATCTGATGTCCTCTGTCACACAGTTGGCTAATGCTGATAAGATTGTGCTTCAATCCCTTGACTAGTAACACATCTTCTATGACTGTTTTTCCTTTGTTGTTTACCGAACCACTGCCTATCATTGTTCCTTTCCCATTATCTCCATAAGTAACTATTCCTTCTTCAGCTTGGAGATGAGTGAATAACTTCTGATTTCCTGACATGTGCCTTGAGCACCCACTATCCAAGTACCATTTGGATGCTCGAGGGTTAACCTAAAATGAAATCATCAAGCTTTAGGTACCCAAGTTCTTTTGGGTCCTGATTGGTTAGTATCATTGATTTTATCTTTTATTATCCATTTCTTATGTCTTGTTGAGCATGTCGTTATGATATGTCCTAACTTGTTGCAGTGATTATAGTAGGATAATTTGGTTACTTTTTCTATATATTTGAAATCAGCTTTGTATGCTATATCTTGTTCAGGTACAAATTTTGGTGTTGGATATGTTTTAGGATAAACTATGGTTTCTTCATTATCTGGGGGTGTATATCCTAATCCATTTTTCTTCTTACCTAATCTTCTAGCACCTTTTAATATGAGGGAGTTTTTACCATTGATGAATTTTTCTAATGTGCTAGATAACTGTATATTTTCTTCTGTTAGTGTTTTGATTTCAGTTTTCAGTTCATCTGAACTTACTTGTTTCTCTAATTTAGTTGTTTGTTCATTCTTAGCTTTTAGGTCTTCACATAATAGTTCATTTCTTTTTTTAAGTTCAGTTATTTGACTTTCTAATTGTTCATTTTTTGATTTTAGATCTGAGTTTGTATTTTCTATACAAACTATGTTTTTCTTGCTTACTTTTAATAATTTGGTTACTTCTTTTATTTTTCATATAGTTCGTTGAAAGCCTCTTCTAAGCTATCGGAATCTGAACCATTGCATGAATCGAAAGAAGAGTCAGAGGTTACCTTATGTTCAGTATTTTCCATGAAAGCCAAATGGGCTTCTTCTTCATCGCTGCAGGAGTTTGACTCACTGTCTGAGTCGCTACTGTTTTCCCATGCTGCTGCCATCACCTTCTTCTTGTATATTCTGAACTTCTTGGAGCTCTCTTTCTTTTTGAACTCTGGCTTCTTGAATTTTGGACACTCAGCTTTAATGTGTCCTGGCTTCTTACATTCATAGCAGATGGGTTCTCCTTTCTTCATCTCTTTTCCATCTGGCTTCTTGAAGTCCTTATTCCTTTTGAAGTTCCTTCTACCAGATTGGAATTTCTTCTTCTTAGCCAAAATTCACTGCAGTTTTCTAGATAGCATTGCTTCCTCATTCTCGCTGTCTGCATCACTTTCACTCTCAGCTGAACTTGCTTCTGGTGAATCTTCTTCAGCTTTTAAGGCGTTGGAGTGCTTCTTTCTGCTAGAGGACTCTTCTAGCCTTTCCATGTTGATCTCATGGGCCATGAGGGACCCAATGAGCTTTTCTACTGACATTCTCTTTAGGTCATTAGCTTCTTCTATTGCTGTGACCTTTGGGGTCCATGAGGACGGTAAGGATCTAAGTATTTTCCTCACCATGTCTCCAATCTCATAGGTTTTTCCCAGACCAGCTAGTCCATTTGTGATGTCAGTGAACCGACTGAACATTTGAGTTATGGACTCACCTGATTGCATCTGAAATCTTTCATATTGAGTGACAAGAATGTCGATTCTTGTTTCCTTCACTTTGTCTGTGCCTTCATATGTGATCTTGAGCTTTTCCGACATTTCCATTAAGGATTTGCAGGCTGAAACTCTATTGAATTCCTTCTTAATTAGAGCACAGCATAAGATGCTCTTTCCTTTGCAATTCAAGGAGATCTTCTTTCTATCATCATCTATCCATTGAGCTTTCTCATTTGTGACTACCAGATCACCTTTGTAACGACCCAGAATCCGCATTACCAGTAACAACCAGTAACCCGAATTCTGACCTGCTAACCCACGAGACAAGCTCGGAAGGGTAGGAAGTGAAAGTCCGAGGAGACTATATGTAAGAAGATACACACCATGTAAAGCTGTAAAATTCCACTATATGAACATATCATATACAACCTCAGAGTCTGAGCAAAGTACAGAGTACAGAAGTAGAACAAAAAGGTACTACTCACTGCAGCTAGGGATCACCAACACCGGAGTGGCTAGACTCGCCTGGAACGGGAGTCGACGAAGACCCACCTGAAAGGGAAGGGAGTGAGTCTCAAGAAAAGAGACCCAGTAGGGAAAAGTAACCCCACTGGCAACTGAACTAAAGTGCGGAAAGTAAAAACTGAAAGTAAGTACACGTCGCACCACAACACAAAACTGTAAACCACGCGGCTCAGTAACACACACTCACACACACAGCAAGTAGGACTCAGCTAGGGTCTGTGGCTCGGTGTCCCGTCACCACAGAGGCTCTCAACCCCAGCCACGTGTGCACACTACAGACGCTCTCTCTCGCGTCTGGTCCACAACCGGTTTTTCCCCTACGCTTGACCCTAGCGGTAGAGAAGGGGCTCCACGGAGACCGGCTCAAAACCACCACAAGCAGTACGCACAGGACAGAGTCGCACTTGATGTCCTGGCTCACTAGTGGAGGACAACCACACGCTAGTCGTCTAGACGGAGTCGCACCCACGCCTAGGTAACACAACAGAAACGGGTACACGGTAACGTAACGCGCGTACAACAGACGGAACACACTCAACGTCTGAAACCCCATACAGAAGTAAACACCTCGAGTCACAACTAGTCTCTCATGCGCACAGGCAGAGTCACACTCTAAGCCTGGCTCACATGTGCTATTACAGCGGACATCACATGTCAATTGCCTCTAATCACACAACTCAAGTCTGCTGGGAGACAGGAGATTAACGGCCACATCGATTGCCGCCAATATGAGGTAAACGGCACTCACCATGTCGTTTATCCTGATTAAACGGCAATCGACCTTGTCGTTTAAATCACCCCTGAAGATCTCAACGTCAACAGATGTGGACGTTGATATCTTCAGTCCCCTAAACTCAGAACTGAACCAAATCAGTTCCAATGGGTAGAACCACCCAACAGAACCTCGACTGATGGAGGGAAACACTTCCTCTCATCAATCTAAACTACCAGCACAACGAGATTAAACAGTCTAACGCCTAGATTGTCCAATTTACCCAAAATCCCGGCATGATACAACCCAACCCTAAACCATGATTTGCACACCAATTCACTTAATTGGGCATGCTGGTTTGATGAGGAAGGTTGTAGGAGTTAAGTCCCTACCTCAGAAAGCCTTAAAAATCTCCAAACAGCCACTAATCGCGCCGGATTTCCCCAAAGACTCCGCGCGAATCACACCAAAATCTCGCGTTTCCCGCCCGATCAAGCAATGCCACACGATCCAGGGGCTTCCCACGAGCTCAGATCAACCAACAGAAGCTGCGAAAATCAAGAAAAGCAAAGGTGGAGGGAAGGAGAGGAAAGGAGAAAGATGGGTTCTGCTCTCGGGCTGCCCTATTTCAACAGGCCCGACCAGTTGACGTTAACATCACTGGTCGCCTACTGAACCGCCTATAGACTGACGTCCAGATCCCATGTCGTTGAGTTCAATCTCAAACGTCCACATCGTTGGACGCTGACTCTGACTCAACGGCAAGCCCTGGCTGTCAACCCCAAGTCAACGACAATGGTCTTGTCGTCGACCGCACAAAACCACTAACAGACCCAATAAGGATCCACTAAAGACCCGAGACCTTACAGCCCTCCCCCCTTAAGGAATTTTGCCCTCAAAATTCAAACAACATAAATAAAGAAAACTCACCGAAGAGGTACGGAAACTGCTCGCGCATTTCGTCCTCCCGCTCCCATGTCGACTCACCACCGGAGTGCCGCTGCCACGCAACACGAACTAAAGGGATAGCCTTGTTCCTCAACCTCTGAACTCGGCGATCCTCAATGTGCAACGGAAACTCTGGTACAGTCAACACTGGAGTCAGCTCAGACCACTCTGCACTCTGCAAAACGTGAGACTCGTCAGAAAGGTACCTCCGAAGCATCGACACATGGAACACGTCGTGTACTGTTGCCAACTCTGACGGAAGCTCAAGTCTGTACGCCAAACCTCCGACACGCTCAATAATGGTAAAAGGCCCAATAAAGCGAGGACTCAACTTTCCACGCTTACCGAACCTCACCACTCCCTTCATAGGAGACACACGAACAAACACCTGGTCTCCTACCTGAAACTCGAGCGGTCGTCTGCGCTGATCTGCATAACTCTTCTGCCGACTCTGAGCAGATTGAAGCCTCTGTCTCACAAGATGAACTACCTCAACTGACTGCTGAACCAACTCCGGCCCCGTGACAACTCGCTCGCCAACCTCGAACCAGTCAAGAGGAGTGCGACACGGTCGTCCGTACAAAGCCTCATATGGTGCCAAACCGATACTGGAGTGATAACTATTATTATATGCGAACTCGACCAACGGCAAGTGAGCTGTCCACGACCCCTGCCACTCCAGGCAACAAGCTCTAAGCATGTCCTCCAAAGTCTGGATAGTCCGCTCTGACTGACCGTCTGACTGAGGGTGGTAGGCGGAACTAAAAGCCAACTCTGTCCCCAAAGCTCTCTGGAAACTGCGCCAGAACCCAGAAGTGAAGCGAGGATCCCTGTCTGACACAATAGAGATCGGCACTCCATGCAAAGGAACAATCTGCTCTACGTACAACGTGGCCAACCTACTCACACCCCAACTAGTCTTGACAGGCAAGAATCTAGCAGTCTTCGTCAATCTGTCCACAAGAACCCAAATGCTGTCAAAACCTCCAGCTGTCCTCGGCAAACCACAAACAAAGTCAGTCGTCACGTGGTCCCACTTCCACATCGGAATCTCTAACGGCTGCACAAGTCCTCCTGGACGCTGATGTTCGGCCTTCACCTGATGACAGACCAAACACCTAGCAACAAAAGCCGCTATGTCTCTCTTCATCCCAGGCCACCAAAACTGACGTCTCAACCTGTGGTACATCTTGGTCGCCCCTGGATGAATAGAGTACCTAGAACCATGTGCCTCCTGCAACACGACTCTCTTGATAGACTCCTCAACAGGAACATAGAGTCTATCTCGGAACCTAACAGTCCCGTCCTCGCAAAGCTCAACCTCTGGGAGAAGCAACACACTGTGCAACTCGGGATCTGCCTGCTGAGCCTCAGCAACCTGTCTCACAACGGCGGGAGTCGCTAACAAACTGCCCAACACACACTGACGACGACTGGACGAAACTCTGAAAGACCCCTCTGTCGCAGACTGCCACAACTGCCACTCTCTAAGCATCAGATGACTCATCTGTGCTTTCCTACTCAAGGCATCTGCAACTACATTCGCCTTTCCAGGCTTATACTCAATGCTGAAATCATAGTCCTTCAGATATTCCATCCATCGACGTTGCCTCATATTCAGATCCCTCTGAGAAAACACATATCTCAAGCTCTGGTGGTCGGTACGGACTACAAAACTCACTCCGTACAGGTAAAGACGCCAAATCCGCAAAGCAAACACCACAGCTGCAAGCTCTAGGTCGTGGGTCGGGTAACTCTCCTCGTGGGCCTTAAGCTGGCGAGACGCATAAGCCACCACTCGGCCTTGCTGCATCAAAACCGCACCCAAACCAACACCTGAAGCATCTGTGCAAACCTCAAAACCCTCCTCACCTGAAGGTAAGGCAAGAACTGGCGCCGACGTAAGCAGTCGCTTCAACTTTATGAAGCTCTGCTCACACTGCTCCGACCACAAAAATGGAACTCCCTTTCTCGTCAACCGAGTCAAGGGTGCAGCAACCTGAGAAAAATCACGAACAAACCTGCGGTAGTAACCTGCCAAACCCAGAAAGCTACGAATCTCAGACACAGATCTGGGACTCTCCCACTGCAAAACTGCCTCAACCTTCGCTGGATCTACTGAAACTCCCTCACCTGAGATCACGTGCCCCAAAAAGTGAACCTGTTGTAGCCAAAACTCACACTTACTAAGTTTGGCATACAACTGGTGCTCTCGCAAGGTCTGCAACACGATCCTCAGGTGCTCGGCGTGCTCCTCCTCCGAAGCGGAGTACACCAGAATGTCGTCAACAAACACTACGACAAACAGATCCAAGAACTGGTGGAACACCCGGTGCATCAAATCCATGAAGGCTGCTGGAGCATTGGTGAGCCCAAACGGCATCACCAAAAACTCAAAGTGTCCATATCTGGTCCGAAAAGCAGTCCTCTCAATGTCCGAATCTCTAATCCGCAACTGATAGTAGCCCGATCTCAAGTCAATCTTCGAGAAGACACAAGCAGACTGAAGCTGATCAAAGAGATCATCAATCCTAGGCAAAGGATACCTATTCTTGATGGTCACTTGATTTAGCTTCCTATAATCAATACACAATCTCAGGCTACCATCCTTCTTTTGGACAAACAAAACAGGTGACCCCCACGGAGAAAAGCTAGGACGAATATAGCCCTTCTTCAACAACTCCTCAAGCTGCCTCTTCAACTCCCTCAACTCTGCTGGTGCCATACGGTACGGTGCCTGAGCAAAAGGTACAGTGCCAGGAACCAACTCTACAGTAAACTCAATCTCTCTCTCTGGTGGTAGACCAGGCAACTCTTCCGGAAAAACATCCGGAAACTCACACACTACGGGAATGTCTCCCACTCCCGAGGCAATCTGGTCAAGAGTCACTACAGAAACTAGGAAACCCTGACAACCAGAAGCAAGTAATCTCCCTGCCCTCAAATCAGAAACTAAAAAGCGAGAAGTAAGAGGTACGATACCCTGGAAGTAGAACGCCGCTTCCCCAGGTATCCGCAAGTGCACCCTCTTCTTCTGGCAATCCATCACTGCACCATACCGCTCTAACCAGTCCATACCCAAAATCACATCATAGTCATGTAACTGCAAGGCAAACAGACGGGCTGACAACAACTGATCCTGCAACTGCACAGGTACCTCCTCAAGACAGTAGGACGTAAGGACAAAGTCCCCTGTCGGCAACTCTACTGCTAACTCAACAGACTCTCCCGAACTCAACTCCCCAAGGGAGTCTAAAAAGTCCTCAGACACAAAAGAGTGAGAGGCACCGGAATCAAACAAGACTCTAGCTGCATAACAAAAAACTGAAACAGTACCTTCCACCAGGTGAGCTGCCTCCGCGTCTGCACGAGTCAAGTGGGTAACACGACCTCTACCTCTCGACCCACCAGAACCTCCGGTCTGCTGACGCTACTGCACAAGTGCCTGCTGCTGCTACTGCACTCGGGGCTGTGACTGGGTCTGCTGCTGCGGCACACGAGGTAACAAAGGACAATCTCGCGCCATATGACCCATCTGGTCACACCGGTAACACTGCCCAGCAAAAGTACGTTGTACCTACTGCGAAGGCTGACCTGTCGGCTGTTGAACACTCCCAACCGACTGCTGCCTCTGCTCTGCCTGCCTCCTTTCACGCCGAAACTTCCTCCGAGATCCTGACTTCGCCGTCGTCCCAGTAGAAGTGGACACGTAGGAAGTCGTAGTCCTTGGGGTCGTCTGCACACTACCCTGCTGCTGGTGAGGCTGAGAAGGAACTACCTGCGTCTGAACCTCTGCACTCCGAGCACGAGTCTGCAAGGTGTCTGCCTCCAACGCTGCCGCTGTCTGATAGGCCGCATCCAAGTCTGTGACACGAGCAACTATCAGCGCCTACCTGAGCTCTGGCCTCAAGCCTCTCACGAACTGCTGAGTCCTCAAACCCTCATCTCCCATAATCTGCGGAGCATAACGCCCTAACTCCACAAATCTAGCCCTGTACTGCACCACAGTAGAGTCCCTCTGCTGCAAGTCCAGAAACTGGTACAACCTCTACGTCCGGACGTAAGTAGGACAGAAGGCTCTCTCAAAAGAAACGACAAACTCCTGCCACAGAATCTGTCTAAGTGGGCGAGACTGAAAAGTAGTCTCCCACTCAGCGGACCACCAAGTCAACGCCTGCGCCTGCAACTGGTAACTGGCTAATAGCACTCGCTCCTGTGGAACACACTCCATGGAACGAAAAGTCCGTTCCACTGCATCTAACCATGCCCGCGCTACATCTGGATTAGGCTGGCCCAAAAACTGAGGAGGCTGAAACTGCAAGAACTCCCTCAACACCCTCCCAGTACCACCCTGGGGTACCGGCGCGTCACGGTGCTGAGCTACAAACTGAGCCATCCCCTCCAGAAATCGAGTCATGTCTAATCCTTGATGTGACGACCCAACTAGCAAACTGGCCCAACAACTGTGCCAGTTGGTAGACTTCCCAGGAAGGTCACCCATCCTGGGACTGCTCCCAACTGAGCACGCTTAACTTCAGAGTTCTTTTCTTGCTCGAGCTCTGAAAATGACTAGTCCGGGTTGTTGGTAGTCTACTGATTTAGTCCATTTAACATATTCTTATATGGGGTGTTACAATTTACCCCTCTTATATAAGCGACGTCCTCGTCGCTGCTCACATATAGCACACAACCAAACCCCAGGCAGACAGGATTCTAGAGGTGGCCCCCACATGCTCAAGAGGTGGCTCCCACTATGTAGCACTTTGCGCCATTATGGCTTCAAGAGGTGGCTCCCATAGCGTAGCACTTTGCCCTGTGTGGCACTTAGTTCCTGCTGTAAGACCCCGGATTTTTACTCTCTTTATATATCTGTGTGTGTGTGAATGGTGTGTTGGGTGTTCGGTTGTTGTGTGCTTAGCATGCGTAGTTCATTGTGCCTACTATAAGTTTTATCCTTCCCTTGAATATTAGCATGTGCGTATATCTGTATATATATATGTATAGATACGGGTATACGATAATTAATGTGGAACTGAACAACTAGACAATTAGAGGTGTATTATGAATACCAAAAGTCTCTGACTTAGGATACTTGAGTAACACTATGCACGTGCTATCTAAATATTGAAGAATATCCTATACTACCTATTTTATGGAACTTTGTATGGAAGTGTATGAAGTACATATGTGTAAGTACGTATGTATGTTATCTTATATGTGTGACAATTGTATACTTAATTCTACATGCATAACACCTTGGTGTATTTGCGTATGCATATGTATATTTGGTTGTAAACGTTGTTATTGCATGGTTTAGTTAATGTGTACATTGTACTTCGTGCGTTTCATGTACGTAAAAAGTTCAAGCATAGTAGGTGTAATTAGTGGTCATATTGGGATTCTATACTCCTCATGAATAACATGCATATATCTTTATGATGATTAGGTGAGAATAGTCAATTGGATGAATTATGCATATAGTGTATATTAAGAAATCCTATACATGTAATACTTAAGCAATGTTAGGTAAAGTTGTGTAAGTTAATCAAATTACCGGTGCGCATATTGTGCCCATCTGTTTCAATCATAATGTACATAAATAGGCTACACCAGTGTGCGTATACTATATATATGTCAAATCAAGTGTGTGCATGCGAGGACTATTTTATCGAATGGATTATTCCTAGCTAGCATAAATCATATCACCTCCTAATGATTTGCGAAGCCCTCATAATTCTCGTCATTTAATTTGCCGTGTGTTGAGTCATACTTATGTAAAATATCATGTACGTACAGGTAGGTGTCTACGTAAATTTTATCTTAGTATATTTATGTATGCTTGTGTATGTATATAGATATTTATGTACATATTAATTAGTATAATTAATGTGCATATGGTTATATTAAATGTAAATAATTTGTGTAATGAATGGTGATAGTATGTATACCCTACTATATACATAATGCATGTATACATGCATTACATGCACAGTTTCTGCATAAATTAGGGTTCTGGCCAAAGGCCACCTTGGCGTCAACCTCTGGCCGCCGAGGTGGAGTCAACGTCCAGACCTGGACGCCAAGCCTGACCTAGGCGTCCAGCGATGTGGACGTCAACCTCTCTGACCTGCATGCGCAGCAGAGCTGCTGTCTTCTGAAACAAGGCATGGCCACCCATTGGGGGATGTCCCCCAACGGATCTAAGGCTGTCTAATCGCCATGGTAAGTGGGTGGGGGGCTCTCCTACATCCTGAACCCGAATTGGCCTCTCCCCACTTCTCATTTTCACCCTTGCAAGAGGAGAGGAGAAGAAAGAAAAACCCTAGAGCATTTTGTGAGAAAACCCCATTTTAGAACCCTCGAATCCGACCCCTTGGAGCTGGATCTGGAGATCTACTGCAACAAGGAGGAGGCTGAAGCAAAGGAGAAGGCTTCCCCATCATCCCCTCGGCGTGGAGATCACCCAGGAACCCGGAGGAAGGCGATCTTGGAGGCACTTCTGCAACTTCTTGGAACTGCCCAAGGAGGTCTTCTTCGAGCCATAAATCCCTTGGAGAAATTTTAGAGAGGCAAGTGACCTATCTATGGTGTCCCCGTATGAGTCTAGGTGGGTTTTGATATTTTTATAAAATTTTTCTCGAGTCCTAGATCCTCCATTTCACCCAAGATTTAGAGCTCGGGTCTGTGTTCCTACACAGACCTGAGTAGACGGCAGGGTCCCTGGACGCCCAGTTCATCCTTGACGTCCATCGATCATGCCGCTGACCCTGAGTCAGCGGCCAGAGACCGCCGTCTAGTTCTTCTGGATAGAACAGTGAGCTGTTCTGTCTGTCTTATACATTAAATTCGGTGTGTTTTATGCGATGAGGATATATTGTACACCTTATACTCTATGTATATTGTGCATTGTGGTTGTGGATGAATGTGGGTTGTGTTGGTGAATGTGGGATAATGATATCTTGTAAACATGTGAGCATGACTTGTAGACAATCTTGTAAAA
This sequence comes from Colocasia esculenta, assembly GCA_014218235.1. Classification (NCBI taxonomy): domain Eukaryota; kingdom Viridiplantae; phylum Streptophyta; class Magnoliopsida; order Alismatales; family Araceae; genus Colocasia; species Colocasia esculenta. The sequence goes on along the minus strand of CM024766.1, from coordinate 74,371,034 downwards.
TTCATGATTTATGATTAGGGTTTGTGTGAATGCCTTGGTTTCAGTTTGATCATGAAGAATAGTGGGTCAGCATATGTGTTTGCAAAATTTAGTAGTTTATCCATGCTTGAGAAATTGTAAATAAGTTTAGTTCGGTAAAATAAAAACATGCAAAAATGGTTTATGGTAATTGATTTATAGATGTATGAATTAGGGTGATGTTGTATTCTAAAATCATGCATATATTAGTAGTCTCTGTGCAAAACATTAAGTGGATAAATTGCAAAATGTGTTAGACCCATGTTAGCTTAAGTTGTGAATAATATGCTAATTAGGTGTTTGATTTTCTGTAAATCCTATTTAGCTCAGAAAAATCTGAAAAATTGAGGGTATGATTTTGAACCCGAAAACAGCATGTGGTTAAAATTTCAAGTCAATTGGAATAGTAAATAAAAAGTTATGTGTTTTCATGTGAAATGTGATAATTCGTGCATATAATTGTAATGTGGTTTGTTATGGTCTAAAACCAACATGATTAGTGTGGTTACTGTATGTTAAACTCTTGAAATTCTGTAGTACCATGTTAAGGAAAACAGAAATGTTCATGTGAGTGAGAAAGTGATTGAAATGAGAAGAGTTATGTGTAAAACCATGTGTAAAACGGTAATGTGTAAAAGTGTAAAAGTTGTGCCTATGTGACACTGCTACCCTAGAGGCATCGGGAGCCGTATATAGAAAAGTCCCTATAGAAGGCTCCATGTGATATAAGTTTGTCCCAAAGGCATTGGGAAAACCCCGGAGGTGGACAAGTACCACTGGATAGGGTGGAGAGGGCTTCTCCCGGTCTACGCAGTTACCAAGATTCACCGCTGTATTGCCTAGGTGGTGAGTATGTGTATGAGTTGTGTAAGTGTTGTGCCATGTGTTGTGTTATGAGTTGTGTTGAGAGCTGTGCTAAGGAATGAGCACGAGCTATGAGATATTGTTAGTGTCCTCTACTGGTGGTTAGGACTATGTGTCACGGCACTAAAATATGTGTAAAGTGTAATGTGTAAAGTGTATGTGACCATGTGTAAATGTGTAAGTGATATGTGAATGTGTATGTGTAAAGTGAACCATGTGAAAGAGGGAACTAGTGTAAAGAAAAATGTGAAATCTTAGATATGTAAATGTGTTATAGAAACCATGTGAAACTAAATCTGAAACCAAGTGAATTCAGAAAATGCATGTTATTATTCTCATATTTGTGTGTGCAAAAGTGTTTAGAATCCATGTTAGGAACAACAAATGAGTATGTGAGTAAAATGGCATGATGGATTGTTCATGTGTTATGTTTAAGCAACGTTATAGCTTTCATGTGTAGGTTTATAGTCAGTGGACCATGTGAGGTCAGCAACCTAAAGTATGATAAAAAGTTATGTATGTACTTAAGAACATGTGGAATCCATGCTAATTATGTTCCCCGTTCATGTATGCAAATTGTTCATGTCAACAGCTCTCACGTTTCGATTAAAGTCTCATGAGTGAAATGGAATAGAGATCATGTGATAGGTGAATTTCATTTTACAAATCTGAAAGCATGAGTTATGTATAAAATTGTAGAACTTTCATGATAGGTAGAAAACTTGAATTGACTGGCATGCTATGTGTTGTTAATTGTAAAAGTGCATGTAGAAACCACTAAGACTTGTACGTGTATATCATGAGTAGTGTCGCTTGCTGAGTCTTTGGACTCACTCTTGCTTCGGCGTACAGGTTGACAGGTATCGTGCACTAGAAGGTAGCGTGGCGAGGATCATCTTTAGAAGACTATTTTGTGGAGCTGTTACCAGTTGTACTTTTCTTTTGCACAAAAAGGATTATTGTATGGACAATATTTTGGACATTGTAACCCTCTTTATTTTGTATTAATGTGGATATTGTCTTTCTATCTTGCTATTTAGATTATGGAATGTGTGTTGGTGACGGATTAAGAGTTGAGTTGTTTACTTTATTCCGCTGTACTCTATTGCTATCTAGGTACATATCAACCTATCGACCAGTGTTGGGTAAATGTCCCACTGTGATGACGCCCTTTATACCGATGGGGATTGGTATAATCGTACCGGTATGAAGAGGGTCGTTACACCTGCACTTCCGGCTGGGTAAGTCTCTGACGACAGATTTGACTCGTGTAATCTAGTTTCATTCTATGTTCTTATCCCTAGGACCCTAAAGTTCAGGCTCTGATACCAACTGTCACGCCCCGATATTTAGCATCGGAATAAATACCGGGGGACGTGAACGATACAAACAAACGTATCACAGTTGAATAGCGCAGAGTCACAATTGAATATAATAACACTTTTCAAATCATAACAATATCCTCAAAGTTACTCTTTATTTCATTTCATTCAACTAGATACAACCTTGCAAGAAAGAATTAACCAAAGGGTCCATTATTCAAATAACTTCCAGAAAAGTTTCACTATTACATAGACTACTCAATTTCTATTTCTAAACTGTCATCTATTTCTAGGATGGGTGCTCGTCACTCTTGCCCAGTCCCATCTAACTCCACGGGTTCTTCGTCACTACCTGAAAAAGGGCAGGATGATAGGGGTGAGCGAACTAGCTCAGTAGGATTTACATCTCAATAACGTGCGGGCACTAGTATACATGATTAACATTTTAAGTAGGTAGATATGCATATGAATATGATGACAATGCATGCAATACTAACAAATTGAATAGTAGAATAGAATGGATATCGTATCAGATCAAAATGTCAAATTGCATATACAATGAACAGATATTTCAAGAATAGAATCATGTCAGAAGAGATTGGCCATATTCAAGCAGAGTTCATATGTTCACAAGAACAAACGTATCATATCATGTCAAGTCAAACTTATCAAGTCAAATAGGAGGCACATATTCACAAATCTTGCATGTCATGTGTGCTATGCCAAGCACCAAGAGTCCATACTCCCGCGGTTAACAAGTACGTTGGGGCGCTCCTCCCAAGGACCGGACAGGGCCCTATTGCACAGGCATTGGATCAAGTTTTGGACCGGAGTCCCACGATGTGCCGAACAAACATATTCATATTATGGCCACAGAGTTTCAATGACAAGCTCATAGTAAAAAGGACATGATCATTTATAGAGTCAAGGAATGACAAACAGCTCAAAAGAACAAGGCAGGATAATATCGTATCTTATATTTCATAATTCATTAATGTCTTGACAAGAGGGTGTTTCTAAAGACAGATCATATGTAGAACATGTACTTTCCTAACATGTATGCATATGACAATTAATCAATTGAACACCGGAAAACATGAAACCATGAAACTTATATGCAAATCATAACATTTACACCACTAATATGTCCGTACTAATCATGTATTCATCCCCACATTCATATCATATTATTATCTTATCAATTGACAATAAGCAAGATCACCAGATAATCCAAGGATCATAAGAACAATCAAAATTTACACATTAGAATCATATTCATATCGTTACCATTTCCTTTAATGGTTTGATTTATTTGAAGTCCATGCATACCTTATAACACCATGTACATGCTTGAAGACATCATGAAATGATTAGACCCAAATTATACAAAAATCTTGTAAGGGTAGTGTCGACACTAGATCAAGTGGTGTCGACACAATGCTTCAAACACAAGACAAAATCATGCAAAACTGGTCAGGTAGTGTCGACACTAGTTCAAGTGGTGTCGACACAGTGCATCAAAAACAAGGCAAAAAGGTCAAGTCGTGTCGACACGAGATCAAGTAGTGTCGACACTAGAGACAGCTTCCAGAAAACCCCCTAACTAATATGGGACAGTGTGTTGACACTAGCACAGGTGGTGTCGACACTAGATCAGCTTCCCAACACTTTCTGGGTCAAACTGGGGGAGTGTGTCGACACGGGATGGGGTTGTGTCGATGCTAGAGGGCTTCCTAGAACACCATCTGGGCTGTTTTGGGACAGCAGGTCGACACTAGCCCAGGCTGTGTCGACACAGTGACTTTTCCAGAACAAAAACTCATGTTCAGGTGTAACCAGATGACATATCCCCTGTAGTAAGTCACTTCAAACTCTTATAACTCTCTAACTAATGATATTTAGACAAAACGTTCAACATGAAAGATGAATAGGACAACTAGTAGAAGAACTTTGATGTTGATACTTTGATCTTATTCGGTCGCAAATCCTAAGAAAACATATGAGGAACAAAGAGTTAAGTGTAGCCCGAAATCGCAGTATTCTGCAGAAACTCTCTTATCATGCTCCTAACTCTCTAATGAAGGATTTTTGGATAAAACGTCCAACATAGAAGATGATCATGATGTCATGTAGAAGAACTTTAATGAATAAAGTTTAGTCAAATTCAGTCTTTATTTGTGTGCATAACAAGAAGAACAAGAAAAAGCCCTAACTGTACAAGACTTCAGAAAACCGACGAATACACAACGTATACTCCATGAAATTGAGTCAAACCAAATGCAAATGATCCTAGACTCAGAGAATTACATGATGGTGTTGGTTTTCTTTAATCTTGGCCCGAGAACACCTACCTTTAGGAAGATCTAAAACCCGTTGATGTTCTGGATTGCAACAGAAGATGCAGGGGAGAAGCTACGGACTCCCAGCCTTTCTCCTGCTCCTCAGAAGTTCTTGCTTGCCTCCAAACGACCCAAACTTCATTGTTAAACCTTCCCCAAGAGTTTAGGGACGAGTTCTTATAGTTTTAGGATGTTGTTAAGAGTCCTAACGATACTAGGAAAGGGGCTACGAGCTCTGTTTCCTAGTTTCCAGGAAATCTGGGATTCCCTTACCCAAAAGAGGTAACAGAGGTTTAGGAAACCTCCTCTTAGAGTTGGGTCCGGTTTTGGCTTACCATACATGACTAATCAACCATCTTTTAACTCTAAATTGCCCTTTCTAATTATGGCATAATTACCTACACGAATTTCTGGGTAATTCCCTGTCCAGTTCATTCATATCCTTGGGCCAAATGTGTTATATAGGGCCATTCTTGTTGATGGTTCATAATTACATGGTGTTGGAAATCTCTCTCATACGTTTAATTAATTTATCCCCCTATATTTCTGAAATTTTAAATTGCTAAATTTCCGGGGTGTTACACCTGAGCTACCTGAGGTGGAGGTGGCGGCGGCGGAACAATACCACTATGTGCGTCCTGTGGCAAAGGCTGCGTCTGCTGAGGTGGCGGAGCATCTCCAACCTCCTGACGAGTCGCCTGCTTGGCTACTCCCTCTCTAGGATGTCGCCTAGGCGCCATAGAACTATACACAAAACAAAATACACACATAAATACACTAACTAACTCCGGGCTACATAGCTGCAACTGTACTCTTTATACTCTGAGTTAACATGATAAGTATTTTCTTATATATATCTCATCAGACCAGGCTCTGATACCAAACTATAACGACCCAGAATCCGCATTACCAGTAACAACCAGTAACCCAAATTTTGACCCGCTAACCCACGAGACAAGCTCGGAAGGGTAGGAAGTGAAAGTCCGAGGAGACTATATGTAAGAAGATACACACCATGTAAAGCTGTAAAATTCCACTATATGAACATATCATATACAACCTCAGAGTCTGAGCAAAGTACAGAGTACAGAAGTACAATAAAAAGGTACTACTCACTGCAGCTAGGGAGCACCAACACCGGAGTGGCTAGACTCGCCTGGAACGGGAGTCGACGAAGACCCACCTGAAAGGGAAGGGAGTGAGTCTCAAGAAAAGAGACCCAGTAGGGAAAAGTAACCCCACCGGCAACTGAACCAAAGTGCGGAAAGTAAAAACTGAAAGTAAGTACATGTCGCACCACAACACAAAACTGTAAACCACGCGGCTCAGTAACACACACTCACACACACAGCAAGTAGGACTCAGCTAGGGTCTGTGGCTTGGCGTCCCATCACCACAGAGGCTCTCAACCCCAGCCACGTGTGCACACTACAGACGCTCTCTCTCGCGTCTGGTCCACGACCGGTTTTTCCCCTACGCTTGACCCTAGCGGTAGAGAAGGGGCTCCACGGAGACCGGCTCAAAACCACCACAAGGAGTACGCACAGGACAGAGTCGCACTCGATGTCCTGGCTCACTAGCGGAGGACAACCACACGCTAGTCGTCTAGACGGAGTCGCACCCACGCCTAGGTAACACAACAGAAACGGGTACACGGTAACGCAACGCGCGTACAACAGACGGAACACACTCAACGTCTGAAACCCCGTACAGAAGTAAACACCTCGAGTCACAACTAGTCTCTCATGCGCACAGGCAGAGTCACACTCTAAGCCTGGCTCATATGTGCTATTACGGCGGACATCACATGTCAATCGCCTCTAATCACACAACTCAAGTCTGCTGGGAGACAGGAGATTAACGGCCACATCGATTGCCGCCAATATGAGGTAAACGGCACTCACCATGTCGTTTATCCTGATTAAACAGCAATCGACCTTGTCGTTTAAATCACCCCTGAAGATCTCAACGTCAACAGATGTGGACGTTGATATCTTCAGTCCCCTAAACTCAGAACTGAACCAAATCAGTTCCAATGGGCAGAACCACCCAACAGAACCTCGACTGATGAAGGGAAACACTTCCTCTCATCAATCTAAACTACCAGCACAACGAGATTAAACAGTCTAACGCCTAGATTGTCCAATTTACCCAAAATCCAGGCATGATACAACCCAACCCTAAACCATGATTTGCACACCAATTCACTTAATTGGGCATGCTGGTTTGATGAGGAAGGTTGTAGGAGTGAAGTCCCTACCTCAGAAAGCCTTAAAAATCTCCAAACAGCCACTAATCGCGCCAGATTCCCCCGAAGACTCCACGCGAATCACACCAAAATCTCGCGTTTCCCGCCCGATCAAGCAACGCCACACGATCCAGGGGCTTCCCACGAGCTCAGATCAACCAACAGAAGTTGCGGAAATCAAGAAAAGCAAAGGTGGAGGGAAGGAGAGGAAAGGAGAAAGATGGGTTCTGCTCTCGGGCTGCCCTATTTCAACAGGCCCGACCAGTCGACGTCAACATCACTGGTCGCCTACTGAACCGCCTACAGACTGACGTCCAGATCCCATGTCGTTGAGTTCAATCTCAAACATCCACATCGTTGGACGCTGACTCTGACTCAACGGCAAGCCCTGGCCGTCAACCCCAAGTCAACGACAATGGTCTTGTCGTCGACCACACAGAACCACTAACATACCCAATAAGGATCCACTAAAGACCTGAGACCTTACAACCTTCTTCCACTATGGACCAAATTTGATAGTCGTGGCCTTGTAGAAAGTATTCCATTCTGGTCTTCCAGTAAGGATAATCTTCACCATAGAAGAGAGGGGGTCGGTTGACAGACTGACCTTAAAAGTTACCTTGGGCTGCCATGGATCTTTACTCTTCAGATCATTGGATCCTTTTTCTTTGTCGAAGAGACTAGATCTGATACCACTTGTTGCCCAGTTGATGAGCCCAGAGGGGGGGTGAATGGGTCTTTTAAAAATTAATCTAGAAGATACCTGTAACTAAAAACATTCACACAAATGTTCTTCGAAGGAGGTTAGTGACTGTTAGTTTAAATATCAAACACACAAAGAAGACAATCACACAACACAAGGATTATCCTAGTTCGGACCTCCTCTCCTTAGGAGTCCTACATCCAGTCCCTAAGCAACAACTCAGGATTTCACTAACTAGGGTACAGTCCCCCTAAGGACGCAACAACACCCAGCTCAGCTGGTCTTCCTTCACACCCGAAGGGAACAACAACACCCTGGATACTCCACCAGGTCTTCCTTCACACCCGAAGGGAAACAACACCCTGGATTCCACCAGGTCTACCTTCACACTCGAAGGGAACGACAACACCCTGGATACTCCACTAGGTCTTCCTTCACACCCGAAGGGAAACAACACCCTGGATTCCACCAGGTCTTCCTTCACACTCGAAGGGAACAACACAAAGAGAATGAATGAAATTCAAGCCCCTAGATCAAGCTTTTGAGAAGCAAGGATCTGAAGCAACTAGAACTGAGAGGAAGAACTCAAAGCTGGGAGCACTCTCAGAACTACACAAGCTCTCTCAAGATTTTCACTACAAAGTGGAGAGCAAAGAGCGAAAGCTAGGTGGAATGAAGTTCTTGGCTCTGGACTTCTTGCCGAAGAATTTGATCGCTTAAATACCAGATCGTATAACTTCTCTTTTTTGTTGGTTTGAATTTATATCTTCTATTTGAAGTAGTCCCGTTGAAGTAACCGTTGTCTCTTGGATTGATAGTCGTTAGACTGTTTGACATTTGGAAGCTTCAACTATCTTTTATCCATTTGAGCATGCAAAGAGATAGGGTCTTCTGACGTCTATAGGCCCAACGTTGTATGATAGAAAGTATTCAGGACCCTGCATACATTAAATGCTAGACAGTAGAAAACTCAAACTGTCTCTTGTTGTCAGTATACGTTGATGTGAGTATTCACTAGAATAGCAATCCCAAATAGCTTGTTTTAAAGAATGTATACAGAGTAAGCACAATAATGGACGATATTGTCTGCATGCATGCAGAGATACGTTCAGAACTCACAAATGCAGGAGTGACAGATAGATATATGCGTGACTTTGACTAGTCAATGCTTCAAGAGATAAGATAAAAATCAAGTACATATAAACTGTAAAGTCGTTGTCTATATGACTTATGAAATCGTTATGAATACTAACAAGTCATTATAGAGAGCAAATCGTTATGAACACCTATCAAGTCGTTATGAGCTCTAAAGAAATCGTTGCATAAAGCAAATCGTTGTGGGCGCTTAAAGAAACCTTTGTGCAAGGCAAATCATTATGAACGCTTAAAGAAATCTTTGTGCAAGGCAAATCGTTATGAGCGCTTAAAGAAATCGTTACGGTAACTTATGAAATCGTTACGACAGGCAATTCGTTGCAAGTTCTAAAGAAATCGTTACGGTAACTTATGAAATCATTACGACGGGCAAGTCGTTGCGAGTTCTAAAGAAATCGTTACGGTAACTTATGAAATCGTTATGACGGGCAAGTCGTTGCGAGTTCTAAAGAAATCGTTACGGCAGGCAAGTCGTTGCGCTTTCTGAAGAAGTCGTTGCGATAACTTATAGAGTCGTTATGACAGGCAAGTCGTTGCGCTTTCTGAAGAAATTGTTGCGATAACTTATAGAGTCGTTATGACAGACAAGTCATTGCGAGTCCTAAAGAAATCGTTACGGTAACTTATGAAAACGTTACGACATCGACTTGTTTGAAACAATCATGACTTTTCAGTCTTATAAGGAAATCATTATGAATGGACTTAGAGAAATATCATGTTGAAAAGATTAAAGCTTCAGAGAAGTAATGCATACCTTTATTGGCTTGTTTGACCTTGGTATTTTTCCTGTACTTTAAGACTTATGAAATATTCATTAGATATTATTTATAAAAACTAGTTTAGTTTTGTTAATCACCAAAATACATATGTAATTAATTGAAATTACATAGGGACAGACTGATCATCAGGAGCGTGAGGACGTGGAGGTTTAGTGATTTGCTTGAGAGTACTAGAGTGATTATGTATGTGAGGGAATTATGTATCTTTGATTTATGCATTTGAAATTATGGATTGTAATAAATTGGACTATTGTTATCTTTCTCTTATGCTTTAGACTTAACATTTGAATATGATGTTGATTACAAAGAATTTGGTTCCATATTCCGTTGCATATTATTGGAATCAAAGTGTCATTTATGTAGATCTCAATCTGTACCATCTATTGTTGGATTTGTTCCACTGTAATCCCTCTATTAGATCCAATGTGAGTTGGAATAACTATACTAGGTCTAAGAGGGGCGTTACAGAGATTGGTATCAGAGCATTCCAGGTTGAGCATGTACATAAATACAATATCAACATTGTGTTCATATTCTTAAGTCTGCATAAAGAATTAGTCCAAGATTTATGTAGAATAATAGGTTATTATAATAAATGCCTATTTTGCAAACTATGGCTACCCGTGGACGTAGAGGAGTAGGCCCGACCCGAGGCGATGAGTCGACAGGAGGTTCGCAGGCTCCAGCTCAACAAGCGCAGGACCAGACTGGTGTACCTTTGCCACCCCCACCACCACCTGTGGATTGTGGAGCATTAATGCAAGGATTGGTGCACGCGATGTAGACTCAGGCTCAGATGACAGCGGCTTTGCAGTCGCAAGTGCAGGCTTAGGTTGGTAGATAAGAGGTGTTATTCATGGTGTTAAATGGAAGAATTCATCTAAGAGCTTGACTTGGATGTAGGTGCAGACACCTACTCACGAGGCAGGCTTTGGAGGTGTGTCGATGATGGAGGAGGCTTTGTCAGCGGCATGCATGCAGGAGGCAGAGATGGAGGTGTACCTGGAGGAGAAGAGGGCTTCTTTGAAGAGGCCGAGATCAGTATTCCAACGACAGGATAGAAAGAAGAAGGCCCCAGCTTTTCAGCAGAGAGCAGTGGTACCAGCGAGAGTGGCTGCACCGACACCAAGCGGAGACAAAGTTGCAGACAAGCCTTTGTGTACTCAGTGTGGGAAGCGTCATGGAGGAGAGGTCTGTTAGGTTACTTCTAGGAGATGTTTGAGGTGTGGTGACAAGAACCACAAGATCCGAGATTGTCCGAAGATGGCGCAACAGACTGCAGTGGCAGCAGCACCAGCAGCAGCGAGACCAACACCGAGAGCAGCAGCGAGACCGAGGGCTCAGGCTCGAGTGTTCGCTTTGGAGAGAGACGAGGCAGAGTTGGCAGAGCATGTCACAGAAGGTACAATTTTGATTATGGGAATGCATGCTCGAGTTTTGTTCAATACTGGTGCTACGTATAGTATTATTTCCGAGAGATTTGCCAAGGTTTTGATGAAGGAGAATGGTGTGGTTCCGGAAGTGTTGGAGGTTCCCTTGTCGGTTCATACTCCAGCCGGGACTATGTTGACTGGGCAGTGTTTTTCTTCTCTTCATGTGATTATTGAGGAGCGGGTTTTGCCTGGAAGTTTCTATCTGTTGAAGATGAAATATTATGATGCTATCTTGGGCTTAGACTGGCTCGAGGAGCATTATGCTCTTATGGATTGCAGGAGGAAGATTATTATTTTCCAGATCCCTGGTAAGGAGGAGTTTGTTCATCCTTTACCCAAGAACATGTCGGGTAAGTTTGTGATTTCTGCTCTGAAGGCAGCCCAGATGTTGAGCAAGGGTTGTGATGGCTTTCTTGCTAGTGTGGTTGTATCCGAAGATTCAAAGAAGGTCTTGTCGGTGGAAGATATTGATATTGTCTGAGATTTCAGCGATGTCTTTCCCGAGGATTTGTCTAGTTTGCCCCCTGCAAGGGAGATCGAGTTTGGCATTGAGTTAGTACCTGGCTCAACACCTATTGCTATTGCTCCTTATCGTATGGCTCTAGCAAAATTGGCGGAATTGCGGAAGCAACTGCAGGAATTGCTCGATAAGGGTTTTATCCGGCCGAGTGTATCACCTTGGGGAGCACCTGCACTCTTTGTGAAGAAGAAGGATGGGTCGATGAGGCTGTGTATAGACTACCACAAGCTCAACCAGGTGACTATTAAGAACAAGTATCCTTTACCCCGCATTGATGATTTGTTTGACCAGTTGCGTGGAGCTTCGGTGTTTTCTAAGATTGATCTTCGTTCTGGCTATCATCAACTCCGAATCAAGCCAGAAGATGCTTCTAAAACGGATTTTAGGACAAGATATGGTCATTATGAGTCTTAGTCTTGCCCTTTGGTTTGACCAATGCTCCAGTAGTTTTCATGGACTTGATAAACAGGGTATTTCAACAGCATCTTGATTCTTTTATAGTAGTATTCATTGATGATGTGCTGATCTACTCACCTGATGAGGAGACTCATAGAGAGCATTTGAGGATTGTGCTAGAAATCTTGAGGGAGCACAAGCTGTATGTTAAATTTAGTAAGTGCAACTTCTGGATGAAGGAAGTCCATTTTTGGGGGCATGTTATTTCTGGAGATGGTGTATCTGTGGATCCAACTAAGGTGGAAGCTGTCATTGACTGGGAGACACCGAGATCATCTGCTGACATCAGGAGTTTCCTTGGCTTGGCTAGCTATTATAGAAGATTTATTGAGGGTTTCTCTTCTATTGCGGCTACCTTGACGAGGTTGACTAGAAAAGGAGTTAAGTTTGAATGGTCAAAGGCTTGTGAAAGGAGTTTCCAGGAATTGAAGACTCGATTGACCTTAGCGCCAGTGCTTGTTTTGCCCAATGGTGTGGATTCTTTGTCTATCTACACGGATGCTTCAAAGATTAGGCTTGGCTGTGTTCTTATGCAGGGAGGTAGAGTTGTGGCATATGCATCTAGGCAACTCAAGGAGCATGAGTGCAATTACCCAACTCATGACTTAGAACTGGCAGCGGTGGTCTTTGCTTTGAAGATCTGGAGGCACTATCTGTATGGAGTCAGATTTGAGCTTTTCTAGGACCATAAGAGTCTCAAATATCTAATCTCCCAAAAGGAATTGAATTTGAGGCAGCGGAGGTGGATTGAATTTCTGAAGGATTATGATTTTGAGCTTTCTTACCACCCAGGGAAAGCTAATGTTGTAGAGGATGCATTGAGCAGGAAAAGGCAAATGATGCGGCTAGACTGAAAGATGTTGGAAGATGCTTCAGGATCATTGGCTGTTTTGGAACTGTAGTTGTGCAGCATGTTCATGGCTCAGTTGACCCTTATATCTTCTGTTCATGATAGGGTTATTGCTTTGAAAAAAGATGATCCAATATTGCAGGAGTTGGTTGGAAAGGCTGGCATTGTTAGAGATGAAGATGGTGTGATTCGTCTGAATCATAGGGTGTATGTCCCTAATGATGCGGATCTACGGAATGAGATTTTGGAGGAAGCGCATAGATCGTAATTCTCTATTCACCCGGGCAGTGGAAAGATGTAAAAAGATCTAAAGCGTTCATTCTGGTGGTCTGGCATGAAGCGGGATGTTGCGATAAAATGCTTGGTATGTCAACAGGTGAAAGCAGAACGTCAACGACCTTCAGGTTTGATGCAGAAGCTAGATATTCCTCAGTGGAAGTGGGAGCAAGTGACCATGGACTTTGTGACTGGATTGCCTAGATCAGCTAGAGGGAATGATTCCATATGGGTGATTGTGGATAGATTCTCGAAGAGTGCTCATTTCCTTGCTATGAAGAAGAAGCAGTCAATTGAGAGCTTGGCTAGATTGTATATTGATGGCATTGTGAAGCTGCATGGGATTCCGAAGTCGATTATCTCAGATCGTGATCCGAGATTTACTTCTAGATTTTGGCAAAGTTTGAAGCAAGCTTTTAGCAGTCAATTGAAGTTGAGTTCGGCATTTCATCCACAAACGGATGGGCAGTCTGAGAGGACTATTCAGACATTGGAGGATATGCTTTGGGCTTGTGTTCTATACTGGAGAGGAGATTGGGAACGCCACCTAGCTCTTGTGGAATTTGCATATAACAATAGTTTCCATTTGAGTATTGGTATGGCGCCATTTGAGGCTTTGTACGGGAGACCTTGTAGATCCCCGTTGTGTTGGGAGGAAGCAAGAGATCAGCATCTGGTTGGACCAGAAGTGGTGCAAGAAACCTCAGCGAAGATCCAGTTGATTGTGCAGAGATTAAAGGCAGCTAAAGATCATCAGAAGAGTTATGCGGATACGAGGAGGAAAGACTTGGATTTTGAAGTTGGAGACCATGTTTTTCTTAAGGTTTTGCCAACCAGGGGTGTGGAAAGATTTGGAAAGTGAGGCAAGCTGAATCCAAGGTTTATTGGCCCCTTTGAGATTTTGAAGAAGATGGGGAATGTGGCATACCGGCTAGCTTTGCCACCATCCTTGGTAGCAGTGTACCCGGTTTTCCATGTATCCATGTTGAGGAGATATGTTTGAGATCGGCTCATGTGATTAGTTATGAGCTAGTGCAGTTTCAACCAGATTTATCCTATGCGGAGCAGCCTGTGGAGATTCTGGATCGAAAGGTGCAGGAATTGAGATCGAAGTCCATTCCTTTTGTAAAAGTCTTATGGAGGCATTTCTCATGTGAAGAAGCGACGTAGGAGCTTGAAGAAAGGATGAAAAAGCAATATCCATCCTTGTTTGGTGAGTGTTCTAACTCAATGTTCGAGGACGAAGATTATTTTAAGGGGGAGAGGATGTAGTGCCCTAGAATTTTATTGAAATTTATATTGCAACTTTATGTATATTTCTGCATGTAGTTGTAAGCTGTTCTGCGTTAAACTTGGCATCAACATTTACCGGCGTCGACAGCTGTTAGCGGCAAGATCATCTACCATTTACTTCTTGTTAACGACAGTTTCTTGTGTCGTTTATTATTTTCTAGAATATTGGATTTTTTGGGCAAGGATGTAGACGACATGATCGATGGACGTCTACATCAAGGCTGATGGCTACTGAGGTTGACGTTAACCTAACTTACCTATTTTTGATGTTACCATTCCCGGGGAGATAAATCGGCCATTTCCAGAGTGTTTAATGGGAAGTTATGGTGCGTTTCTAATCCTAGGGCTACGGTTAGGTCTGGGCAAGGCTTGGGAATCCTTTTAAGACCCGGATTTGGCATTAGAGAGAGAGTTTTCACACTGGTTGAGAAGAGAGAAAGGAGGGACGAGAGAAAAGGGTTTGTAGAGCTTGTTCGTGCGATTTGAAGCTTTCTAGACCAAGGAGGAATGTTCAGCATCGAGGTCAGGAGCTTCTCCAAGCGGGGGAGCTGCGCTGGAGGTGGATTCTGAGCAATTGAAGCCATAGAGGAGGACTGCCTTACTGCCAAGGCGGGCTTCTTCGGATCTCTTTTCGTCACTCCAGAAGGAGGGTTAGATGCAAGTGACATGGGGGATTGGTTTAGGATAGATTAGTCTTTAGTTTTATCATTTTAACAAATTTTTAAACCATGAAAATAATGTGCGGGAAAGGGTAGAAGTCCTGTCATTTTATGTGAAGTTTCTGTGTTTTCTGGGCGCAAGAACTTAACGTCCAAATCGTCTGCCGTTTAGTTTGTGTAAACGACAGTATCGACTGCCGTTTATTTCATGTAAACAACATGTTTTGTGACTGTCTACTATATGTTAACGGAACTATGTGCCACCGTCTACTGATGTTAACGACAGGATTTGTGGACGTTAACTTGATGTAAACGCCACATATTTGGCCGTTAAGTTTATCAGTGCTGTAAATTCCTGAAATCTGATTTTATTTGCTTATCTATGATTCATGCTTGTATGAGGTTTCGGCTAGGTGATGTTTTGTGTGTTTCAGTAATGTTAAACTATGGACAAGTCATTACAATGATGTGTAGACTATATGTACTTATGAATGGTTATTCTTTTGGATTCGAATGGAATTGATAAAGGAAAAGTGAAAAGATGGCAAACATGATTCATGTTAGAATGTTAAAATTTGAGACTGTAATACTGTGAAATGAAACTAGGTACCTTCTATATTCAGTTCTAGAATAGAAATTGTATGATTTTCCTCACTGTTGTACCATGTAAGTTGGCTTAAACTGATGGAATATAATTATGAAAAATGTTTATAGAGCTTAGAAAATTATGAAATTTTGCATGTGCATGGTATGATATGAATCAGATTTACTGTCAAAATGTTGGGATTTTTAGACCTTTGTACATATTGCTATGATTTTCTGAATGGCAAAGTGCATATAAAATTTAAATAAAGATGAGAGTATGTGCATGAATGGATGTGATGTAATTAGTACCATACTAGGTTTCTGTTTTACAGTAAAGTTTAATTTCGGAACTGAGAAAGGCATGCTATGAGATATTGCATTGTCATTTTGATAAATTATGCATGAATGTATGAAAGAGCATGATAGAAATGTATGAAAATGTAGATTGCATGATTTTATACATTAATGCATCTGAAACGAATTGGCCAAAAAGGACATTGCTATGATAGAGATAACTATAAGGAACTACACCATGGAATGCCCCTATGGTAATGGTTCACCTACATGAATTGACTACATGAATCTGTGGGCAACGGATTGAAATCCTGGAGGTAGACATGTTCTACTGGTTAAGGTGGGAAGGGCTTTCCCCAGTATTGCGCAATGACCATGGCTTCATCACTGCTTTGCCTAGATGATAAGTGAATGACTATATGACTATATGATCTCTATTCATAGTGTGGGCTATGTCTTGGCAACTACATGAACCACTTGTTATATGAACTACATGTCTACATGATAAATGTCTACATGTTACATGCCACATGAACTACATGTCATTTGTTTTACATACTACATGACTACCTACTACATAATGACTAAATTGCATGTTACATGATATAAGTCAAAATGACTTGAAATTGTTTACATGTTGCATGACAGTAAGCATATACCATGAAAAATTTGATTGCATGCTATGCATAGGAATATGTTTAGATCAATTGCATATTTTATGAGACGTAAGTGATATGCATTACATGAAATGTTTTGTTTCCATGATAAATAACCATGCTATGTAAGGATTAATTGCCAAAGGACTTAGAATCATGTTAGTAAGAAGAGCTATATGATATCAAGAATATGAAAGAAATATGTTACCATGTTTTAAACCTATTATATACATAATATCTTGAACTGTCTTTCATGTGACTTGCTGGGTCTTGTAGACTCATACTTGCTTAATATTTCAAGAGAGACAGAGGACACCCAGGAGTTAGTGCACTCTGACTCGGAGCGTGTGGACGTGTTGGTTTAGTGATTTGCTTGAGAGTACTAGAGTGATTATGTATGAGAGGGAATTATGTATCTTTGATTTATGCATTTGAAATTATGGATTGTAATAAACTGGACTATTGTTATCTTTCTCTTATGCTTTAGACTTAACATTTGAATATGATGTTGATTACAAAGAATTTGGTTCCATATTCCGTTGCATATTATTGGAATCAAAGTGTCATTTATGTATATCTCAATATGTACCGTCTATTATTGGATATGTTCCACTGTAATACCTCTATTAGATCTAATGTGAGTTGGAATAATTGTACTGGGTCTAAGAGGGGCATTACAACAAAGTCTCTGGACAACAGACAGAATCCACATGTTCTACCCTCCTAGCAAGTTAGCAAACTAGCATCCCTAGAACCAACGCTAAGTCTTACCCCTATATCTTCTTACCCTTACTAATGATCGAATCATTCCACCATGCAGTCTGTGTAAGAACACTAATGATTAGGGACGATCAACCAAAGGGTGGCTATAAGCAAATGCACATTGCACTTAAGGGATGTTTGATAACAAGAGAAGGGGGATAGGACTCTTCGCTAATCACTCAAATGTAGGTACTGCCACTGTAGAACTTCAAAAATCTAAAATAAAAATAAAATTCAAAAATTAAAAAAATCTAAAAATAAAAACAAAAATCTAAGAATTTAGAAAATATAAAAATAGAAAATCCAAAAATAGAAAATAGAAAATCAAAAAAATAAAAAATCTAAAAAAAGAAAATCTAAAAAATCAAAAATAAAAAAATCTTTAAAAAATCCAAAAAATAGAAAATCTAAAATAAAAAAACAGAAAATCCAAAAAACCAAAAAACTGTCCATATTGTTTCTTTTAGCATGCATTGTTATTTTTTATTTCCCCCTATTTAATAAGGCTCAGCCCCTTGGCCAAGAGTCAAAATTTGCTTAATGCATGGGGTTTAGTCAAAGAGTAGATCTAACTTGGTTTGTTGAGTGTGCAAGAATAGGAAATTCTGAACAAAGCAGTGAAATACTCAATGTCTCTCCCGCTCTCACTTCTTACTCGTGTCAATCACATTCCAGTCAATACATTTCAACACTGACATAAAAGTAGATGAACTGCACTAATATGAACATCATGTACAAAGATAAGGGGAGGTGGCTCACAAGCTCCTCACTATCCACCACCACTCTCCCCGGATCCCTCGTGTCTCTCGAGCGGAGGTGGCATCTTACCACTGCCCCTCACACTCCCGACGCTCATCGCACCCTCGCGGTGCCTCTCCACCTCCTTGTTCCTCCAGCGGCTGGAGGAACCTGCAAGGTACTGCCTCACCGAGACACCGCTCGCTCCGCTCCTGCTCCTACTCTAGCTCTGGCCGATCATCGCTACCAGGCTTCAGAACTCGTCGAGGCGGATCTACTGCGAGGACATCTCAGCACGGAAACAAGCCAACTCTGTTTGGTTCACTGCAGGCCCCTGCACCCGCAATGTCGCCCACTCCCGCAATAGCTCCCCCACCTGCGCCACTGTTATCTCCGCCTAGAGGTGCCACTGAGCCGTCGCTACCGTCAAAGTATCGACCTACTCGCACCAATGGCATGCCTGGGTGATGGCAGTCCTCAACTCCGCAACCTGCATCAGATCATGCTAGCATGTAATTTTTAATCAAAAGAAAACAATCAGGTTCGTCTTTTCTCACCCGCTCCTTCAGCGAGGCCTCCACCTCCTCTGCCCTCCTGAGGGCTCCCTTCAACTGATCAACAAAGTCAGACTAGGGATGCCCCATTGCTACCCAAGAGGAGGAGGCACCTGCCTATGACGTCCTCAGCCTCTCCAACTCTGCACGCTGAACATGAAACACTTGTCAACATCTTTAAAGCTAAGAAGTCTAGTATTACTAAAGTCTGAGTAAGTACTTACCAGCTGGCCTACCTCTCTCCTAGCGATGTCCCGGTCTTGCATGACCGAGTGCAGTAGGACCTAGAGCGACGCTATGTGTCCAGTCACGTCTGCCTGCAAAACACCAAAATCATGTCAGATCCAGTTTAATGGGTCAAGTTTAGAGTTCTACCTATCGTCAGGCACCCATATAGACCTTCGCCCATACTTTAAGGTGAAGGACTGTAGGTACACCTTATCGCTCTGCTCGTCAGACGTGACACATCTCCCCCGATGCTCCCAGTCCGTTATCTACTCCCGAGCCCTCTCGTGCCAGTTTGTCGTGTCGTGAAGCCCCCTGAAGCTCCGACCAGGTCTCGGTGTCCTACCTCGATTAGGGAACTCCATGACACTCTGATGTAGTCCAAGTGCCCTCTGGGTTAGGTGTAGATGGACGGGAAGCACCAAGTTGAGAGCATGAACCCACGTCACCCTACCAAATTAGGGGCAGGCCTACTCCATCCAGGGCTGGCTCTCATCTACCTCATCCTAGTATAGTTGCCACACCACCTGCACAATAAAGAATACACCTCCTTAGGGGTCAAAAAAATTAAGGAAGAATCAACTGGGAGTTAGAAAAATGGTTTAGCACTTACATCAACCTGATGGTAGATGTTGATGGCATCCTGGATGGATGCCAACTGCTCCTCCATGGGGTGCGGGTCTCGGCACGGCACCCACCGTCTCGCCAGGGGCACTAGGCCCGATCTCTCAAGTGTCCCCCACCCCAGGCCTGGTAGGTAAAGATAGGTCTAGACCTACAAGAGAAGCACATGATTAGATCCATATATGCAAATTTGAAGACCATTAATGGAAGAAGAAGGGAGTAGATATACCCGAAGGAAGGGGAAGAAGCCCCTGATTGCCGTCTGCCGGTCGGAGATGCCCAAGTTGTCGAACTGGTGCTCTAGAAGAGAAGCACCCCAGGCGTAGTCTCCTACACGGTCTAGGTCCTCTAACAGTGTCAGGAACCAACAGTGGACCGCGTCACCCCTCATGGCAAACATGTCTACCAAGAAAGAATGTGAGGAAACGACGCAGGTCCATGTCGGCCTGAGGTCCCGGCTCGCTGGCTAGGGTCTCCCTGCACCCTCTGACCATCCTGTCTTGGTGCTCATCTAGGGTCTGTCCTACCTTTTGACTGGTCTCCCTGAGCCCTAGACTGTCTTGTAAGTATACCCTGAGGACTAAGGAAGACCTACGAACCACGGTCAGGCCCAACAGTCTCTGGGCCATCTCCCTATAGTAGGGGTATGTGAACCCACTCACCGGACAGCCATACACCCTCAGCCCGATGATCCTACTAACATCCTCTAAGTCGGAGACCATATGTCCCCATGGGAGCACAAAGGTCGTTGCCTCACTGTCCCACCAACTCTTCATTGCTTGCGTCAGTGGGGCATCCGCCCTCATCCTCTCCATCCGCAACACCTCCCTAAGGCCCATCTCCACTACCCTCTTCCTCTGGAATACTGGGAGGGCTAGGTACACTGCTAGTACCAATAGCCAAGAGACCCTGGCCCTCATCTTGCCTTGCAAAGCACAGAAAGGAAGCAATTGGTCAGTAAAATAGGCAAATTCAGAGCTCTCGGCTGAAGTCGTGTCGCCTCTTTTGGTCACGACCTTGTCGCTACGCCCTGATGGGTCGCGACATGGTTGTGACACCTAGTTGGGCTGCGACCTTGTCGCAATGACCATTGATCATCGTGACATTGTCATGGCCTCTGTCCCCGCCACCGCAACACTGTCGCGACAGGGCGGGCCGTCGCGTTCTCAGTCGACCTACCGACCGGAGCAATCCTTATTTGACGGTGGTCCACTTGGGCATCTAGCCTTACATTTACCCTCATTTGGGCCTTGTCATCCAAATTCATACATCAATTTAAAGGTTTAGACCGTAGGGGGCCTACCTTCTTCATGGCTTCCTCTCGGGCCTCCGTCGCTACCGCTACATCCACGGCTGGCACATCCTCCACAGCCATCCCCACCTCCAGGAATACCTCGCTCGTCAAAGCCACCTCCTCCCCATGCCAGACCCTCCTCTTTGCCATCCTCTTCCCCTTCTCGCCACCGTGGGAGCCACCCTTGCCATTGCCGCCTCCTTTCATTGCCGGGGAGAAAGAGAGAGAGAGAGAGTATAAGAGAGTGGGAAGAAAGATAGAGTGTGAGAGAGAAAGAGAGTCACCGGGGAACAAGGTCATCGGAGCTGCTGGAAATCGCTGGAGCGAGGAAGTATGAGCGTGCAAACGTGAGAAAGGGGGGACCACTGTGTTTTTGAACTCTTAGGTATAGTCGCGATCATCATAGTCGACGCGTTAAGGTCGCGACGCCCTAATTGGTCGCGACAGGGTCGTACCCTCTGTAGGCGTCGCAATATTAAGGCAACAGCTAGATCTGTCACGACATTACTCAGATGCACTAAATAGTGAACACAATTCAATTTCATTAATTCATTGCTCCAAGTACAATTGTTGAACCTTTCTTATATTTTACCCTTATATTTTGGTGATAACAAAATTTATATTTAATATCATGATTTCCTAATAAATATAAATTTATTATTCTATCACTGTATGTGTGCAATAAAATTCTAAATCGATGTTCATATTACTACTTACATTGGTTTGCAGGTCTCTCAGATCAATGCAGGCAATAATTCTAAAGACTTGACAAAGAACATGTGAAATGTCAAGACTAACAAGATCTGACTTGCCTCACATTAAGGGGGAGTTTCATGCTCAGGGGGAGCCTGCACTAAGGGGGAGTCATTCATTACTGTCAATCATGGTAAGATCATTCATTATTGTTGAACCCCTCAATGGTAAGAAATCATCAAAGGAGCGATGCATGGTAAGATACTTCCTTTTTGGTTAGTGACAAAAAGGGGGAGAGGCATTATTTATGAATTTTTTGTAATTTTGTCATCACCAAAAAGGGGGAGATTGTTGAACCTTTCTTATATTTTACCGTTATATTTTGGTGATAACAAAATTTATATCTAATATCATGATTTCATAATAAATATAATTTTATTGTTCTATCGCTGTATGTGTGCACTAAAATGCTAAATCAATGTTCATTCAATATACATTAATTTCTATTCAAAGTGCCACATCAATTTCACTAACATCGATTTGATAAATTACACAATGATTTGATTGTGTAACGATTCGTTAAGTGAAACATCAATTTGACCGCATAACGATTTCATAAGTGAGAAACAACGATTTGGTTCTCATAACGATTCGATAAGTGCCACAACGATTTGATAAGTTTCATAACGATTTGGTCTCACATCGATTTCACTCTCACATCGATTTCATAAGTGAGAACAACGATTTGGTTCTCATAACGATTTCATAAGTAGGAACAACGATTTGGTTCTCATAACGATTCGATAAGTGCCACAATGATTTGATAAGATTCATAACGATTTGGTTGCCACATCGACTTAATAAGTTAAACATCGATTTGCCCATCGATTTGTCTATCTTATAATAACGATTTACTTTCACTTAAACATCGTTTTTTCCAAACATCCACTTCATATAAATATCGATTTGTAAACATCAATTTCCTTTATATTTAGATGTTTCAAATATGTTTGGCGCCTAAAGAAAAGTCAAAAATGTCTCTGACAGAAGATTTTCTTTTATCTCTCTCGATCTCTTCTCTCCTGTCAGACAAAAAGGTGGTCACTTACCACTTCTGGGAGAAATCAGGAAGCATAGAGGTATGTGAGTTTTTTGACATAAACACTATTTTAGCTAAACACTTTCTTCTATGCTTATAGACCTCGTAGACCACCAAGTGGCTGACAATCTGAATAAGAAAAGGAATAGAAAGATCAGCAACGACTAGAAGAGCTCCAACAGACCCTTCAACAGATCTATTCAAAAGCCTCTCATATAAAAGATGAAGCAAGGCTGAAGAAAAAGGTAGAGAGCTTTCTTGAAGATCTTTGAAGGAGTGTACAAGCAGTGAGGAACCTCAACGCCACATACACTCAAAGGAAAAGAGAGAAAGAGCCTGAGCCAAAAAGAAGTGTTCAAGCAACTGAAGCACTCAAGCATTCAAGCTCCTTCTCCTCTTTTCACTCTCTCTGTGTGCATCTTATAATCTGGGGGAGAGAGTCTTTTAGCTGAGAGTTTTTTTTAGTTGGTTTTCATCTGTTCCAACTCTAAGCTGTGTTCTTTCTTTTCTAAGAAAGATCTTTGTCCAGCTGTGGGACTGTATACAGTGTAGAACCTAGCTAGGGGTTTGTGTCTAGCAGAACCACACTGGGGTTTGTTCCAGGAGGTTGGCTTCTTTACCTGTAAGAGAAGTGGGCTACCTTCTTGTCCAGGAAAGAGAAGAAGACCAACTGGGGTGCTGGGTGTTGTATTATCCTTGAGGGGGACTGTACCCTTGGTTAGTAAAATCTAAAGAGGTTGCTTGGGGACTGGACGTAGGACTTCCATGTGGGAAGGGCCGAACCAGGATAAATCTCTTGTGTCATTTGTATGATTATTTATTTGCTTCCGCACTACTACTCTTTATCACACTAAACTAACCAAACTTTCAAGTGATAATTTTCTGTGTTTCAAATTTTAGAAAACCTATTTACCCCCCCCCCCCCCCCCCCCCCCCCCCCCCGTCTAGGTTAGCTTGCTGCCGTACCAAAAGGGCCAACAAGTGGTATGAGAGCAGTTCTCTGATCAATCAAGAAGATCTAACAATCTTAGAGAAGATCCATGGCAGCTCAAGGATATGCTGAAGGTCAATCAGTCACCAGACCTCCATTGTTTGATGGAGAAGATTACCAATATTGGAAGATGCGAATGGAATGCTTCATTCGAGGCACAAACTTTGATCTATGGCAGATAATAGAGGTAGGTGATTATGTCGTTACTCCTGCTGCTGGTACTACTGCCATTACTGCAGCTGATAAAAATATATTATCATTAAATTTTAAAGCTAAGAACTATTTATGTTGTGCTTTATCTAAAAAGGAATTTAGTGGAGTATCCGCTTGTAAATTTTCTAAAGTAATGTGGGATAAACTGCAAATAACTTATGAAGGAACAAATAAAGTGAAACAAACTAGGATAGATATTCTTGTTTCACAATACGAACAATTTAAAATGTGTCCAAACTAAAACATTACTACTATGTGTAATAGATTTTCAAGCATAGTAGTGGGTTAAAATTCTCTTGGTAAAACTCTTTCTAATGAAGAAACCGTTAGAAAGATACTCAGGTCTTTAACTCTTTCATGGACACCTAAAGTAACTGCTATTGAAGAAGCCCATGACTTAACCAAATTTTCTATTGATAACTTAATAGGTTCTCTCATGGCACATGAAATTAATATGGAGTGACTATCTGAGAGCTCATCAAAGAAAAAATGTACTAATGCTCTTAAAGTTGCAGCTGTTCCTTCCACTTCTTCTTCTTCTAGCTGTTCCTTCCAATTCTTGCACAGATTCAGGATCAGAATCTGAAGATTTAGAACAAGTCTTTAATGAACTTTATGATAAACACAAGCTTGTTGTAAAAGAATTAAAAAATATCAAGAGCAGCCTTACCTGTTTGGAAAACACTAATTCTGATCTTAAATAAGAAATAGAATAATTGAAAAAACAATTTCAGCATAGTAAAGATAATAATTCTCTTTTGAATGAAATTTAAAGAGCAAGAATAATGAAAAATTAGAGTTAGAAGAAAAGTTAAAAACTCTAACTGAAGAAAATCTTTATTTAAATGATTCAGTTAGAAAATTAACTCAAGGAAAAACATCTCTAGCTCTTGTAGGATCAAAAATAGGTTGGATCAGATCTAGAAGGGGGGGGGGGGGGGGGGGTTGAATAGATCTAAGCCAAAAACTGCGGAAGCTTAGCCAATTTAAATCAATGCTTTGAATCAGAGGCAATTTGAAAGAGCACTTTACAGATCTGATGAGTGATTGTGTGAATTATATGATTAGAGTGTGAGATCAAGTTGATTAGAACTGAATTCGAAAAACCCTATGCATACATCTAGCGCAAAGTGAATTTGAATCACAAGCAAACCACTGCACAGAGATTTTTAGGTGGTTAGGAAATCACACCACGAGATTCCTACATCCACCCCTCACATTGTGAGGATCCACTACACAACTTGGATACACCACACACTGGAGCCTGACAACTCCAACACACTGAGTTCTATAACTCACACAACCTCTAGAGCAAGACTACTCTAGACACCTGAGCACAACTGCTCAACTGCAACTGAGTACAACGACTCAACACTGAGCACACAGGCTCACAAATAACTTTCTAGAACAAAAACACAAAGATCCAGATCCTCTAGCAATGATCTGATCTATAAAATTTCATTCAAGAAGATTGATGCAACAGTTCATGCACAATCTCAAGAATGACTTAGAAGAAACAAGGGGAATTGAGGAATTGAGTGTAAGATCCTTGTTCTTCAAGTATACACTCTTGTAGAGGCTGAATTGTGAAGAAGCTTGATCCCTTGAAGTCCCTGGCCGATGCTCTGCAACTTTTGCTTTGGGATCTTCCTTGAAATCTTCACAATCGACTGCTTCTACTTGATCTATACCCTTGGAAGTGATCTCACTGCTTCATCTTGGATCAATCTTCACTTCTTGTGGTTGGAGAAGTGGGAATTGGGTTGAAGAAGCACAAGGGGAGCAAGATCGGGGAGGAGAACACTTCTTGCCGCCAAAACGATTTCTGGAAGGCTCTTGGATGTTCTCTTGTTCGTTGGATGGCCAATTGGAGGGTATTTATAACCTAATGTGTCCAAAAGTACCCTTGAGGGTCATGGGCACATGATCCAAGACCGATCCATATGATCCCTAGAGTGCCACGTGTCCAGATGTGACTTAATGTGAAAAAGTTTTCGGAGTGTGTCGACCTGCCCATGGGGTGTGTTGACACACTGTCCCAAACTAGCACAAACGGTTCTCTTGGAAGGGTCTCTAGTGTCGACACTACTTCAGGCTGTGTCGACACACTGTCCAGAACTGGCAAATAGGCCTTCTGGGAGCTGAATCTAGTGTCGACACTACTTGATCCTGTGTCGACATCACTTGACCATTTCTTCATCATTTTGCCTTGGGTTTGAAGCATTGTGTCGACACCAGTAGGGGGTGTGTCGACACTACCCTTGGAAGAATTGTATGTCCCTGTGAAATAAACACATAAATCATTAGTCTAATGTATTATCATGAATATAAATGATAAATGTGTTTGGAAACATACTTTTTGAATATTGTTATTGCATGTGTGATGTATTTAACATGTTTCACTTATTTGTGCATTAAAATCACAACTTGTCATCATCAAAATTATGAGGAGAAATGTATAAAGTTCACACTCAACCCAACAATCTCCCCCTTTTTGATGATGGCAACATTAAGTCCAAATGAAAATTTGAAATTTCAATGAAATGTGATTTTAAGCCATTTGTTTACTTAACATTCAACTTCAAACACACTGAATGGCAATGAACCATGTTCCAATCACTTTTATTCACAATTATCAAAGACCATTGAACACACTTTAGCAACATTTGACATTTTGCACATTCAAGAGGCACAGTGTTACTAATGATGAAGTCTTTTCATTAATGGCCAAGCAGCTTGACAATCATCCATTCATTGACATTCATTAACATTCATTAACATTCATTCCAAAGATTGAAAATCACATTCAAGACAAGTGTCTTTCTTTTCATTCAACAAAACAAGTATCACTTTTCATTAACAAAGATGTTCATTACAAGCATTCAAATACATTCCAAAAGTTTTTGTTTCTTTCTTCTCCCCCTTTGACATCATCAAAAGAAAAAGTACATTAAACATGAGGAGGAGGAGGAATGGGAATGATGATTGATTCAATCGGCTTTAGTCTTGATTCCATAGCATGAAGGTTGGACTTGAGCTGAGATTGCATTGTGGAGAGTCTGGTGTGTAGCAACTCTTCCAACCTTTGACTGTTTTCATACATATTGGACTCAAATATGGACATGTCAGCTGAAATTGGTTGTGCACCAGAAGAAGAAGAGCTGGCAATTCCATGCTTGTTGATGTTTCTGAGCTCCTTCTTGAGGGTAGACATCTCACTGTCTATATGTGTTGAGAGATTCTTCATGCCTTCTAAGTCATCAACCATATGAGCAAATGACAGCCTAGTCTTGGATATCTGAGATACTGCTTCTTGACTGTTGAAAAGGTTGGTTTGAGAATATTCTAAAATCCCTTGAAGGACATTTTCCAGTGTTTCTTGATGTTCTTTCAATTCAAGGGATGCATCAGCCAAAGTTCCAATGAGTCTGTTGAACCTTTGAGTTGCATGATCTGATGCTTCTTTCTGCTTGATGAATTGAGCATTCATTGAATTTTCCAACCTCTATATCTTCAGGTCAAAGCTCTCGGACATTTGTTGGATGGTAGAAGTAAATGCATCAAATTTGTCATTTAGGAATGAATATGACTCTGGTGGAACAGAAGGTCCACCAGAGGAAGTAGAGGTTTGAGCATGAGCTTGTGGAGTGAATGAAGGAATATCCACAGCAGGATGAAGTGGTGAAGAGGTCTGAAAGGGAGGTGTGAGAGGTACATCCTGGGGTATTTGTGCTTCTTCCTCAACAGGAGGCTGATCCTCATGGGTTGGTACCTCAGGAGGTTGTGCCACTACCTCAGGAGCCACAGGGGCCTCAACTACAGCTGGTCCTCTTCTCACTTGATCACCTTCAAGCCTAAATCCCATAAACTTCTGCACATGCTTGAAGCAGTAAATATTGGACTTTGGGATGGATTGGGCTTTTTCATTCTCAAATGAGATTCCAAAGTGCTCAAAGACTGGTGTTAAATGAGCTGCATATGGAAGAGACCTATGGAGATCTTTCCTAGTAGTCTCAGACATGATCTGGTACATGATCACATGCAGGTTGATCTTGATGTTCTTCTTCATGCAATATATAACAAATCTTTGAATGTCTGTGAGTCTATCCCGTCCACCACCTTGGGGTGTGATGATTGTGGTAAGGATGTGGTGGACAAGTCTCAACACAGGTGGGAAGGTGTTTGTGTTGAACTTGGTCACATGGGTTTGCTTTAGGTCAGACTCAACAACTGGGAGTCCAGTCATCAAGGAGTATGCCTCATGAAGATCAAATTCAAAATTGTGGTAATCTGCCCCTTCATCAGGAATTCTAAACAAAGTGGCTGCTAACTCAGTAGGCAGATCTATCAAAACTCCTTTTACTTCAGACTTGTAACCCTCATCAGTACATTCCAAATTTAGGTAAAATTGTTGTACAAGTCTGGGGTAAATGGTTCGAAATGCAGAAATGAAAGGTAACCAAGTCTGGAAATTGAAGAATTGAAAAACTTCTGGAAATGCAGTTGCTAAAACATTGTCTTCCAAATCTACTACCCTGGGTTTCAAAATGGATTTCCTTTCACTAGCCATCTTGGAAGGGGTTGCCTCAGAAGGCTGGGAAGATCCAGATGAATGAGATGAAGACTCTTCAGAAGCTTCAAGAGAAGATTGCAGAATCTTCCTCCTAGGGTTTGCAGAACCCCTCAGGGAAGGACCTCGAATTGAAGAGGATGCCTTACCTCTCTTAGATGGAGTAGGAGATGCAGAAGAAATCCCTGGCTTCTCTACAGGGTCATGGCGACGCTTGCTTCTCCACTCAACAGGTGGTTGTTCTTCCATTGGAATAGGTCTGGCAGTTGCCCTAGACCTGGCACCACGGCGGGGGGCCTTCTTGGGAGCCATGGTTGCCTAAGAATGAGGAAGAACAGGGGATGAAGGAGATGGGGTGAAGGGAAGGAAGACAGAGATGGTTGGGCGGAGGGAAGGAGAGGATGGTTCTTGCCGTTTTCAAAGGTAAGAGGCAGCCACGGGGTCGACCTGGGGTATAAAAGGGTTTTAGGGGTACAATGGCCCACAGGTACAAGAAACCCCAAACCGACACCAACGGCTGGAATCGCCCAGAAAGGCTTGTGTGTCGACACTAGACAGGGAGTGTGTCGACACGGGCTTAGACTGTGTCGACACTAGATGTAGGTAGTGTCGACCTGGCCTGAAGAATTTTGTAAATTCGAGCATGGGAAAAATTTGTAAATTTTGGGAAAGGTTTAAGATGATGAAATATGGATGGAACTAACTTTTCAAGGATTTTTAAGACACCAAAGAATTCATTTGTCAAATTGTTACAAAAAGTCAGCAAACTTCAAGTTTTACACAACAACTTACAGGATATGTTCATTAAATGACTTGAGCCATTAAAATGATGGTTTGAGGGATATAATACATTCAACAATCAATGACAAACTACCATATTCTCCAAATCCAAAGAAATAAAAATGTCTTTTAGATTGAAATCAAGTGTGATGAAGGTAAACACCTTTAAAACAAACTGATGAAAGACAGGGATGTTTATTTTAAGCAATTCTCCTTGGACAAATATATATATATATATATATATATATTTTAATCAAACTATCAAATGTAGTAAATCTTGTTCACTCAAGAACTAATACTTTTTACACACCATAGTCCCTGGATACTAGAGATTTACCCATTATCAAGTTTCAAGCAGTAAATGATAACCTTTTGACATGAAAATATACGTTTATCAGATGCCAATATTTCCAGTTACTCAGCCATCATCAAAATGTATAGAGCATTTTTGTTTTTATTGTTTGATTTTTAAACCCCTTTGAACAGAGATAGCAATAATACCTCATGACATACATGGCACTTCATTCATTGTGAAGGTTTGTAGTCTATCAGCATTTGTGCCATTGCTCTCTTGAATGGTAATTGTAAGGAGAATTTTATAAAATGAAAGCATTTATATCCCACATCAGTTGCAAAAAAAAAAATGTTTAAATTCAAGGCACACATTATTCTTCAGTCTTTGAAAGAGATTTGAATTTATGTAGTCTTGAAGAGTATAGTTGAGAGTTAGACTATAAAAAGATGTAGTAGATCACTCAAAAAATCATTTTGAGGTTCTCGACAACTCAATGAGTACATCATGCAAGGAAGTTGTTGTAATTCAAGAAGAGTTTTGAATTTTGCAAAAAGAATGACTTGTGAATTCTCTAGCTCCCCCTGAGATGATAATTCCAACAACTTTTCATCAAAATAAAGATGTGCAAGTATTTTGAAAACAGAAATGATTCTCTTTGAACAACAAAAGCTCCCCCTCAACAATTGCATATTCATTTCTTGGTACTTGACGGAGACATATACTCTCGCATAGTGAAAGTGTCCAGACAAGCAGAAGTTGTCCTTCTTCAAGTCACCATTTGATATACCAAGAAGTTCAACACAATGTGAGTTGAAGAATTTATTGTCAAAAAGAAATAGAAGTTGAATTGAGAGAGATGTGAACAATATGAATCAAGGAAGTAAATAAGAATGATGAAACAATGACTCCCCCTCAGAATATGCTTAAACACTCAACCCAAATGAGAGAGATCAAGAAGATGGACATTTGCAAAGACTAAGCTCTCTCCTCAAGGATGAAAATCTATTGTCAGGAAGAGGTTTGGTAAAGATGTCAGCAATTTGTTTTTCAGTTTCAATAAAGAGGAATTCAAAAGATTTTTTTATCACCTCATCTCTCAAGAAATGATGCCTAATTTCAATGTGTTTTGTTCTAGAATGCGGAATTGGGTTTTTAGACAAATTTATGGCACTTGTGTTGTCACAAAGAATTGGAACACAACCTAACTCTTGGTTGTAATCAAGAAGTTGATGTTTCACCCAAAGAATTTGAGTGCCACATCTACCAGCTGCAACATACTCAGCCTCTACAGTTGATAGAGCAACTGAGTGTTACTTTTTAGAAGCTCAAGAGATTAGGCATCCACCTAAGTACAAACACAACCCACTTGTGCTTTTTCTATCAAGCTTACCCAGCATAATCAGCATCACAATAGGCAATCAAATCTAACTTACAACCAGCAGGATACCAAATTCCAAGATCACATGTGCCAACAAGATATTTAAAGATTCTTTTAACAGCTAACATGTGACTTTCTTTTGGATTCGCTTGAAATCTAGCACACAAGCACACACTGAACTGAATGTCAGGTCTAGAAGTGGTGAGATAGAGTAGAGAACCAATCATACCTCTGTTTGTTTTTGGGTCTACTAACTTACCAAGTGAGTCTTCTTCTAGTTTAGCATTAATTGCAATGGGTGTGCTTGAATGCTTGAGGTTCTAGAAGTCAAACATTTTAAGAAGTTCTTTGACATATTTGGTTTGAATTATGAAGATCCCCTCACTGGTTTGGTTAACCTGCAATCCCAAGAAAAATTGTAAGTCTCCCATTAAACTCATTTCAAATTCATTTTTCATTTGGTTTGCAAATTCATTGCACAGGCTCTTATTGGTTGATCCAAATATTATGTCATCAACATAAATTTGGACTGCAATTGTTTGTTTATTGACAATTTTTGTGAACAGGGTTTGATCAACATTACCTCTAGAATACCCTTTTTCAAGAAGAAAAGAACTCAAACGCTCATACCAAGCCCTTGGGGCTTGTTTAAGACCATAAAGAGCCTTATGAAGCTTAAAAACATGATTAGGATATTTTTCATTTTCAAAACCTGGAGGTTGTTCAACAAAAATATTTTCTTTTATATAACCATTCAAAAGCACTTTTGACATCCATTTGATAAACTTTAAATTTCAGTTAAGATGCAAAAGCAAGAAAAATTCTTACAGCTTCTAGCCTAGCTACAGGGGCATATGACTCTTCAAAATCAATTCCAAATTCTTGGTTGTACCCCTTTGCAACTAGCCAAGCTTTATTCCTTATGACTTGACCATTTTCATTCAATTTATTTCTGAAAACCCATCTAGTGCCAATGACTGATTGGTCACTAGGTCTAGGTACTAATTCTCATACTTGATTTCTTTCAAATTGATGAAGTTCATCATGCATTGCATTGATCCAGTCAGAGAACTCATTAGAGCTTCATCAATTGATTTTGGTTCAACTTGAGAAATTAGTGCTAGTGGGTCTTCATGAATTGCATTCAGGAATGATGATCTAGTTCTTACCCTATCATGCACATTGCCAACAACATTTTCTAATGGGTGATCTCTCAAAAATCTATGTTCAGAAGTTACCTGTTGAGATGCACTTAAGTCTGGAACAACATTACCTGATCCACTAGGAATAGGTGAATGAATGTTCAAATTCTCACCAATATCTTCATTTTCCTCAACAGTTGGTGAAGAATCCACAATGAAATCATCCTCTTCATTATCTTGACTGTCCATTCAACATTTAGAACCATGAGTTGAAAAGAAATTTTCATCAAAAATAACATGTGGAGACTCTTCAACAGTTTTGTTCTTGAGAGAGTAAACTCTAAAAGCTCTTCACACTTCAAAATAGCCAAGAAAGATGGCTTCCTGACTTTTAGCATCAAACTTGTCAAGATTTTCCTTGCTGTTGTTATGCACAAAACATTTACACCTAAAGATTTTGAAATAAGACAAGGTTGGCTTTTTGTTTTTCAATAACTCATAAGGGGTTTTTCTGATTTTTGGTCTGACTAATGCTCTATTGAGAATGTGATTTACTGTATTCACAGCTTTAGCCCAGAAGGATTTGGGCAAATTGCTTTCTAAGAGCATAGATCTAGCCATTTCCACAAGAGTTCTATTCTTTCTTTCCAAAACTCCATTTTGTTCTGGAGTTCTTAGTGAAGAA
This sequence comes from Colocasia esculenta, assembly GCA_014218235.1. Classification (NCBI taxonomy): domain Eukaryota; kingdom Viridiplantae; phylum Streptophyta; class Magnoliopsida; order Alismatales; family Araceae; genus Colocasia; species Colocasia esculenta. The sequence goes on along the minus strand of CM024766.1, from coordinate 74,338,541 downwards.
AACTTGTGAAATATGTGAAGTTCAACACATAAATCAGAAAAGGATTTGTTTTCAAACTCACCCCCATGATCAGTCAAAATATTTTTGATTTTATATGGAAAACTTGTTAAGGCAGTGGTACAGAAATTCCTGAACTCAAGGCAAGCATCACTTTTGTGGGACAGAAAGATAACCCATGTAAATCTAGTAAAATGATCAATAATGATAAACCCATATATTTTTCCACTAAGACTTAGAATTCTTGTTGGGCCAAAGAGGTCCATGTGAAGTAATTCTAGTGGCTTAGATGTGAGTACCTCATTGAAGGTTTTAAAAGATTTTCTAGTTTGTTTTCTTTGGGCACAAATCCCACAAACTTGATTTTCTACATTAGAAAAGGATTCAGGAAGACCTTTAACCAAATTCAGCCTTAACAGCCTATTTATTGTTCTGAAACTTGCATGACCAAGTCTTTTGTGCCAAGTCCATGCAATTTTAGAAAAGTTTTTATCAAGGTTGATCATGTAGACATTGTTTTCCCTTTTTCCAAAGAATTTTTTTTATCAGTTGATTAGTCAATTATCTTGCAAAAATCAGATTCAAACACAACTTTGTGACCTTTGTCACATAGTTGGCTAATGCTCAGCAAATTGTAATTTAAACCATCAACTAACAAAACATTATCAACTGAGTTTGAGGAAGATTGACCAACTTTTCTAGATCCAATAATTTTTCCTTTATTTTTACCTCCAAATGTAATAGAACCTCCCTCCTTCTCAATCAGGAATGAAAATTTAGCTTTGTCTCCAGTCATGTGTCGTGAACACCCACTATCAAGGAACCACACATTTGAGTTGGGTGCACGACCTTCCTGCAAAAACAATCAGTGGAGAGAAGATTTTGGTACCCAAACATTGTTGGGACCATCAGAATGTTTGAGCATTGACATCAAATCTTTTCTAACCCAAATCTGATTTATTTTTTGTTTTTGTTTTGTTTCAGTGGTGTTTTTTCCTTTTTCAATTTGTTCTTCCCTTCTGGAATAAAAACACCAGTGTTCTTTTTCTCTTTAGGAGGGGAGTTTTGCATTTGGACATGAGTGTTCAGTTGTGGAGGTACAAACCAAGGGTTTTGTTGGTACATTGAAAAATTAGGATAGAAGAATTGAGGGTGGTACCAAAATGGATTGTGATACCATTGGTTCCAAGAATTAGTCCAATCAGCTTGATGTGCTGTCTTGGAAGTCCAAGGTTTGTCATGAATGGCTTCTTTTGATTTTTTCTTATTTTTTAGATTTTTATTTGAATTTTTGGTTGACTGGTTTGTGTTTATTGAGGTTTAGCAGGTCGACCTGTCCTTGACTGATGTCGGCACAGTAGTCACAGATTTCATCTTTTTGTGTACTGGTGTCGACCTGTCAGGTGATTGTGTGACGGCCCTCATTATACCGGTACGGTTATACCAACCCATGTCGGTATAGCGAGAGTCCTCACAGTAGGACATTTACCCAAACGATACAAACAGCTGAGATACACGCGAATATACGAACAGGGTAGCGGAAGTAAAAGACAACTGTCTTCATTCATTCATCATCCACATTAAACATACATGAGATTTGCAATTTACATTAAGATCTAAAAGTTCACATAATTGAATTGCTGAAAATTAAGTACACAATGTCCACACTTATACAATTTTCTCATGATAGTTCTAGTACAATGTCGCTTTTACATACTATGAAACAAAAAGGGGTACAACTGCTCCAACAATCTAAACTCCGCGCTCGGAGTCCGTCTCTACCGTCTCCTCCACGAGAGTCTCGTCACCGTCTATACCTGTACGCCGAAGCAAAGAGTGAATCTTAAAGACTCAGCAAGCAACACTACTCATAACATACACGTATAAATCATAGCGGTTTCTACATGCACATTCACAAATTTCAACACATGTCATGCTAGTCATTTGAAAGTTCTACAATTTAATACATGGATCATGCTTTCAGATTTCTAATAAAACTTACCTATCACATGCTCTCTATTCCATTTACTCATGAAATTTTGCCTTTAAAGAATCAAAACATGAGAGCTACCAACATGAACACTGTGCACATATGAAGGGAAAACACAGCTAGCATGGACTTTACATGTTCTTAAGCACATACATAGACATTTTCACATGCTTTAAGTTGCTGGTTTCACATGGTTTAATGGCTGTAAACCTACACATGAGAGCTACAATATTGTTTAAAACATACTATGTGAACAACCAATCATGCTATTTTGTACACGTGCTCATCAATTATCCCTAGCATGGATTCTAGACATTTTCGCACATATAAACATGATGATAACAATATGAAATTACTGATTTCACATGGTTTCAGATTTGTCTCACATGGATTCCAATGTCATATTCTCACATTTTTAGTTTCACATTTCCTTTACACAAGTTTCCAATTCACATGGTTGCACTTTACACATACACATTTCACATTGTTCACTTACACATTAACACATGAACACATACACATTACACATTACACATTCACATTTTAGGTGCCGTGACACATAGTCCAAACCACCAAAGAAGGACATATACACATCACATTACACATAGACGCCATCTAGGCATTCCAATGGCTACTCTTGGACTGCGCAGACCGAGAGAACAAGTCTCCACCCTAACCAGTGGTACTTGTCCACCTCCAGGATTTCCCCCTAATTCCCTTAGGGTCACTTACACATTGAACCTTCTCAGGGGGACTTTTCCCTGATACGGTTCCACTGCCCTCTGTGGAAGCAATGTCACACATGGCACATTTACACATTTACACATTTTTACCGATTTTACACATAGTTTGACACATGTCACTCTTAATTCATTTACTTTCTCACTCACATGCACATTCTCTGTTTTCCTATCATGACACTACAGATTTCAGACATTAACAAGCAGGTAATTCCATTAATCAGGTTGGATTAAACAAGAATCAACTCATTTTACAATGACATGCATCAATTTCACATTTTTCATGAAAATTTCATGAGGCATCGTGCTCTGGTCCAAATGACCTGAAATTTTAATCACAAACTAATTTCGGGTTTAGGACCCTTCATACAATTTTTCAGATTTTTCTAAGTTAAAATGAATTTACAGAAAATCAAACATTCATTTTTCATGCCATTCGTAATTCAAGTCAATATGGAATCATATACAAGTCACAATTCTAGCAAGCTACTGTCTGAACTCTACATGTATAGAGCTATAGAATTTATTCTTCAATTTATGGGGTGATGCCTGGTTTACCAAGGATTTATCATAACTTATGTACAATTCCTATTTTCCAAATAACACTTTCAATAATTTACACAAGCATGGCAAAATCTCAATTTCAGAATAGGGCTGATCCATCCATGTATGATCCTCACAAACTTGGGCATACAGGCTAGTCCTAAATCATGCAACAGTAGATTGACAAGATTAGCAACTAATCATGCTTTGTAATTTCATGGAACAAAATAACTTCTATCATTCACCACCATGCACACTCATCCATCCACACACCACATTCATCACATTAACAATATACATAGAATATAAATGGTTTACAGTATATCCTCATCGTGAAACATATCGAAGATAGTGTATAGAAGGGCAGAACAGGTCACTGTTCTGTCCAGATGAACTTGGCGGCGGTCTCTGGCCGCTAATTCAGTGTCAGCGGCATGGTCGATGGATGCCAAACATGATCTCAGCATCCAGGGACATTGCCGTTAATGTCGGGTCTGTGCAGAACATAGACCCGAGCTCCAAAGATGGGGTGAAAGTGGGGGTCTAGGACACGAGGAAAAATTCATAAAAATTGTAGAATCGACCTAGACACATACGGGGACGTTATGGTTAGGTTACTTGCCTTTAGAGAAATGCTCCAATGGGTCTAAATGCTCGGAGAAGCTCTCCTTGGGCAGTCCCAAGAAGTTGCAAACAGTCCTCCAAGATCTCCTTCCTCCGGGCTCTTGGATGAAGATGGCTCCAAGGTACGGCCGGGGAAGTCTTCTCCTTCACTCCAGCTAGCTTCTTGTCGAGGAAGATGGCCGGATCCAGCTTCAGAGGGTCAGATCTTTGGGTGCAAAGTGGGGGTTTTTCCTCAGTTCAGAACTAGGGTTTTCTCCTCTGGTTTCTCTCTTGCAAAAGGGTGAAGAGAGGGTTGGGGAAGGCAGATCCGGGTTCAACATATGGGAGAGGCCTCTCTCCCACTCACAAGGTGACAAGATGGCTCTCAGAGCCGTTAGGGACAGCTCCCCAATGGGTGAGCTTCCTTGTTTCTGGAATTTTTGGCTCTGCAACGCATGCAGGTCAGAGAAATAGGCGTCCACATCGTTAGACGCCAGGATTAGTGTTGGCGTCCATGGGTGGACGCTGACACCTCATCGGCGGCTAGGGGTTGACGCCAATAGGGCCTTCGGCCAGAAGTTTAAAACATGCAGAAAACTATGCATGCCATGCATATATACATGCAATGTGTATATGGTAACGTATCCATACTATCACCATTCAATACATGCATTATTTACATATAGTATAAACACATGCACACGTAATTGTACTAATTAATACATACGTAAATATGTATATACATACACAAGCACAAATATACACAAACAAATACAAATAATGCGACAAAAATTCGAGGGTCTTATAGATTGTGTCGACCTGTTTGGTTTCTTTTTGTTCTGGGTTTTTAAAGTCTTTGTTGTGTTGCTTGACACTTGCTTGTTTTTTGTGTTTTCAAGACTAGGACCTTTGACAAAATTTATCAAGGGTGCTTTTTCCCTTATCTCACCAGATTTGTCTTTCTTTGAATTTTGTTTGTTGAATCCTAGTCCATGTGATTCAGATCTCATTCTGGCTCCTAGCAAGGCCTCCAAATTGTCTTTACCTTTTGTGATGGTTTCAATGACTTGTTCTTTTTCTTTTAGCTGGTTTTCTAAGGTTTTGATTTCATCAGCATTTTGTTGTTTTTCTTCTTGTTCCAATTCCAGCTTTTCAGACAATTCTTTAAACTCATGAGTGGCCTTTTGGGATGCAAGCTTGAGCTCATCAATCACATTCAGAAGATTTTCTTTTTCCTCATGGAGCTCAGCTACTTCATTTTCCAATTCACAAATTCTTTTGTTTATTGATTGGTTATGCAGAATGTTTTCAATTTTCTTTTTTAGATGTTTGTTTTCTTTTCTTATTTCAGAATAATTTTCAACAAGTTCAGTATACGCATCTTGCCAATCATCAATTGAAAAATCTTCAAAAGATGTACTTACCTTTTCATCTGAGCCATTTGCCATAAAGCAAATTTCCTCACTCTCAGAGCTTGAGGACTTTTCTTCTTCTTTCTCACTTGAGTCTTCATCAGACCAAGTGGCAACCATTATTTTGGCTTCTTGAATTTGTGAATCTTCTTGTATTTCTCCTTCTTGTTCTCAGGACATTCTCCCTTCATATGTCCTGGTTTGTTGCACCTGTAACAAATGACAACTTCATCAGATTTCTGATTTCTACTTGAATTGGCATTAGAAAAGGAAGTGTTTCTTTTTCCTGATGGGAATTTCTTTTTCCCAAAGAGTTTTCCTTTTCTATATTTTAAGAATTTTCTAAATTGCTTGGTCATGAGGGCAAGCTCATCCTCATTGGACTCAGACTCATCAGAACTTGTTTTCTCCTGATTCTTGTCTTTGTTACTAGATGAAGCTTTGAGGGCTACTGGTTTGGTTTTGATTATGTGCTCTTCATTTCTTTTCAGGTTTATTTCATAAGTCATTAAGGATCCTATCAATTCATCCAAAGAGATTTTGGACAAATCTTTAGAATCTTCGATGACTGTGGCCTTAGTGTGCCAAATTGAAGAGAGAGAGCACAAGATTTTTCTTACCAAATCAGCATCTGTATAATCCTTACCTAAAGCCTTCAGTCCATTCACAATGATCATAAACCTAGTAAACATTTCAGAAATTGTCTCATCAGATTTCATCATAAACAGTTCATACTCAGAAACAAGAATGTTAGCTTTGGTTTCTTTTACTTGGGATGTTCCCTCATAGAGTAGCTCAAGCTTATCCCACATCTCCTTGGCAGATTTGCACATGGAGATTCTTGAGTACTCCTTAGGGTGGACTGCACATTGGATCATATTCATGGCACTATAGTTCAGGTAGCCCTTCTAATCTGTTCCCTGGTCTAGGTTTCTTCCTCTCCCTGGTTCTCATAGGGACGTACCTCTACTACTTTCCAGATTTCATAGTTTTGGGCTCTAAGGAAGACTTGCATTCTATTCTTCCAATAGGAGTAGTCAGTCCCATTAAAGAAGGATGGCCTATTAATGGAATGACCCTCAGCTATGAACCCTCTGGAATCCATTGAATCAAATTGATGGTGTAAAGAAGGAAACACTTAGCAAGCAAGCAAGAAAAACACACAGAACAAACAAAAAGCACTCAGATCAGATCAGATATAAACCCGCTATGATACCAATTGTAGGATCGAAAATAGGTTGGATCAGATCTAGAAGGGGGGGGGGGGGGTTGAATAGATCTAAGCCAAAAACTGCGGAAGCTTAGCCAATTTAAATCAATGCTTTGAATCAGAGGCAATTTGAAAGAGCACTTTACAGATCTGATGAGTGATTGTGTGAATTATATGATTAGAGTGTGAGATCAAGTTGATTAGAAGTGAATTCGAAAAACCCTATGCATACATCTAGCACAAAGTGAATTTGAATCACAAATAAACCACTGCACAGAGATTTTTAGGTGGTTCGGAAATCCCACCACGTGATTCCTACATCCACCCCTCACACTGTGAGGATCCACTACACAACTTGGATACACCACACACTGGAGCCTAACAACTCCAACACACTGAGTTCTATAACTCACACAACCTCTAGAGCAAGACTACTCTAGACACCTGAGCACAACTGCTCAACCACAACTGAGTACAACGACTCAACACTGAGCACAAAGGCTCACAAACAACTTGCTAGAACAAAACCACAAAGATCCAGATCCTCTAACAATGATCTGATCTATAAAAGTTCATTCAAGAAGATTGATGCAACAGTTCATGCACAATCTCAAGAATGACTTAGAAGAAACAAGGGGAATTGAGGAATTGAGTGTAAGATCCTTGTTCTTCAAGTATACTCCCTTGTAGAGGCTGAATTGTGAAGAAGCTTGATCCCTTGAAGTCCCTGGCCGATGCTCTGCAACTTGTGCTTTGGGATCATCCTTGAAATCTTCACAATCGACTGCTTCTACTTGATCTATACCCTTGGAAGTGATCTCACTGCTTCATCTTGGATCAATCTTCACTTCTTGTGCTTGGAGAAGTGGGAATTGGGTTGAAGAAGCACAAGGGGAGCAAGATCGGGGAGGAGAACACTTCTTGCCGCCAAAATGATTTCTGGAAGGCTCTTGAATGTTCTCTTGTTCGTTGGATGGCCAATTGAAGAGTATTTATAACCTAATGTGTCCAAAAGTACCCTTGGGGGTCGTGGGCACATGATCCAAGGCTGATCCATATGATCCCTAGAGTGCCACGTGTCCAGATGTGACTTAATGTGAAAAAGTTTCCAGAGTGTGTCGACCTGCCCATGGGGTGTGTCGACACACTATCCTAAACTGGCACAAAAGGTTCTCTTGGAAGGGTCTCTAGTGTCGACACTACTTCAGGCTGTGTCGACACACTATCTAGAACTGGCAAACAGGCCTTCTGGGAGCCGAATCTAGTGTCGACATTACTTGATCCTGTGTCGACACCACTTGACTATTTCTTCATCATTTTGCCTTGGGTTTGAAGCATTGTGTCAACACCAGTAGGGGGTGTGTCGACACTACCCTTGGAAGAATTGTATGTCCCTGAGAAATAAACATATAAATCATTAGTCCAATGTATTATCATGAATATAAATGATAAATGTGTTTGGAAACATGCTTTTTGAATATTGTTATTGCATGTGTGATGTATTTAACATGTTTCACTTATTTGTGCATTAAAATCACAACTTGTCATCATCAAAATTATGAGGTGAAATGTATAAAGTTCACACTCAACCCAACAACTATATGCTTATGAGGATCAAAATCTGGAAATAATAAACAAGGGCTTGGATACATTCCTCCGGAAAAAGGAAAACAAGCGATAATTCTAGAAAAATATCCTTTGCCAAAATTTGTAAAAGAAACCAAAATGCCTGAGAAAAAGGCCCCTATAATGAACAAGCCTTATCAAAAGAAAAAGGTTTCTAAAATTGTGTTCTAAACAAACATCACAAAGCCAATAAGAACTACAAAATAGATTATATTCATTGTTGTTCTCATTACAATAAATTAGGACACACTGTGAACACATGCACAACAAGGCACCTAGTTTGGATTTTGAAAGGATACTTTTATTCATCTAACTATCTAACCATCAAAGACCCAAAAAGATTTGGGTACCTATTTCTGAATAAGTTGTTTACAGGATAGCCTTGGAGCATTAGGATAAAAAGATGCTCAAGGCACTGATGACTACCAGCTCTTCATCCATCTCATATCTGAAGAGGGAGTAGTCACAAATTGTTTATTTTTATTCATATTACTACTTACATTGGTTTGCAAGTCTCTCCGATCAATGCTGGCAATAATTCTAAAGACTTGACAAACAACATGTGAAATGTCAAGACTAACAAGATCTGACTTGCCTCACATAAAGGGGGAGTTTCAGGCTCAGGGGGAGCCTACACTATGGGGGAGTCATTCATTACTGCCAATCATAGTAAGATCATTCATTATTATTGAACCCCTCAATGGTAAGAAATCTTCAAAGGAGCGATGCATGGTAAGATACTTCCTTTTTGGTTAGTGACAAAAAGGGGGAGAGGCATTATTTATGAATTTTCTGTAATTTTGTCATCACCAAAAAGGGGGAGATTGTTGAACCTTTCTTATATTTTACCCTTATATTTTGGTGATAACAAAATTTATATTTAATATCATGATTTCCTAATAAATATAAATTTATTGTTCTATCGCTGTATGTGTGCACTAAAATGCTAAATCGATGTTCATTCAATATACATTAATTTCTATTCAATGTGCCACATTGATTTCACTAACATCGATTTGATAAGTTACACAACGATTTGATTGTGTAACGATTCGTTAAGTGAAACATCAATTTGACCGCATAACGATTTCATAAGTAAGAAACAACGATTTGGTTCTCATAATGATTCGATAAGTGCCACAACGATTTGACAAGTTTCATAACGATTTGGTCTCACATCGATTTCACTCTCACATCGATTTCATAAGTGAGAAAAACGATTTGGTTCTCATAACGATTTCATAAGTAAGAACAACGATTTGGTTCTCATAACGATTCGATAAGTGCCACAACGATTTGATAAGATTCATAATGATTTGGTGGCCACATCGACTCAATACGTTAAACATCGATTTGCCCATCGATTTGTCTATCTTATAATAACAATTTACTTTCACTTAAAGATCGTTTTTGTCCAAACATCGACTTCATGTAAACATCGATTTGTAAACATCGATTTCCTTTATATTCAGATGTTTCAAATATGTTCGGCGCCTAATGAAAAGTCAAAAATGTCTCTGGCAGAAGATTTTCTTTTATCTCTCTAGATCTCTTCTCTCCTATCAGACAAAAAGGTTGTCACTTACCACTTCTGGGAGAAATCAGGAAGCATAGAGGTATGTGAGCTTTTTGACATAAACATTGCTTTAGCTAAACACTTTCTTCTATGCTTACAGACCTCGTAGAACACCAAGTGGCTGACAATCTGAAGAAGAAAAAGAATAGAAAGATCAGCAACGACTAGAAGAGCTCCAATGGATCTATTCAAAAGCCTCTCATATAAAAGATGAAGCAAGGCTGAAGAAAAAGGTAGAGAGCTTTTCTTGAAGATCTTTGAAGGAGTGTACAACCAATGAGGAACCTCAGCACCACATACACTCAAAGGAAAAGAGAGAAAGAGCCTGAGCCAAAAAGAAGTGTTCAAGCAACTGAAGCACTCAAGCATTCAAGCTCCTTCTCCTCTCTTCACTCTCTCTGTGTGCATCTTGTAATCTGGGGGAGAGAGTCTTTTAGCTGAGAGTTTTTTTTAGTTGGTTTTCATCTGTTCCAACTCTCAGCTGTGTTCTTTCATTTCTAAGAAAGATCTTTGTCCAGCTGTAGGACTGTATACAGTATAGAACCTAGCTAGGGGTTTGTGTCTAGTAGAACCACACTGGGGTTTGTTCCAGGAGGTTGGCTTCTTTACCTATAAGAGAAGTGGGCTGCCTTCTTGCCCGGGAAAGAGAAGAAGACCAACTGGGGTGCTGGGTGTTGTATTGTCCTTGAGGGGGACTGTACCCTTGGTTAGTAAAATCCCAAGAGGTTGCTTGGGGACTGGACGTAGGACTTCCATGTGGGATGGGCCAAACCATGATAAATCCCTTGTGTCATTTGTGTGATTGTTTATTTTCTTCCGCACTACTACTCTTTATCACACTAAACTAACCAAACTTTCAAGTGATAATTTCATGTGTTTCAGATTTCAAAAAACCTATTTACCCCCCCCCCCCCCCTCTAGGTTAGCTTGCTGCTGTACCAAAAGGGCCAACAACAATCTCCAATCATGTCTATGCTTAATCAAAGCTTAAATACAATCTTTTTCATATCCTACCTACCACCTAGTACAAATCAAATCAAGCCCCGGATCATTCAAGCTTGTCCTCCAGCTTGTGTAGCTTCCGCCACTGCACAATCTCCTCGTGGCTGGATCCTCCTCAGCTCCTGCAGGTAGCCCTGGTACACATCATTGTCTTCCATCACCTCCCCCAGGATGAGACCTAAAGCACACACCTCCCAATGTATAACAGTGCTCCTCACGTCTCGCTCATCCTGCACATTGCATATCTTCCTCACTTGAATAGGCAGGTAGTGTGAGAGAGATAGAACAATCTTGCGTGGCATGCCGATTTGAGGGTGGCATCTGTGTGGGTTGTAGAGGACCAGAGCTTCATCACCTATCAACCTTAAGTCTAGGCCGATTCGTCGAGGCAGCCTGATGATCTTGTCATGGAGGTAGGTAGGCCGCATGTTGAATTGCTCCACTTGCAGTGTATTCAGATATAGTCTCCAATCCTTCAGGTCCTTCACCACTGCAGTCTTGCACCTGGAATGGGTAGTCATGTCTAGTGGAGCCCCGACAAAGGAGAGAGGGTGATGGGTCCTCATGCACTTAACTGAGGTATTATTTATTGCCTCGAAGCAAATCCTCATACCCATCCAACACTCTAGGGCGATCACGGAGCCAAAGGAAGGTCCCCCAGTAGTTGCAGAAGAGAGACCGGCATACAGATACCCAAGAATAGCTTGGAAGATAGGCATCTCCTATCCGAGGATACTGAAATTAGCAAAGGAAAGGAGATGATCTTGTGTCGGGAAGAGTATAACGCCACATATGCAGATGGCGGCAACTTTGGCAATGGCAATGTATTTCCCACTCTTTTTCTTGCATTGAGAGACAACCCATTGAGAGAAAGGGATCAAGTGGAGGTAGTCTGGTCTTGTCATGGTTTGAAGATCCCATCTCTTAGTCGTGATCTCCCCAAGTATAGCCGAAGAGTCGATGGGACCGATGGTATGAGTGATGAAGAATTTCAACCCCTTCTTATCCCTAGGGAGGCCAAGCATAATCACCAGCTCTTTCAGCAAGATGGTGGCTTTGACGGTCGGAAAGATGAAAGTGTGAGTCTGAGGATTCCATAGCTACACCAATGCTGTCAAGCTATCCCATATGTGCGTGATCTTATGATAATTCTTGGCCAGCACCGTGGTTAGATTTCACTCGCGCAAGAGGATGGTGGATGCCACAGGGAGAGCATTAATCATGAGATCTAACCAAGGGATCTTAGAGTAGCGACATGAGCCCGGGAGGATCTAGAAGAAGTAGAAGAAGGAGATTAGTACAAGAGGAGAAGAAGAAGAAGAATAGAAGAGAGAGAAGAACTAGAAGATCAACTAGAAGCACATACCTGTCCATCATGCTTGGTGCTTATATGGTCTGGGACAGAAGTGAGATGTTGCAACTCTGCATAGGTTGTCACGTCCTGAGAATTATGCAACAGATAATATTGTTGAGATAATTCAAGTCGATATTCCAAGATGTGAGCAGTCGGCAAATAAGCCTCTAGCTAGCAAGTACTAAATGTGTATCAACACAACATAACACTAGGGCCCAATTGATGAATTCATCTAAGCTTGTATTCAAATTTCAAACACTTTGTTTCATCTCAAAATAACTAATATAGAATCTCTCATTGTCGTACTACAAGACTATGACTCAATAAAAGGAAAGTACAAATAATCTCACTTCCTATGACATTGCTCTAACACTCAAAGTAAACAAATAATAACTCTATGGTTGGAATGCCCATCACTCAGACGCATTCTCATCCTCAACTGGTTCTTCTTCTTGTACTTCATAGTCACCTAGAATGTTAAAAGTAGGGAATGAGCAAACTAGCCCAGTAGGATTTACATCTCAATGTGCGGGCAATGATATAGTGATTAGAAATTTAGAACTTGGTGAGCATGATTATCAAGATATGCATGTGCGAATAGAACTCATTAAACATGATACTCGAACAAGATTGATTGAATGATAATGGTGGAGGAAGATCTTGGATGATATAACAAGGAAGAGCTATCAATAGAGTGGCAAGTAACAAGCACGCATATATCACTTAATTGTAATAATTGCAGGATGGCCATATCACGCAAGCAAGAAAGCAAGCACAAACTTTTAACTTGATTCACTAATCAGGCACGCAGACACTAATGTTGTAACGTAGCGCGTTTTTTGGATCTTCGTGGATCGTTGTTTAGTGGTAGTTTGAATTCGTGTTTATTGGTTTTAGTATGGTGCTCATTACTAATATGGGGTCATTGGGCCTTGGTCGAGGTTTCCGCGCATTGTGTGGAGCTTAGTGGGCCGGCAGGTTAGGCCCGTAGTGCCTGTTGGTTTACTGGATGTGAACGCAACGGGGGTGTAGGTCACATTCTGAACATGATGACAGTGGGGGTTGCGTTCTGGTTGCCGCTATTTTGGGTCGACGTCTACATGTGCACCACGTATTGCACGCTGGGGTGGCCTGCTGACGTCGGGAATGGGAAGGTGACGCCCTAGTCCGTCGCGACAAGGTCGCGACGGAGAGGTACGTCACGATCCCAACCGCTGTGCAGTTTTTAAGAAGGTTGGCCGAACAGAGCTTTCACAAGCTCTGCTCGACCGGGAGAGGAGCTGCCGCAGTTTCGTTGGGCAATTTGGCATTCCGGTGTGGTGTTCAACGCGCTCTTGACACGAGGACGTCGCGTGGAGTGGGGGAAACGCCGCGCCATGCGTGGATTGCGTGTTCTTCGTGAAGGTAGGGAGATTCCACCATGTTTGATTGCGTGGATTGCATGTTAGCTTGTTTACCACTTTAAAAATAGTAGATACCATGTCTAGAAGGTGAAATGAGCATGAAAATTGGGTTGAAACATCATATGGGATGGTTTGCATGGAAAATCCGAAGATGGTTCCCAGATTAGGGTTTTTTCCTGAGAAGGAGAAGGACCCTGCTGTCAAGACCAGGTCGCGACAAGCCGACCCATTGCGACAGGGTTTCTTATCGCAACATGTCGTGGAGTCACGATCAGAAGGCGGCCTTGTCCTCTATCGTGATCACAGCCGAGGGTTCTACTTTGCATGCTTTTGGTGTTTTGGTTATCCGATTATCGATGTTTAACGTGGATGGCTTTGGTAAGAGGTGCATTGGCACCTGTAGAGCTCTGTGTGACTGGGCAATGATGGTTCCAGTGTGAACCTAGCCTCAGTCTTGTGACGTCTTTTACAGACTAATGGAGATGGTTTAATTAGTATAATGTAAGTAAGGTTAAGAGTTGGTGTATAGATAGTGTGTATTGTATGTATGTGGCAAGGAGGTCACGTGATGACCAATGATAGGCCAGTTTGTGATTAGTTATCGTAGTTTACATGTGTGTTGGTGTGGGGTAGCTTGTAGGTCACAGGGAGACCAGAGTCAAGCTATTCTTCACATTTGTACCGTGGTTTGTAATAAAGAATATATAAGTATACATCGTGGTTTGTGCATTTCCGAGTGTGGTGGTTCGGCGCCTATTGCGGAATGCCTCTTTAGTTGGGTGCCCCAGGTTTTGTGTGAGCCAGGCACCTGTGTGTGCTCGGGGCTTGTCCCGGTACAGTGGTACCGACGAGGTCTTGTCGTCTTCCTGGACACCCTCACTCTCGGGGAGAGTTGTCGTTCGGTTGAGGGAAAGACGGCCGGGGACAACGACTTGTGAGATTTTGTTGTTTGGTCGCTTGTAGCGCGCTCGTAGCTGGGGGGTTATGGACACCAGTAGACGTACTAGGCCCTGGCTAGTCCTGTTACCAGTCTCTAAAGGTGCCAGACATGGGCCTGCAGAGTGTGTGACCTGTAGGTTGTGGTGGTTTGGTTGGTCTCCATAGTTCCTTGGCCTTACTTGTGTTGTGGAGCTGCAGTTGGACCTTACGTCTCTGACTGCGAGACTGAGAGGTAGTTCTTGTGTTGTGTTGTCCGGGTTGCATATTGGCATCATGAACCAGTAGTCTGTCCCGTGTGGTGCCGTCGTGCTTTCCGACTCGTGCTTTGCTATTGGTTGTAGCATGTGTTGGTTGTGGTTTTACCCGTCGAAGTGTGCCATGGTGTTGGCACGGTTCTAGTTGTGGTTAGTGAGCGGAGACTCACTAGTTGTGGTTTGACTGGTTGTGATGTACCCTAATGGTTGCACAGTTGTGTTTGTGTTCCAGTGGTGGTACCACGCGGTGGTAGGCATCTATATCTCTTGTGGATACTGATTTATTGTAGTACGCTGAGTACTAGTCTTTTCAAGTGGTGAAGTGGAGGTCGTGTGGTGAGACCTTCCACTTGTTGTGTTTTACCATTCTTTGGGTAAGTTTCCAAATATGGTTTAGTGTGCGATGGATTGACATCGTGGTAGCCAGTCCTGTTTCTTAAGTGTGACATTCGATACATCGTGGTTTAAGGGTATAAAGGATTAGCTCTTGGTTAGCAGTCCTGTTACCCATGTGTTGGAGGCTTGCCAGTGAAGCTAGTAGCTTAGGCAATGCTTTGCCTGTGTGGCTTACAGCTTAGGCGACTAGCTATTGAGGTGGTGTGCCTGTGAGTCTTGTGGCCTAGGTTTTACCGTTATTGGACAGACTAGTAGCGTGGTGCTAGTTCTGCTGATGTCTCATCTTATTTCCAGAATTGGTGTGAATTGATATAATTATGCTTTGCTGTGAGCATGATATGGTTTGGCTATCGGCGTTGCCAATGAGACTTGTTGGGGTTGAGGTCCTCCCTTGTTGTGTGTGATTTTGGGTGGTCCCCTACTGAGCCAGTGACTTATTGAGGCTCACTCCCTTACAGTTCTTTTCAGGGTTTACCATTGGTGTGGCTTGCGGAGGTGTTGTGACAGACTTGTACCACCAGCAGTAGTCTTAGTACAATTGTGTGAGCTTGTGCTCCCTCGGGGTATGCCCCAGGTAGTTCTACTCTTTTTAATTTGGACATGTAATAATGTAATGAGACAGTTGTAAATTGTTATATGTAGATATGAGCACATGCCCTTTCTTGTGTCTCTTACCGTTGTGCTTTGTCTTTTATATTCTTCCTGGACACGTGTACGAGCTATCCCTTGCGAGACTTCTGTCCATTCGCGGGAGACGAATCTTGATATGGACCCTTATTAGGTATAGATATCCAGGGCCGTTACAGTTGGTATCAGAGCAATTGTCCAGTTAGAATATGAAAAGACATTAAGATTACAATGTCCCAACACATGGATTAATGTCCACTGCTGGTAGTAAGTCTGTGGTTTCTTGTACTTTTTAGTATGGTTTTCATGTGAGTTTTGTTATGTGAATTGTGTGTCTAGCTGGTCAGATTAGTAGTTGTGGGTAATGGTAAGGAAATGGTATAGTTGGTGGTGTAGTGTGAGTAGTTATTGGGGCGTCAGTTGTTATTAAGGTATAGTTAATTAAAGGTTTTATGTTATAGAAATTGAAAGAATTAGTGAATTGAGTTATAAAATTCAGTAAAAAGTGTTTTAATGAGGATCAGAGTTGGTAGAGAAAGATATAAGGTAGTGATGTGATAGAATAACAGAGGGAATTATATCGTAATAAGGAATAGAGCTTTGTGGTTAGGACTATTAAATGCGTGAATTGTGGTTGAGAATTGTAGCAAAGACAGTTATTGAGGTTGAGATTTATGTTAATAGAGTGTTAAGGAGTTGCTTGGATAATAATATGATTAATGACATGTTAGATTTGACATGATTAAGTAAAGTAGTCTAGTTTAAGATGAGATGTTGGTAAGTGGAGAGGCAGTGATCAAGATGATCTTTAAGTATAATCTGTGATTAGAAATAATGGCAATATAGAATTTAAAGATAGTGTTGATATGAATAATGTGGATAATAGAAAAATTAATATAGAAACTCATGTAGGTGTGTGTAAAGATGACCAATTGGTTAAAGAGAAAGTAAGAGAGTAATGTAAAGTTAAGATTCTTTCAAAAATTTTATAAGAGAGAGTGATGCTTGTTTAGTAAGAGGCAGTGGATAAAGATTTCGTAGAGAGATTTGTATAAGGTTGTTTTAGTATTAAAGATAAGAGTAGTGGTGTTAGCATTTATGTATAGATTGTGGAAGCAGAGAAGGGAAATTGGTGTTGAAGGCAGATTGAAGTTAAAACTAAATAATTAAAGTAAGTTGAAGCTATGTAAGTTAGAATAGACAAAGTTTAGTCCATTGAGAAGTAATGAGGAATAGCAAAGTGGATTATGAATGGATATTTGTGAATGAGCTGTAACGGTGAAATTGTTTATGATTAGTAGTAAATTAGTAATGTGGAATAATGGAATCAAGTAAAATAAATCATAGTGTTTAAAAGAAATAATTTTAGTTTATAATTATGGTAGAGGGTAAGAAGGATTGTAGCATAAATGGCACCTGGAGATTAATCAGCTAGTAGACTAATTAAGAGAGAGATATTTTGTGGAAATGATGTTATGTTATGCTATTGATAGTAAAGATAAGGTTTAGTATTAATAATCAGGTGAAGAAAAAGAATGTGATAGATTATAGAATAGTGACAATTAAATGATCTAGGAAGTGTGTAATAAGAATTTGCGTAATGATATGCAGTAAGGTGATTTGGATGAATAAATGAATTTTGTTATAATTTTTTTTTCGGAATTTGAAGTAAAGTTATAATACTCAATTAAGGAATATTGAGCAAATTAAGATATAGTGAAAGGGAGCAGAAAAGGCGAGGAGCAGTATAATCAATTAATGGTAAAGAAATTTTGAGATTTGATGTCATATAATTGAGCAATGGCTGAATAAAAGTAAAGGTAAATTTTCAGGTATTGAGAATGGAAAATTTTGAAAAGATATGAATTAGGTTTTTAAATCAGTTAGAGAATACTGTTTAAAGTAAGGAAAATATATAAAGGAGAAAGTATATCAATAGAAATATGTCAAGATTCAGAATTCAGTATGACAAATATAACAAAAGATAGAATATGAGTTGAGTTAATTAAGTAATGTTGATATATGATAAGAAAAATGTAAAGTTGGTTGGAAAGTACGATTTAAAGCAAGATAAGTTATTAATGGATTAAGGGAATCCAGAATTTATGAAAATATTTAGTGAAATGTTTATTGTGACCAGAGTAGCGCAGCGGAAGCGTGGAAGAGTTTAATATTCATATATTATCTGTAGTTTAAGTAATCAAAAGAAAATTTAAGGTTTGTGCAAAGCAGCAAGGGTTCCTAGTCGGGTATGAATCAAAGCAATTAGTGTAGAATGATCAGAGAAGGCAGAAAAATCCAAAGGTAATAATGCAAATTTGGCAAGAAATGAACAATTGAGAATATGAGAAGAGATAAAGTAAAATAATGGTTAGTGGTGATAAGTAAACAGTGGAATAACATCAGGAAATTTGAAAATTTAAATAATGTAAAGTGAAAGGATTTGAGTAAGAAAACGGCCCAGAAAGAAATGTTATAAACATAACCAGGGAAATTATGGAAATAGGTCCAGCCCAAGCAGATAAAGCGCCATCGGCCAGATAGAATTACTCTAAAAATGTGGAAGTAGGTTCAGCCCTGGAGATAAAGCACTAATAGCAGGATAGAAACACCTATAGTTGAAAGATAAGGAATGGCGGAATGGGTTTCGAGAATAAAGTAGTTGTGGAATAAATTTAAAAGAAAGGAAAGGCAGAGCTAGTATGGGAATGAGTAAAGGGTTGAAAAGAAAGATGCAGAGGAAGCTCTGTATATGGCTTTGTTTCTTTTTAGGTGATAGTGTGGTTTATTGTCACTCGTTTTGAATGTCGATGATGACATTCCTTTTTAGGTGATAGTAATGTAACGTAGTGCATTTTTCGGATCTTCGTGGATCGTTGTTTAGTGGTAGTTTGAATCCGTGTTTATTGGTTTTGGTATGGTGCTCATGACTAATATGGGGTCATTGGACCTTGGTCGAGGTTTCCACACATTGTGTGGAGCTTAGTGGGCCGGCAGGTTATGCCCGTAGTGCCCGTTGGTTCACTGGATGTGAACGCGACGGGGGTGTAGGTCGCGTTCTGAACGCGACGGCAGTGGGGGTCGCGTTCTGGTTGCCGCTGTTTTGGGTCGACGTATGCATGTGCGCCGCGTGTCGCACGCTGGGGTGGCCTGCTGACGTCGGGAATGGGAAGGAGACGCCCTAGTCCATCGCGACGAGGTCGCGACGGGGAGGTACGTCGCGATCCCAACCACCGTGCAGTTTTTAAGAAGGTTGGCCGAACAGAGCTTTAACAAGCTCTACTCGACCGGGAGAGGAGCTATCGTGGTTTTGTTGGGTGATTTGGTGTTCCGGCGTGGTGTTCGACACGCTCTCGACGCGAGGACATCGCGTGGAGTGGGGGAAACGCCGCGCCATGCGTGGATTGTGTGTTCTTTGTGAAGGTAGGGAGATTCCACCATATTTGATTGCGTGGAATGCATGTTAGCTTGTTTACCACTTTAAAAACAGTAGATACCATGTCTAGAAGGTGAAATGAGCATGAAAATCGGGTTGAAACATCATAAGGGGTGGTTTGCATGGAAAATCCGGAGATGGTTCCCGGATTAAGGTTTTCTCCTAAGAAGGCGACGGACCCTGCTGTCGCCACCTCGCAACCAGATCGCGATAGGCCGACCCATCGCGACAGGGTTTCTTATCGCGACATGTCGTAGCGTCGCGATCAGAAGGCGGCCTTGTCCTCTGTCGCTATCACAGTCGAGAGTTCT
This sequence comes from Colocasia esculenta, assembly GCA_014218235.1. NCBI lineage: Eukaryota > Viridiplantae > Streptophyta > Magnoliopsida > Alismatales > Araceae > Colocasia > Colocasia esculenta. The sequence goes on along the minus strand of CM024766.1, from coordinate 74,319,122 downwards.
TCTTTGCATGCTTTTGGTGTTTTGGTTATCCGATTATCGATGTTTAACGTGCATGGCTTTGGTAAGAGGTGCATTGGCACCTGTAGAGCTCTGTGAGCATGTTACCCACATGGTTAGTGGGTGGTTTACGTAGTTGGTATAGTGTTTTCGTGGTATGAATATGTGCATGGCACATAGTGTTGCGTTGACTGGGCAATGATGGTTCTAGTGTGAACCTAGCCTCAGTCTTGTGACGTCTTTTACGGACTAATAGAGATGGTTTAATTAGTATAATGTAAGTAAGGTTAAGAGTTGGTGTATAGATAGTGTGTATTGTATGTATGTGGCAAGGAGGTCACGTGATGACCAATGATAGGCCAGTTTGTGACTAGTTATCGTAGTTTACATGTGTGCTGGTGTGGGGTAGCTTGTAGGTCACAGGGAGACCAGAGTCAAGCTATTCTTCACATTTGTACCGTGGTTTATAATAAATAATATATAAGTATATATCGTGATTTGTGCATTGCCGAGTGTGGTGGTCCGGTGCCTATTTCGGAATGCCTCTTCACTTGGGTGCCCAAGGTTTTGTGTGAGCCAGGCACCTGTGTGTGCTCGGGGCTTGTCCCGATAGAGTGGTACCGACGAGGTCTTGTCGTCTTCCTGGACACCCTCACTCTCGGGGAGAGTTGTCGTCCGGCTGAGGGAAAGACAGCAGGGGACAGCGACTCGGGAGAGTTTGTTGTTTGGTCGCTTGTAGCATTCTCGTAGCTGGGGGGTTACGAACACCATTAGACGTACTGGGCTCTGGCTAGTCCTGTTACCAGTGCCTCACTTTAGAGAGCTCGGGCCAGAGTCTCTAAAGGTGCTAGGCATGGGCCTGCAGGGTGTATGACCTGTAGGTTGTGGTGATTTGGTTGGTCTCCACAGTTCTTTGGCCTTACCTATGTTGTGGAGCTACAGCTGGACCTTACATCCGTGACTGCGAGAGTGAGAGGTAGTTCTTGTGTTGTGTTGTCCGGGTTAGATACTGGCATCATGAACTAGTAGTCTGTCCCGTGTGGTGGCATCGTGCTTTCCGACTCGTGCTTTGCTATTGGTTGTAGCATGTGTTGGTTGTGGTTTTACCTGTCGAGGTGTGCCATGGTGTTGGTACGGTTCTAGTTGTGGTTAGTGAGTGGAGACTCACTAGTTGTAGTTTGACTGGTTGTGGAGTGCTCTAGTGGTGGCACAGTTGTGTTTGTGTTCCAGTGGTGGTACCATGCATTGGTAGGCACCTGTATCTCTTGTGGATACTGATTTCTGGTAGTACGTTGAGTACTATTCTTTTCAGGTGGTGAAGTGGAGGTCGTGTGGTGAAACCTTCCACTTGTTGTGTTTTACCCTTCCTTGGGTAAGTTTCTGAATATGGTTTAGTGTGCGATGGATTGGCATTGTGGTAGCCAGTCCTGTTTCTTAAGTGTGACATTCGATATATCGTGGTTTAAGGGTATAAAGGATTAGCTCTTGGTTAGCAGTCCTGTTACCCATATGTTGGAGGCTTGCCAATGAAGCTAGTCGCTTAGGCAATGCTTTGCCTGTGTGGCTTACAGCTTAGGCGACCAGCTGTTGAGGTGGTGTGCCTGTGAGGCTTGTGGCCTAGGTTTTATAGTTATTGGACAGACTAGTAGCGTGGTGCTAGTTCTGCCGCTGTCTCATCTTAATTCCGGAATTGGTGTGAATTGATATAATTATGCTTTGTTGTGAGCATGATATGGTTTGGCTATCGGCATTGCCAATGAGACCCGTTAGGGTTGATGTCCTCCCGTGTTGTGTGTGGTTTTGGGTGGTCCCCTACTGAGCCAGTGACTTGTTGAGACTCACTCCCTTACAGTTCTTTTCAGGGTTTACCATTGGTGTGGCTTGCAGAGGTGTTGTGACAGACTTGTACCACCAGCAATAGTCTTAGTACAGTTGTGTGAGCTTGTGCTCCCTCGAGGTATACCCCAGGTGGTTGTAGTTTTTTAATTTGGACATGTAATAATATAATGGGAAAGTTGTAAATTGTTATATGCAAATATTAGCACATGCCCTTTCTTGTGTCTCTTACTGTTGTGGTTTGTCTTTTATATTCTTCCTAGACACGTGTACGAGCTATCCCTTGTGAGACTTCGGTCCGTTCGTGGGAGACGGATCTGGATATGGACCCTTATTGGATATAGATATCCAGGGCCATTACAAATGTACACCAAGGAAAGATCCACCTTGAAATGCACACTAGGACACATGTATGTGCTTATTGTATATAGCATTCAACACGCAAGTACTCCCAGCGTAGATGCATCGCCATTAATCATTATACCCTATGGTTACAATATATTTTTGACTCGACGTCATTATGGCTAGACTGGAGCCCTTGGACACACGTCGTGCCCTGTCAGCATCTAACTATTTTCAAATGTAGATACCCACAGTCATTCATGGCCCATATAAGAGTTTCAATATATAAGCAATGGTAATGTCATGTTTATGATGATGATGATGTCAAGAGTAGAAACTCATGTGAACATGATTTCATGATAATAATAATCGAGAGATAATTTTGGCAGCATAATGACATGATTTATACTTTAGTTTACTCTTACATTAATGGCTTTAGTCAAGATTATAAATCACACTCACGAGAACAAGAGAAGAGAGGAAGTGCACTCTATCTCCGAGGACATGTATGCAATTCAATCTATCACATGGTTGTAGTACTTTTAGCATATAATCACTTTTCAATTATGGACAAGGCAGACTTTAGCTCATATCAATCACATGTAGATGAAGTCAAATAATCAATTAGAACACTTAGAATAGATGTTCATATTCTTATGACTTTCATATTGATTGATCATTTTTAGGCCGTTGAATAGCTACATGACATGATGTAACAATAAGATATGCATACAGTTGACGATACAACTCAACAAAATAGTCTAATTTAGTCGTCGTACTTCAAAGAGCAGTATACGGTCAAAACAAGACTATGTACAAAGTTTCTAAATTTTGACGGACTCCCCGGTCACATTTATGGACATTCTATATGAAAGATCGATTCGGAACAGAAACGTGACGGTTTATACTGACGCGTTCATGGTAATCGATGTAGACATCGGCTTATAGACACAGAAATGTGAATCGATGTAAGGCCCTCGAATTTTGTTCTTTTATTAGACTTTGTCATGTGGTGATTAGTTGCTTTATATATAAAATTATGTGTAAATGTATATATATATATATTTTTTTTTTATGTACATATTGTTTTATTTACATTGTACATCTTGTATTTAAATAATATGATGTATAGAGTATGCAAATTATAAGGTGAATGCATGTATATCTGTTTTATGTGTTTTGGTCGAAATGTCAATTGACGTCAACATGTGTGGACATTTATAGGGGAGTCGACGTCCAGATCAATGGACGCCAATTCCTAATAAACGGCAACACTATGGCCGTCTATTTCCCAGAAATTGTTGCGGTTTCAGATCTAGAAACGGCTGCGTTTCCTTCGGTTCTGATTTTGGAAACCCACCTCCAATGGTAGGAAATCCTATCTAATGTGTACCCAACCTCCCTTAGCTTGTAAAAACATCGTTTTTGGCCAGAATAGGTTTCTTTGGTTCTTGTGAAAACCTAAAAAACTCTGTGGGAAAAAATGATTTTTGGGTGGCTTGATCTGGCGTTTGTGTACATCTTCTGGCGATCTACATCAACTGGGAGGTGCTCCTAGCATTGGTGGATCTTCCCCGACTCTGGAGAGGATTTGGTGTCTCTATTTAGCTTGGCCGAGGAGAGCTTCTTCGACAAAATTAGTCCAATCTAGCAATTTTTCTGAGGCAAGTGATCTAGGGGTTACACCCCAACCCATGTCCGTTAAGTCCGAGGAATTTATGAGATTTTTCCTCATGTCCTGGAACCCCCATTCATCAAGATTTATACTTTCAGTCTGCATTTCTGTAGACAGGAACTTAATGGCCAGTTTGCTTCCGTTAAGATCCTGAGTTAGCGGCATCATCGTGTGTCGTTAACCTTGTTGGCGGCAAGCCCTTTGCCTCCAAGTTCTTTAGGACTTGCAGAATGGTTATTTTGATCTATGTGGTATGTTTTTTGGATTTTTGGGTATATGTGCATGCTGGAAAATTTATATGTGGTCAGGTACAGTCAGCAGATCATGCCACAAGGATGAGTCGAATTCTTGTAAATTGAATTATTTATTAGAATGTTTGTAATGGGATAATGAGCATGATTTGATCTTGGAAATTCCTGATTAATTAGATTCATGATGTATTAGGGTTTCATAAATTTTCTATGATCATATTATGACTATCTTCAGGTGTTGGTATTGTTAGGTATAACTGTTTTACTGTGAAACCTACTTAAGTGAATTTAGTGATAAATATGCCTGAAATCTATTTTATTTTTTATAATTAGTGTACAGATTTGAAAAATCTAAAAAAATGAGCATGTGGTATGTTATCTATTTAGAACTTGTGATAAAAATTTCACAATATTCTGCTGACTGTGGACACTGATTGTATGAATAAGGATCTTAATTCATGATTTAGCATATGTGGAATAAACTATGTGAAGATTTAAATGTTTTACAGTATGATTGAACATTGTTATAATTAAATTTACCTCTGTGAAACAATAACATGATGTTAGATAAACTGAAGCATGTGTAGTCATTTAAAAGTGTAGATAAATGTGTAAATTAGTGCATGTGTCTAATGTAAATATGTGAGTAAAAGTGAAATGTGTAAACTGAGTCGTTTGTGACACTGCTACCATATAGGGCTGTGAAACCGTACTTTAGTAAAGTCCCTATGGGAAGGTTCAATGTGTGTGATATCCTATGGGCATTAGGATGAAATCCTGGAGGTTGAAAAGTAACACTGGTTAGGGTGGAGAGTGCTTCTCCCAGTTCTACGCAATTAACCAAGATTCGTCAATGTGTTGCCTAGGTGACAGGTATGTGTATGTGTATATATGTGTCCTTCTAGTGGTGGTTTGGACTATGTGTCACGACAATTAAGTATAAAAATGTGAATATGTGCATGTGAACATGTGAATTGTGAAAATGTGAGTATGCGTATGTGAAATTGTTAAGTGAATGATTTAGCATGTGAATAAATGTAAACCTGTGTGATTGTGTTTAATTCATGTGAAAATAACAAGCAAAATGTTTGTATAAGTGTGATAAATGCATGAGAAAATGATTAGATATCATGCTGGGTATGTTATTTACTTTGTACATAGTACCATGATTTAATTGTGTATAGTAGTAAAATGATTTGAATATGATTTAGATCCTTGAACCATGTTGAATAGAATGTGTAGAAAGCATGCTATAGGTTTTATATTTAGTTGTTTAAGTAGCATGAAGCGAGTACCATGTTTATTCCTAAATGTGTAAAATACTAGCATATGTATGTGATATGTGTAAGGTTGTGTCCTTAGATTGCTTTCTGGGTCTCTTTAGACTCATTATTACTTCGGCGTACAGGTGTGACAGGTGTCTCCACTTCTGAGGAGGACATAGTTAAGAGCGACTCTGAGCAGGAGGAGTAGCTACTTTTTTGGAGATTTCTATATTGTTACTTGTATTTTCATAGTATTTAAATCAATAAAAGTTTGTAATTCATTCAGACAATGTACTTATTTTGAAGTTGTAATAATGTGGACACTTGCATTTCTTTTATTGCTATCTAGACTGTGGATATTTGATGATGATGATGGAATGAGAATGAGATTATTTATTTATTCCACTGTAATCTTGTTATATTTGTGTACATCTCAATCTAGTGTTAAGTGTTGGGTAAATGTCCCACTGTAATGACGCCCTTTGTATTGATGTAGATTGGTATAATCGCCCCGGTATAAAGAGGGTCGTTACAGAGATTGGAATTAGAGAGACCAAGGTTGAGATAGTACATGAATATACCATCATCTTCACAATATGCTAAGTCTTTATAGAATTGTCCACATATGTAGAAAATATTTAATAATGAATGAAAGATAGCTATGAAAATGGTTAGGGCTAATCACTTAGTTTCTAACTAGATTAAATGTTTTACAGGCTATGGCTTCTCATGGTAGGCATGGTGCTCATGCTCAAGATGACGAGCAGAGACGTGAGGACGGAGGTGAGCAACAGGTCCCAGCACCGCAGGGTCCTACAGTTCTTCCTCCACCACCGCCTGTGGATTATGGTCTTTTCATGCAAGGCCTAGTGCAGGCTATGCAGACTCAGGCACACACTCAGGCTGCACTTCAGGCTCAATTGGAGGCTCAGGTTAGGTTGGAGATAGAAGTAGTATGTTTCTATGAAATATATGATTGTTGTGTTACTATTATGATGCTTATATTATTTGTTGTGGTAGGCTCAGGCTCCAGCTCCAGTTCCCCAGGAGCATGGCCATGGTGGTCCTTCCATCATGGAGCAATTCAAGAGGATGGCTCCGCCCTCTTTTAAGGGGGAGAGTCAGCCATTGCTGGCAGAGAGCTGGATGAGGGAGATTGAAAAGATCTTCCGGGCTATTAGGTGTGCTGAGGAGAATAAGGTCAGCTTGGCCACCTACATGCTTCAGGTACTTAATTTATTATATGCAAGTACTAGTGTTAAGTTTAGAATTTTGTTTACATTGGTTATAGGTGGTTTGTTGCAGGAGAGAGCCGATGTATGGTGGTCCTCTTTATTGCGCACCAGATTTGAGGACGGTGCTATTGAGGTGTCTTGGGATGAGTTAAAAGGCTCTTTCAGGCCAAGTTTATCCCAGAGCATATTCAGGACAAGATGGAGCAGGAATTCCTTACTCTCACCCAGGGCTCTATGACGGTTCTTGAGTATGAGGCCAGGTTTGCAGAATTATCTAAGTATGCACCTCATATAGTTATTGATGAGCGTAGGAGGGTGAAGAAGTTCGTGATGGGCCTTAAGCCATCACTGAGGTCGAGACTTGTGGCGTTTGACCACCGTACGTTAGACGAGGCTCTCAGCGCTGCTTGTAGGCAGGAAAGCAAGATGGAGTAGTATTTTGGAAGAGAAGAAGGCATCACAGAAGATCTGCGCCACCGTTTCAGCGTCAGGACAGGAAGAAGGCAGTGTATCAGTCACCACAGTGTCCAGTGGCAGCTAGCAGTCAGCAGGCAGTTGCACCACGGTCCCCCGACGTCAGGCCCAGTGTAGAAGAACACATGGTGGTACAAAGTGCTAGAAGCTAGCGGGGAAGTGCTTAAAGTGCGGCAGCAGCGAGCATCTGATCAGAGATTGTCCCAGACTGCAGCCGGGCATTCAGCGTGGAGCGCCAGCCCCAGCAGCGACGACAGCAACAATAGCGCCAGCTACAGGAAGACCAGGAAGGCCTCAAGCCCAAGCTCGAGTGTTTGCCTTAGCACGTAAGGATGCTAAGTAGGCAGAAAACATCACGGAAGGTATGGTTCTTTTCATGGGTATGCACGCTCGGGTTTTGTTTGATATGGGTGCCACTCACTCGTTCATTTCTGAGCGGTTTGCTAGGCAGTTAGCTGTAGAGTCAGTAGTAGAGGCTGAGGAGTTGGAGGTTCCTTTGTCTGTGCACACACCAGCAGGAATGGTATCGACTAGGAAGTGTATTCCGTATTTACTGGTGTGCATTGAAGACCGAGACTTAGATGGGTGCTTCTTTTTACTAAAGATGAAGGACTATGATGCTATTCTAGGTCTGGATTGGCTTGAGGAGCATTATGCTTTAGTAGATTGTCGTGGGAAGAAGATTACTTTTCGTATTCCTGGTGAGGATGAGTTTTCACATCCATTGCCAAGGAACTTAGAGGGAAGGTTTGTGATCTCCGCCATGAAGGCAATGAGAATGGTGAATAAGGGATGTGACACTTTTCTTGCCAGCATGGTATTAGTACCGAAGGCTGATCAGTCACCTACCGTTGAGGAGATTGATGTAGCACAGGAGTTTCCAAACGTATTTCTTGATGATTTTTCTAGTTTGCCACCGGTTAGAGAGATAGATTTTACTATAGAGGTACTTCCAGGCACCTCTCACATCTTAAAGGCTCCATATCGGATGGCACCTTCGGAATTGGCAGAGATGAGGAAGCAGTTGCAAGATTTGCTGAACAAGGGATTTATTTGCCCTAATGTGTCACCATGGGGCGCACCTGTATTATTTGTGAAGAAGAAGGATGGTTCACTCAGGTTGTGCATCGATTATAGGAAGCTCAACCAGGTGACTATGAAAAACAGGTATCCCTTACCGCAGATTGATGACTTATTTGATCAGTTGTAGAATGTATCGATATTTTCTAAGATTGATCTGCGGTCCGACTATCATCAGTTGAGGATTTTGGAGTGAGGATGTGTCCAAGACGGCCTTTAGGACTCGTTATGGACATTATGAGTTTTTGGTGCTTCCATTTGGTCTGACCAACGCCCCTGCAGCATTCATGGATCTCATGAACAGGGTGTTTAGACCTTATTTAGATAGTTTTGTAGTGGTGTTTATTGATGATGTGCTAGTCTAATCTCCCGATGAGGCTACACACCGTGATCATTTGAGGGTTGTTCTGGAGATTCTCCAAGAGCACAAGCTGTATGCAAAGTTTAGCAAGTGCGATTTCTGGATGCGCGAGGTTCATTTCCTTGGGCATGTGATCTCAGGTGCTGGAGTAGTAGTTGATCTGGCGAAGGTCCAAGCAGTATTAGATTGGGGGATTCCAAGGACCCCATTGGAGATTCGTAGTTTTGGTTTAGCGGGCTATTAGCGGCGATTTATTGAGGGTTTTGCATCTATCGCCACACCTTTGTCTAAGCTAACCAGAAAGGGTGTGAAGTTTTTTTGGTCTGAGGATTGTGAGAGTAGCTTTCAATTGCTGAAGGTGAAGCTTACTTCTGCACCAGTGTTGATCTTGCCGAGTGGTGTAGAAGGTTTTGCCATCTATTCGGACGCATCTTAGATTGGTCTTGGCTGTGTGTTGATGTAGCAAGGTAGGGTAGTGGTGTATGCTTCTCGTCAGTTGAAGGAGCATGAACGTAACTATCCGACTCATGATTTGGAGCTTGCAGCAGTGGTTCATGTACTGAAGATTTGGAGACACTATCTTTATGGTGTCAGATTTGAGGTATTCATTGACCACAAGAGTTTGGGGTATCTCTTTTCCCAGAAGGAGTTGAACCTACGACATAGGAGATGGATTGAATTCCTCAAGGACTATGACTTCGATCTTCATTATCATCCAAGAAAGGCGAATGTCGTGGCAGATGCTCTTAGCAGGAAGAGGTCTTAGCTCCAGTAGGATTGGAAGATGTTGGAGGATGCTGCATGTGCGATGACTGAGTTAGAGCCATAGTTATGTCAGGCTTTTGTGGCTCAATTGTCCATTCGGTCCACAGTTCTAGATGAAGTGATTGAGCAATAGAAGGCCGACTCTAGACTCCAGGAGTTGGTGGGCAAGGCGGGTATTGCTCGAGATGAGGATGGTCTGATTAGATTTCATCACCGAGTTTGTGTTCCCAATGTAGTAGATGTCCGTGAGCATGTTCTAGCAGAAGCTCATAGGTCGAGGTTCTCTATTCATCCAGGTAACACTAAGATGTACCAAGATTTGAAGAGATCTTTTTGGTGGTCTAGCATGAAGAAGGATGTAGCGGATTTTGTATCCAGGTGTTTAGTATGCCAGCAAGTGAAGGCCGAGCGTCAGCGACCATCTGGTCTTATGCAGAAGATGGAGATTCCAGTATGGAAGTGGGAAGCAATTACTATAGATTTTATGACGGGTTTGCCCAGATCAGTGAAGGGCAATGACTCGATTCGGGCGATTGTTGACCGTTTCTCCAAGACGGCTCATTTCTTGCCTATGAAGAAGAAACAATCAGTGGAGAGTTTGGCTAGGTTGTATGTTAGTAGAATTGTAAGGTTGCATGGCGTGCCAAAGTCGATTATTTCGGATCGAGATCCGAGGTTTACTTCGAGGCTATGGAAGGGTCTTCAGGAGGCTTTAGGTTCTGAGTTAAAGTTTAGTTCGGCGTTCCATCCCCAGACAGATGGGCAGTCCGAAAGAACTATCTAGACGCTCGAGGATATGTTGAGAGCATGTGTGATGGATTGGAAGGGTGATTGGGAGCATCATTTGCCTCTTGTAGAGTTCGCATATAACAATAGTTTTCATGCGAGCATTGGTATGGCTCCGTTTGAGGCTTTGTATGGGGGGCCCTGTAGATCTCCTTTATGTTGGGAGGAGACAGGCGATAGGTAGTTGATAGGTCCGGAGTTAGTGCAGGAGACTTCGAATAAGATTCAGCTTATTAGGCAGAGGCTTGTTGCGGCGCAGGATAGGCAGAAGAGTTATGCTGACAACAGGAGAAAGGATTTAGAGTTCGAGGTTGGTGAGCATGTTTTTCTGAAGGTTTCGCCTACTCGAGGTGTTGTCAGGTTTGGCAGGCATAGTAAGTTGAGTCGTAGATTCATTGGCCCATATGAGATTCTTAGGCGGATGGGCAACGTGGCATATGAGCTACCTATACCCCCAGCGTTAGCTAGTGTTCATCCTGTTTTCCACGTATCTATACTCAGGAGGTATGTGCGAGATCCATCTCATGTGATTAGTCACGAGCCAGTGGAGATTCAGCCAGATCTATCGTATGTTGAGCAACCAGTAGCTATCCTTGATCGAAAGGTTCAACATCTCAGGAACAAGAGCATTGCGTACGTGAAGGGACTATGGAGGAACTTCTTACGAGAAGAAGCTACTTGGGAGCTTGAGGATGCTATGAAGAAGAAGTATCCCCTTTTGTTTGATTAGTTTCATTCTAACTTCGAGGACGAAGTTTCTTTAAGGGGGAGAGGGTGTAAGGCCCTCGAATTTTGTTCTTTTATTAGACTTTGTCAAGTGGTGATTAGTTGCTTTGTGTATAAAATTATGTGTAAATGTATATATATTTATTTATTTATTTCTATACATAATGTATTCAAATGATGCTGTACATATGTATATATGTGTTTATTATGTACATATTGTTTTATTTACATTGTACATCTTGTATTTAAATAATATGATGTATAGAGTATGTAAATTATAAGGTGAATGCATGTATATCTGTTTTCTGTGTTCTGGTCGAAATGCCAATTGACGTCAACATGTGTGGACGTTTATAGGGGAGTCGACGTCCAGATTGATGGACGCCAATTCTCAATAAATGACAACAATGTGGCCGTCTATTTCCAAGAAATTGTTGCAGATTCAGATCTGGAAATGGCTGCATTTCCTTCAGTTCTGATTTTGGAAACCCACCTCCAATGGTAGGAAATCCTACGTACCCAACCTCCCTTAGCTTATAAAAACATCGTTTTCGACCAAAATAGGTTCCTTTGGCTCTTGTGAAAACCCTAAGAAACTCTGTGAGAAAAATCAATTTTTGGGTGGCTTGGTCTGGCATTTGTGTACATCTTCTGGCGATCTACATCGACTGGGAGGTGCTCCTAGCATTGGTGGATCTTCCCCGACTCCAGAGATAGGTGTGCATCAACTCAAAGACCGGATCTCGGAGGATTTGGTATCTCTTTTTCGCTTGGCCAAGGAGAGCTTCTCTGGAAAAATTAGTCCAATCTAGAAATTTTTCTGAGGCAAGTGATCTAGGGGTTACATCCCTACCCATGTCCCTTAGGTCCTACGAATTTATGAGATTTTTCCTCGTATCCTGGAACCCCCATTCATCAAGATTTATACTTTCAGTCTGCGTTTCTGCAGACAGGAACTTAACGGCCAGTTTGCTGCCGTTAAGATCCTGAGTTAGCGGCATCATCGTGTGTCGTTAACCTTGTTGGCGGCAAGGCCTTTGCCGCCAAGTTCTTCAGGACTTGCAGAATGGTTGTTTTGATCTATGCGGTGTGTTTTTCCGATTTTTGGGTATATGTGCATGCTGGAAAATTTATATGCGGTCAGGTACAGTCAGCAGATCATGCCATGAGGATGAGTCGAATTTTTGTAAATTGTATTATTTATTAGAATTTCTGTAATGGGATAATGAGCATGATTTGATCTTGGAAATTCCTGATTAATTAGATTCATGATGTATTAGGATTTCATAAATTTTGTACGATCACATTATGACTGTCTTCAGGTGTTCGTACTGTTAGGTAAAACTGTTTTACTGTGAAACCTACTTAAGTTAATTAAGTGATAAATATGCCTGAAATCTGTTTTATTTTTTATAATTAGTGTACAGATCCAAAAATTCTGTAAAATTGATCATGTGGTATGTTATCTGTTGAGAACCAGTGATAAAAATTTTGCACTATTCTGATGATTGTGGACACTGATTTCACGAATAAGGGTCTTAATTCATGATTTAGCATATGTGGAATAAACTACCTGAAGATTTAAATGTTTTACAGTATGATTGAATACTGTTATAGTTAAATTTACCTCTGTGAAATAGTAACATGATGTTAGATAAACTGAAGCATGTGTAGTCATTTAAAAGTGTAGATAAATGTGTAAATTAGTGCATGTGTCTAATGTAAATATGTGATTAAAGTGAAATGTGTAAACTGTGCCGTTAGCGACACTACTACCATAAAGGGTTGTGGAACTGTACTATAGTAAAGTCCCTACAGGAAGGTTCAACATGTGTGATATCCTATGGGCATTAGGATGAAATCCTAGAGGTGGACAAGTACCACTGGTTAGGGTGGAGAGTGCTTCTCCCGGTTCTGCGTAGTTAACCAAGATTTGTCACTGTGTTGCGTAGGTGATGGGTATGTGTATGTGTATATGTGTGTCCTTCTAGTGGTGGTTTGGATTATGCGTCACAGAAATTAAGTGTAAAAATGTGAATATATTCATGTGAACATGTGAATTGTGAAAATGTGAGTATGAGTATGTGAAATTGTTAAGTGAATGAGTTAGCATGTGAATAAATGTAAACTCGTGTGATTGTGTTTAATTCATGTCAAAACAGCAAGTAAAATGTGTGTATAAGTTTGATAAATGCATGAGAAAATGATTAGATATCATGCTAGGTATGTTATTTACTTTGTACATAGTACCATGCTTTAATTGTGTATAGTTGTAAAATGATTTGAATATGATTTAGATCCTTGAACCATGTTGAATAGAATGTGTAGAAAGCATGCTATAGGTTTTATATTTAGTTGTTTAAGTAACATGAAGCTAGTACCATGTTTATTCCTAAATGTGTAAAATACTAGCATGTGTATGTGATATGTGTAAGGTTTTGTCCTTAGATTGCTTGATGGGTCTCTTTAGACTCATTCTTGGTTCGGCATACAAGTGTGACAGGTGTCTCCACTTCTGAGGAGGGCATAGTTAGGAGCGACTCCGAGTAGGAGGAGTAGCTACTTTTGTGGAGACTTCTACATTGTTACTTGTATTTTCATAGTATGTAATCAATAAAAGTGTGTAATTCATTTGGACAATGTACTTATTTTGAAGTTGTAATAATGTGGACACTTGCATTTTTTTTATTACTATCTAGACTGTGGATATTTGATGATGATGATGGAATGAGAATGAGATTATTTATTTATTTTGCTATAATCTTGTAATATTTGTGTTAAGTGTTGGGTAAATTTCCCACTGTAATGACCCCCTTTGTATCGACGTGGATTGGTATAATCGTACTAGTATAAAGAGGGTCGTTACAATCGATGTCAGAACGTTCACCACCAAAGTCGATGTGGGAACGATTACCAATAGAATTGGTGTCAGAACGATTGCAAAAAGAATCGATGTGGGAACGATTACTGACAGAATCGATGTCGAAACGATTACTCTCAGAGTCGATGTGAGAATGATTACAACCAGAATCGATGTAAGAACAATTACACATTGAGTCGATGTACAATAGGAATTGATGTAGGAGTCAATGTGGAAATGGTTACAAACAAAATCGATGCGAGATCGATCACTGACAGAATCGATGTTGGAACGATTACAACCAAAATTGATGTGAGAACGATTACACACGGAGTCGATGTACAACAGGAATCAATCTTGGAGTCGATGTGGAAACGGTTACAAACAGAATCTATGCGAGATCGATCACTGACAGAATCGATGTAGGAATGATTACTGTCAGAGTCGATGGGAGAACGAGTACAAACAGAATTGATGTGAGAATGATCACTAACAAAATCGATGTAGAAATGATTACTATCAGAGTCGATGTGAGAACCGGAATCGATGTGGACTCAGAAACGCATTGGTCACGATGGGCGTGTTTGAGGCAATCGGTGCAGACATCGACTCGATGACACAGAATCAGTGTGGACACAGAAACGTGACGTCTGGAGTCGTCGCATTCTTGGATCTCGCCCGAAACCTAGAAACAACATGCTGCAACCTTTCGTGATAGACTTATAACTCAAAGTATAGCTATCTTTAGACAAAACTCTAAGCATGAAAAGTGTCGAGGACAAACGGTAGATAAAAATTATGGTTTTGGTTTCACATGATTTGGTCTCAAGATGCATAAGAAATGACTTGAACATGAAAAGCCCTAAACATGCATGACCTTTGGAAAACTCTAGATACTCCATGAATGCTCGAGAAACTTGGGGAAAACACATGCACATGAAAGTAGACTTGATGAACTACACGTTGGTATGTGATTTGATTTAGTTTGGCCAAAGATAACCTACATTTTGAGTTGAATAAGATTCATTCTCCAGAAAGCCCTCGCTCTGACCGCTTGGAGGAGAACGCTTAATAATCCCGACACACTGGATAAATATTGGGAAAAATGGTGCCATTAGAAACTAGACTCAACCCTCTTTCCACGGGGATAAGCCTTGCATGGGTTGGTTGAGGTTTGACTCACCTTAAGTCGACTCTAAGAAGGGTTCTCTGCACAAATCAATGGAGAAAGTAGCTGGGAAGAAGAGCTCCAGTTGGGGGCGATTTCCTCCTCCTCTGGTGCTCAAGAGGTGTTACTCACGACCCCAACTATTGGTAAGCTCGTCCCCAAGGGTTTTGGGAAGAGTATTTAAGCTTCTAGGGTCTTTAGGAGTCCTAATGGAACAAGGAAAGTGGGTTGCGGTTTTGGGGGGTTGGACCTTCCTTGCTTGAATGATTCCCATCCCAATTGGAGTGGTTTGGGGGTTTTAGGAAAACTCCTAGTATGGATAGGCACGAATTTGGGTTACCATAATGGTCTAATTACCTTTGATTTCACCCTAATTGCCTCCTCCTATTTTCAGCTCAATTAGGGTTACAAATTTCTATGTATTTTTCTTGCTTGGTTTTACTCTTGGGCCAGAAGTTGTCCATTGGCCCAATTCTGATAATGGGTTATCAATACATGTTGTTAAATGTCTTCTCCTCATTTTTCACTTGATTTATGATCACATGATAATAGATTTCCGAATGGTTTCCTAATTTTGATAATAAGTCACAATGCGACTTATATTTAGCCAATCAGATTTTTTGTTGCACGAATTTCTTCGTGGATCATTTGGGTATATTATTTAATGTTGAACTATTATTTTTATTAAATTTTCTGGGGTGCTACATAGGTAGTCTTGGCGAACTGGGGACCACCATAGGGGGATGGCTCAGCTTGGAGAGCACTAAGAGATCTCTTCATGGTTTGGAGAGAAAGAAAATAAGTGAAGTTGAAGAGAGAGAAGATGAGCTGCAAATTTGAGCCCTCCACCCCTATTTATATAGCTATAGGGGGGCTAATCCCACTCTAATTCATGTCTAAGGGTTAGATTAGCATTAGGATTGGGTTTAGGAGTCCCATTAGTGATGGAATTTGCCTTAGGATAGAGATAAGGGTAAGATTCGGGGTTCAGCGCACCACGATAAGGCATATTGTGTTTTTTCTATGATTGTGTCTATTTATCTAGGCTATGATTGTGTGATGTCATGATTGTACATATTTTTTTTTTGCTTTTAGTCAATTGGCATTTGTCTATTTGTCAAAAAAAATCCAAAAAATAAAAATAAAAAATCACAAAAAGTGGAGCTTCACAGGTAAGTATCAGTTATGATTTCTCTATCCCTAGCCCTTGCATTACTATATGATAGCTTACTTATTATATGATTTCAAGGACCGGCTGGTTCTCAGTGTGCTCTAAGATCTGAGTTTCCCTTCACCAAAAACAGTGATGATCTGGGTGAATATTATTAATCATTGGATAGGCCGTTAAGTTGGATAAGTTTGGGGACGATGGATTCTATCTTGCACAGTGGTTGCTGGAAGATTCTCGACCCATTGTTGTTTGGTTTAGCAATATTATCCTTGATCTATTTTCTATTTTGTCCTTTCTTTGCATTTGATTTTATCATTTCTTTTTCCTTTTAGCCCAACATGCATCGTGTAGGTCTTCGAGCTATTACGACTCATCCTTGGCTGACAAAGGGTTCTTGAATGAATGCCCAACTATTCTTCATGTTCAGAACAAGAAATTCCAAATTCCATTTTGAGTCCAAAAGTTTGCCTCCGAGCAAGTTGCTCTTGCCAGTTTGTCAAGTATTTCCCTGTCTGGATTTCTATTCAATTTTCATCCAAATTCCTTTTGATCTGTTTTGGTTGCAAACCGCTCCCAGGTTTTGAGTCAATGTTACCTACTTGGCACGCCATGTCCCTCCAAGGTAAAACCTACAGGCCAATCGGCTAGGGTACCTCTCAATCGAGAGGTTGATTGTCTCTTTTATCTTCTTCCTTCTCGTCCAGACTTATGTCTTCCTTGTATTCTACTCGAGCAGCTAACTCGGGGCTTTCAAGAAGATTAATGATTAATGTTGCTTGTTGGTCAGATCGGGTGTCTCTTTACCTTGGCTCCCATCTTTTCAGTTCACTCCCCATCACTTCCACTTCATTGTCATTTCATGACACCTCCGCTTCGCTCCCTCACAAGGTGGAAGCCAACGAGTGGCAATCTGTAGACACCCGATTCTAGCTTATGAGTCGAACCATATTTCTTGCTCCCTTAATGAGCCCCAAATTGGTCACTCATCTTGAGCCCATTTGTTAGCCTTGTTTTGAGCCCATTAAGCCTGATTCCCAGCTTATCTCACCCGAACATCACTTCAAAGTCCTTATCCTAGGGTTTGAGCCATCAGTCCTTAATGCGACGGCCTTGGGTGTCGTGTTCCTATCAATTGATCGATTATAATCCTTAAATGATCGATCATCCTTAACGCGCCAGGTCATGGCATCGCGTTTCTGTCAGTGTCACACCAACCAAGGTTGTTATGACAGCCCATGCATATCCATTCACGTTCCTTCAGAGTTGCGACCACCCAGGCCGTTGCGACAAGTCTTGTCGCGTCCCAATGATTCGTCACGACATTGTTCTGCTTGGCTGGCTCTGCAACCACCTTCTTTCTATCTTCCTTGGGGTCTATCTTCATCTCCAACAGCCATGGAATGACCCCATCCACCGTCTGAGGGTGCCACTACAAGAAGAAAGGCATTTTCGACGGATACAATCCGTCGAAAATCCGACGGCAATCCGTCGGAAAAACCTCCTTCCGACAGCTTTCCGTCGAGCATTCGTCGGAAATGATCCGTCGAAAATATCTGGTCAGAAATTACCATCGGTAATCCGTCGGCAATACCGACTGAATAATTCATCGAAAATTGCGTCGATAATTTCCGACAGAAAACGTCGAAACATATTGTCGAAAATTTGGTCAGTATTTGTCGACCAACGACTGTCGGAAAATCCGTCGGAATTTCCGTCGGTAAATTCCGACAGAAAAATCCATCGGAAAATAATCCATCGGCACTTTAGACAGAATTGCCGACGGATTTGTTCTGTCGGTAAACTGCATTTGCCGACGGCACGAGATCCGTCGAAAATGCCGTCGAAAATTCCTATATATATTTTTTAAAATAATAAAATAACAATGATTTTACAAACCTGCTACAATATTCATACATTTCACAACAAGTACTCACAATCAACAGAAAATCATAATACATAAAAAATATAAAATCATACACAAAAATAAATACTAAAAATTAAGACAGGTCTACTGGATCGTCTGTTGTCCCCGCCTCATGATCGTCAGGTGCCGGAGGTGGATCCTATATTAAAAAATAATGATATGAGAAACATTAATAAAAATTAATATACATACATTATTTTTAAAAATTAAATTTAAAATATGTGATTATTTCTCAAGTTTAATTAGAAACTATTTTTGATCATTTATCCTTTAGTTTTTTTTAGATTAGTGATTTGAGCGCCAAACCCAAACCGAGAATCCAATTAGGATTTCGTCAGTTCCCACACGTCAATTTCACCCACCCAGTCATGTTGGAGCGAACGGCACGCCGATCAGATCCCTATTTGGGATTTTGGACCTTCAGGTTGTGTGATTTGACCCTTTACACTTGGGTTTTTTTAGATCCATCATTTCAACGCCCAACCCAATTGAAGAATCCAAATCGGATTCCGTCAGTTCGCACACGTCAATTTAACCCACCCGATCGTGTCGGAGTGAACGACATGCCGATTAGATCCCTATTTGGGATTTTGGACCACCGAGTTGTGTGTTTTGACCCTTCAGAAGGGTTTTTTTAGATCCATCATTTCAACGCCCAACCCAATCTGGGAATCCAAATTGGATTTTGTCAGTTCGCATACGTCAATTTAACCCACCCGGTCGTGTCGAAGTGAACGACACACCGATCAAATCTCTATTTGATATTTTGGACCCCCGGATTGTGTGTTTTAATCCTTTAGACTTGGGTTTTTTTTTAGATCCATGATTTGAACTCCCAACCCAATCCGGGAATCCAAATCGGATTCTGTCAGTTCGCACACGTCAATTTAACCCACCCGGTCGTGTCAGAGTGAACGGCACGCCGATCAGATCCCTATTTGGGATTTTGGACCCCTGGGTTGTGTGTTTTGACCCTTTAGACTTGGGTTTTTTTAGATCCTTCATTTCAAAGCCCAACCCAATCCGGGAATCCAAATTGGATTCCGTGAGTTCGCACATGGCAATTTAACCCACCCGGTCGTGTCGGAGCGAACAACATGCCGATCAGATCCCTATTTGGGATTTTGGACCCCTGGGTTGTGTGTTTTGACCCTTTAGATGGGTTTTTTAGATCCGTCATTTCAACGCCCAACCCAATCTGGGAATCCAAATTGGACTTTGTCAGTTCACACACGTCAATTTAACCCACCCAGTCGTGTCGGAGTGAATGACACGCCGATCAGATCCCTATTTGGGATTTTGGACTCCCAGGTTGTGTGTTTTAATCCTTTAGACTTGGGTTTTTTTTTTAGATCCGTGATTTGAACGTCCAACCCAATCCGGGAATCCAAATCGGATTCTGTCAGTTCGCATACGTCAATTTAACCCACCCGGTCGTGTCGGAGTGAACAACACGCCGATCAGATCCCTATTTGGGATTTTGGACTCTCGGGTTGTGTGTTTTGACCCTTTAGACGGTTTTTTTTAGATCCGTCATTTCAATGCCCAACCCAATCTGGGAATCCAAATTGGATTTCGTCAGTTCGCATACATCAATTTAACCCACCAGATCGTGTCGAAGTGAACGTCACACCAATCAGATCCCTATTTGGGATTTTGGACTCCCGGGTTGTGTGTTTTAATGCTTTAGACTTGGGTTTTTTTTAGATCCCTAATTTCAACGCCCAACCCAATCCAAGAATCCAAATCGGATTTCGTCAGTTCGCACACGTCAATTTAACCCACCCGGTCGTGTCAGCGAACGACACGCCAACAGATCCCTATTTGAGATTTTGGACCCCGGGTTGTGTGTTTTAATCCTTTAGACTTGGGTTTCTTTTAAGATTTGTCATTTGAACGCCCTTTACACTTCTGTTAGGTTAATTAATTTAGATTTTTTTTCCCTTTTGACATTCTTTAGTGGTTTCATTTCATTCAAAGTATATGAAATTAATAGTAATACTGACCTGAGGGGCTGGCTGTGAGGGACGTACTCCCTGCATGGTTGAGATAAACTACTCAACCATAACGCCAAAGTGCATCCGTAGCTCTTCCCATAGCTCTTCCCGAATGATGGTTCTAATCTCCTCTACACCACTGACGGGCAGTACAGCAAATGAACTCGTGTATGCCGGAGGAGCGACCGAACTTGCATATGAGGACAACACTGAAGTAGTATCCAGGCTGTCCCCAAAGCCGTACACTCGACCCTTCCTCGGCCCTCCCGTTGCGTCGACCCAAGCCTCTGGATCCAAGTCTGGCTGGGGAGTGCCCTCTGCATAGAGATCTGCCATCGTCCTGTCATAGGTCTCCTGCAGAACAAATTAAAACTAAATTATTGAAAACAAATTATTTTAATATCTTAATTGAATTCAAAATTTATAACTTAACTTACAGCAATCGTGCGAGCACTCTCGCTGACATAGACATCCGTCCCCTTCCTCTTATGAGTCCGATCAAATAACTGGCGAAAAGTAGGGGCACACTCGAGCTCGTGATGCTTACAATTCAACAAAATTAGTTAGTTTCACAATAATAATCAATGTATTAAGCAATTGAACAATAATATGCTTACCAATTTTTAGCTGTGGGTCGCATAAGATACGGACCCACTAGTATGCACATTCTTCTCCGGATGAGTTGATCAGTTGCGTTTTGCCGCCTGTGACCGCTCCTGCCATGGTCTAGTAGCCCAACGCTCACAAAGGGACTCCCAATAGTCCCTCCTCAGCCAAACAGGGTCGTAATCCAGCCAAGCCATAGGATCCCGATTGCATGTGGTCTTCATTGCCTTGTCCCGGGCCTCCCACATCGACTTTCTTAAATTAGTCTGGGCAGTAGACTCCCAAACGACTCGAGCTCGAGGTAGATCCTCGGGTCTCGTGAACGCGTACCTCCGCTGTAAAGAAATAAAATTACTCAACTTTCTGCACTAACAGAGATAGTAAATAAATAAATGACTTCAAATCAGTAAAAATTAATAATACTGTGAACATGTCAAATAATAAATCCCGGACGGGCACCGGGAACTCTCTCCATGCATCCACTGGTCCTGGAATATGTGCGTGGACCAGCGTCATAATATAGCGGGAAGCAGAACTGGGATCTATCTTCCCCCTACAATTGCACATTAATTTTGTACATGAAATGTATAACATAAATAACAAATACAGTAAGTTTGAAGTGATCAAGTTTACCCTGAAATCCAACATGGCTGCCGTCCAGGTAGCTGAGGCCCCTCATCCGCTGCTGGATGCTGGCTCTCCACCTCTGTTGAAAACAATTAAGTACACTATTGTTGTATAAATTGGAAGAAAAGAAACATACTAATCTATGGAAACATATATGTACCTGGTGGTGAGGAAGAAGGGAAAGGTGGTGCTACTTGCGTGGTCGACGGGGAGGTGGTCCCTGCAAAATTATATACACATTAGAAAATATGAATTTAAATTGAACAATAATATATAGAGTTTTGTGTTTACATATACATATACCTATCATCGAGATGACCGGCGTGGATGAGGAGGCAGTGCCTGCAAAATTGTATGTACGTTAGATCTCTTGAATTTAATATGAACAATAATATATAGAGTTTTGTGTGTACATATGTATATACCTATCGCCGGGATGGCCGGCATGGACGGGGAGGCAGTGCCCGCAAAATTGTATGTACGTTAGATCTCGTCAATTTTATATGAACAATAATATATAGAGTTTTGTGTGTACATATGCATATACCTGTCGTCGGGACGATCGACGTGGACCGGGAGGCAGTCCCTGCAAAATTGTATGTACGTTAGAAAATATGAATTTAATATGAACAATAATATAAAAAGTTTTGTGTTTACATATACATATATCACGGCCTAGCGTCGTGGACGAGGACGTGGACCCTCGGCCTACGGAGGTGGAAATCGTCTGACTCCGTCCTCTACGTACCATATCTCTATTGAGATAAATAAAGATATAACATGTCATCAGCACTCAAATTTGAAGTAGCTATTGAATAACATATAATTAGCAACAACATGAAGTTCTTAAAAAATGTAGGGTATAATATCTATATTCATCATAAGATGCTGAAGATATGTTTAATTCAGCGTCATCCTCGTCATCCTCCTCGAATTCGTCCTCATCAAGCCGGGACTCTTCCTCCACATCAGACTCCACCTTCCGCTCAAGGGCATTTGGGTCAACTTCTTCCTGTTCGTTATCCTTATATAAGCAAATTGTTTCATTTATATCTGTATGTTCCATAGATTACCCCACCATGCAATAAATTCCTTTCTAGCATAATTCTCTGGATTTCTTTCTTCCTCCCATATATGGGCATCTGGGCAATATAATCTGATATGGTTTGCACATCCATTTAATATGATCTATCAATTAAATAATTTGAAAATTATGTCATCTTATTTATGAGCCTATCATTTTTTATCGTTTTAAACTTTTTCACTATGATAAATTTGTGTTTTATTTATCTTCACAGACACTACTCTAACTATCAGATTATACAGATCGATATATCTGTCCGATAAAGTTTGATATGATAAAATAAAAAATATATGGACAGGAGGGGGAGGGGGGCCGGGTGGGGTGTTGGGAAGGGGAGGGGGGCCGCCAGGAGGGGGAGGGGGGCTGGGGGGGGGGTTGGGAGGGGGAGGGGGGCTGACAGCAGGGGGAAGGGGATCACCCAAAGGGGTCAGGTGGGGGGGTTAGGAGGGGGAGGGGGGCTGACAGGAGGGGGAGGGGGGCCAGGTGGGGGGTTGGGAAGGGGAGGGGGGCCGCCAAGAGGGGGAGGGGGGCCGGGTGGGGGGGTTGGGAGGGGGAGAGGGGCTGATAGGAGGGGGAAGGAGATCGCACAAGGGGCCGGGTGTGGGGGGTTGGGAGGGGGAGGGTGGCTGATAGAAGGGGGAGGGGGCCAGATGGGAGGTTGGGAAGGGAAGGGGGGCTGCCAGGAGGGGGAGGGGGGCTGGGTGGGGGGGCGATAGGGGAGGGGGGGCTGGAACGGGAGGGGGAGGAGGGGCCGATAGGGAGGGGAAATGGAGGGGGAGGGGGGCGACAGGGGAGGGGGGGCTGGGACGGGAGGTGGAGGGTGGGCCGATATTGGGTGGGTCGCCGGAGGGAGGTGGCGGGGGTGGGGAAGAGAGGGGGAGGGGGGGGATGCACATACCCGGCAGAGCACGGAGACGGCAGTGGTAGTCGAGGCGACCGACGGTGGCGCGGCAGGCGGTGAGGGGCGCGGCGGCGAGCAGCGAGGGCGCAGCGGCGAGCATGAGAGAGAGAGAGAGAGAGAGAGAGAGAGAGAGAGAGAGAGAGAGAGAGAGAGAGAGAGAGAGAGAGAGAGAGAGAGAGAGAGAGAGAGAGAGAGAGAGAGAGAAGGTGGGTTTCGTGGGGGTGGCGGGGAGAGGAAAAAGCCTTTTTATCGACGGACTTTCTATGGAAATATATCTGTCAAAAAATCTGTCGGTAATATTTTTGTACCGACGGATATTTCTGACAGAAATATTTCCGTCAGAAGTTCCGATGTATTTTTCGACCTAAAATTTTCCGTCAGAATTACCGACGGATATTCTGACGGAAAGTATCCGTCGGAAACATCCGTCGGTAATACTGCATTTTCTTGTGGTGTGCATCCAACCTTAGAGCCACCCTAGGACTCTTCCCATGCGGATTTACTTGGCTTTTTACCA
Organism: Colocasia esculenta; assembly: GCA_014218235.1. Lineage (NCBI taxonomy): Eukaryota > Viridiplantae > Streptophyta > Magnoliopsida > Alismatales > Araceae > Colocasia > Colocasia esculenta. Next base: position 74,295,474 of record CM024766.1, on the reverse strand, counting down.
TTTTCATGGGCTTTTTGAATTAGGTAAGACCCTTACACTACCACGAAGTGCTGCCAAATTCTCACCAGAGCTCCCCCTTAGCTCGTAGCCCTCCCATTTTCACCCATTTTCCTCCCATTCCCTTCATTAAGTCACATCGTGCTCTTCATCCATGGAGCTTGGCAGCTAGGAGGTGACTTCTACAACAGCCAAAGGCTATTGCACGACCTCAGAAGCACGCTTTTAGCCAGGGAGTCACCTCTTTTGGGGATCTTCTTCCTCTTTTCCTCTCATTTTCCTTTCATGCATTTTGTTATTTTCTTTTAGATAGTTGCATATCTCCATTCCCACATTTTCCACAATCCTAGGGGTTTCCAAAACACCCCCAGGTTCATTTCCTCCATGCTTACTTTCTCCTCTTTCATTCTGGATAGATACTTCACTTGAAGATGGTCTAATAGGGTTTCTTTTCCTTGTTTCGTTGTTTTGGAAGGTTCATCAACAATAGCAGACAAGGAGCTCTCCCCCTCTGGCCGGCCGGAGGGAGGGAAGGAGGTCCCCTACACTCTCGTACCCCTGCTGAGAAGGCGTCAGAGGTCCCTATCACGACATCACTAACGCGACGAATCGCGTGATCACGACAAGATCTGGATCGTGAAAGGTATCCCCATCGTGACACCAATAAGTGGCCTTCTCTTCTCCTCTTTCCTAGTACGTTAGCCTTAGAACTTTGTTCATATCTTCGGACAACATGTTGGGTGGCAATCACATCCTTTCTATCACATCATGATATCTTGTTATGTATTTTTGAGGAGCGTGTTTCCTCATGATTACAATCAATTTTTATTTATATTCCTTAAAGACATTCTTGGTCTTCCATCTCCTTTACATCTTCATCATCAATTTCCACATTCATCACCTGTAGTTTGCATGCCATTTTATGTGCTCCCTTTTACTTTTGTACTGCCCCTGGTGGCAAATATATCTTTCATTTCGGCCTATAAATTATAGAATGAAGAATTAAATGGAATCCTCTCAATTACTTGTGATTGAAAAAAAGACTTTATATTTGTTGCATACATATCTTTTGTAGATGGTGCTTACATGTTATAGAATTTGCACTCCAATTCAATGAAAAGAGGCTACAATTGCTAGCTAAAATGAAAAATAGGTAGACATACGACAAGTAGATAATGGGAGAAAACATGAATAGATATTAGACAACAATGGATAAAAATTCAACACAAGTATGGTCCAATACACAATCTAATAATAGCCAAAAAATCAGAAATACAATCGAACAACCATATAAAAATGTAACACCCTATGTCAATCATCCTATTCCATGTTGTCAGAACTACTACATGATGAAGTGGTGTCTTCATCCTCATCTTCAACTTCTTCACACTCAAGTAAGCTTAAATGTGATGTAAGAGCACGAAGGTCTTCCACGTCAACTTCTTCTGCATGACCCTCATCAATGAAAACATTCAATTCATCAAGCTCAAGTCCAATTGTGGCATTCATCGGAGGCATTGTCGTTTCTTCATGATAGATTGTTGAACTAGAAGGAAGAAGTTTTGATCTACAAAACTAGCAGAAGGAATTTCAAAGGTATTTCTAGCTTTAGTCTTCACCACTGCAAGCCAATCCATTCTCACCTTCTTTTTAAAAGGATAGTTGGGTTGAACCACTCTCATATATATTTATCTCTTTATTTTGGTGATAATTAAAACTCATGAATAACATAAATATATTTAATAATATTTTTCTCTCTTGAACATCATAAATATATTTCATAATATTTTTCTCTCTTGAATATCATAAATATATTTAATAATATTTTTCAATATATTTTATTTACAAGAAATATGATAATTTCTATAGCTTCAATGGTTTGCACTAAAAGTTTCCATTGATTATTAAAGAAATCCTATACCGATTGAAGAACAAGTGTTATACCATTTAATGAACAAATATGTATATCGATTATTGAACATCTTTTTCGATTACTCTTATGTTGTTCCGATTAGTGAACAGGTTCCTTCCGATTAGTGAACAAATGTTCAGTAATATTCCGATTGGTGTTTAAATGTTCCGATTATTGAACAAATGTTTAGTTCTCATTCTGATTGGTTTATAAACATTCTAATTTCTAAACAAATGTTCATTACTCTTCCAATTGATGTTTTTTATATTTCGATTGGTGTTAATATTGTTGGCCCTTTTGGGTACGGCAGCAAGCTAACCTAGGGGGGGTGAATAGGTTTTCTGCAATCTGGAATAGAAACTTAAAACAGAAAAATTATCACTTGAAGGTTTGGTTAGTTTTGTATGATAAAGAGTAGCAGTGCGGAAGCAAGATAAACAATCACAAATAACACAAGAGATTTATCCTGGTTCGGCCCTTCCCACATGGAAGTCCTACGTCCAGTCCCCAAGCAATCTCTTGGGATTTCACTAACCAAGGGTACAGTCCCCCTCAAGGACACTACAACACCCAGCACCCCAGCTGGTCTTCTCTTCACAACCCGAAAAGGAATTACAACACCCTGGATCCCACCAGGTCTTCTTCTCTTTCCCGGGCAAGAAGGCAGCCCACTTCTTTTACAGGCTCAGAAGCAAACCTCCTAGTACAAACCCCAGTGTGGTTCTACTAGACACAAACCCCTAGCTGAGTTAACTATTGTATATAGTCCAATAAGTGGACAAGGATCTTTCTTAGAAAAGAAAGAACAAGACTGAGAGTTCTACAATATTGGACTCTAGCCAAAAACTCTCAGCAAAAGACTCTCCCCCAAGAATTACAAAGACCACAGGGAGAATGGAAGAGAAGAAGGCTTGAATGCGATGAAGACTTCTGCTTTAAATAGCTTCTCTAGATCTTTGGCTCGAGCTCTTCTCTCTTTCTTTTGAGTGTATGTGGCGTTGAGGTTCCTCACTGGTTGTACACTCCTTCAAAGATTTTCAGGAAAGCTCTCACTTTCTTTCTTCAGCCTTGCTTCATCTTTTATATGAGAGGCTTTTGAATAGATCCGTTGAAGAGATCCGTTGGAGCTCTTCTAGACGTTGCTGATCTTCTCTTCATTTGTCTTAATCAAACTCTGGTGGTCTTCATGGTCTGTAAGCATAGAAGAGAGTGTTAGCATAAAAGAGTGTTTATAAGATAATAGTGCTTGCTACTGTATTTCTGCTATCATGATAAAAATAGCAGTTCATATCTTTTTCTGACACGACTCTGAGATATGCATGCAGCCTTTTTGTCAGAAGATATTTGACTTCTCATTTAAGCGCCAAAAACACTTCAGAGCAAATCGATGTCTAAGTTACTTATCAAATCGTTATACTTATAAGACTTAACAAATCGTTATGAATCTTAACAAATCGATGTGAGAAGCAAATCATTATGGCACTTATCGAATCGTTGTGAGAACCAAATCATTGTGAGAGCAAATCGTTGTTCTCACTTATGAAATCGTTATGAGAACCAAATCGATATGAGAGCACATCGTTGTTCTCACTTAAGAAATCGTTATGCGAGCAAATCATTATGAGCCTTAACGAATCGTTATGAGAACCAAATCGATATGAGAGCAAATCGTTGTTCTCACTTATGAAATCGTTATGCGAGCAAATCGTTATGAGCCTTAACGAATCGTTATGAGAACCAAATCGATATGAGAGCAAATCGTTGTTATCACTTATGAAATCGTTATGCGAGCAAATCATTATGAGCCTTAACGAATCATTATAGAAGGCAAATCGATGTGAGGGCAAATCGTTGTGCTCACTTATCAAATCGTTGCACGATAAAATCGATGTTTCACTTAACGAATCGTTACACGATCAAATCATTGTGTAACTTATGAAATCGTTGTTAGTGAAATCGATGTGACACTTTTGAATAGAAATCGATGTATATTGAATGGACATCGATTTAGCATTTTAGTGCGCCTTAAAATAATCATAAATATTGATGAAACAATCTAATCATAAATTTTTTTAGCACCAAAATATGAAGGTAATAAAGAGTGGTTCAATAATCTCCCCCTTTTTGGTAATGACAAAATTTATGTGAATTTTCTGACACAAATATATGAAGCATAGAAAATGCAGTTTTTTCTGTCAGAAGATATTTGACTTGTCTTTAGGCACCAAAAAGCACTTAAACAATTGTGTTTGAATTGAAGTGAATCGTTGTTTAAGTTACTTATTAAATCTTTATACTTATAAGACATTAACAAATCGATATGAATCTTAACAAATCGATGTGAGAAGCAAATCGTTGTTCTTACTTATGAAATCGTTATGAGAACAGATCGATGTGATCACTTGAGAAATCGATGTGAGAACAAATCTTTGTTCTCACTTATCAAATCGTTATGAAGGCAAATCGATGTGAGGGCAAATCGTTGCGCTCACTTATCAAATAGTTATGAGCCTTAACGAATCGTTATAGAAGGCAAATCCATGTGAGGGCAAATCGTTGCGCTCACTTATCAAATCGTTATAAGCCCTAAATGAATCGTTATGGCGCTTATAAAATCAATTAAGACCAAATCGTTGTAGCGCTTATAGAATCGATCAAGATAAATCATTGTAGTGCTTATTAATTTGGCACTTGAACTGAAATCGATGTATATAGATTAGACATCGATTTTATCATTTTAGTACGCCTTAAAATAATCATAAATATTGATGAAACAATCTAATCATAAATTTTGTTAGCACAAAAATATGAAGGTAATAAAGAGTGGTTCAACAATCTCCCCCTTTTTGGTGTTGATAAAATTTATGTGAATTTTCTGACACAAATATATGAAACATAGAAAATGCAGAAAATTTATAGAACATACAAATTCTCCCCCTTTTTGTCACTAACCAAAAAGGAAGGATCTTACCATGCATTCTCTCCCCTTTGAGAAAATTTCTTACCATTGAGGGGTTGAACAATAATAGATATTTAATGAATAACTCCCCATTAGTGAAGGCTCCCCCTGAGCATGAGACTCTCCCTTAATGTGAGGTAAGTCAGATCTTGTTGCTCTTGACCTTATACATGTTGATTGTCAAGTCTTCAAGATTTTTATCTGCATACATCTTAACAGTAAACTTGCAAACATTGTTAGTAGCAATTAAAAAAAAATTCAATATTTATGACTACTCCCTCTTCAGATGAGATTTGGATGAAGAGTTGGCAGTCACTCTTGCCTTGAGCATCCTTGATCCTGATGCTCCAAGGCTACCCTGCAAACAACTTATTCAGAAATAGGTACCCAAATCTTTTTGGGTCCTTGATTGTTAGATGCATGAAAATATCATTTTGGGATCCATACTAGGTGCCTTGTTGTGCAGGTGTTTACAGTGTGTCCTAATTTATTACAATGAGAACAACAATGAATGTAATCTATTTTGTAGTTTAGAACACAATTTTTAGAAACCTTTTTCTTTTGATAAGACTTGTTCATTTTAGAGGCCTTTTTCTGAGGCATTTTGGTTTCTTTTACAAATTTTGGCAAATGATATTTTCCTGGATTTATGGCTTGTTTTTCTTTTTCCAGAGAAATGTATCCAAGCCCTTGTTTATTATTTTCAGATTTTGATCCTCGTAAGCATAGAGCTAGAGATGTTTTTCCTTAAGTTAATTTCTTAACTGATTCTTTTAAATACATATTTTCTTCAGTTAGAGTTTTTAATTTTTCTTCTAACTCTAACTTCTCATTATTCTTACTTTTCAAATCTTCATTTAAAAGATGATTACTATCTTTACTGACCTTTAGTTGTTTTTCCAATTGTTCCATTTCTGATTTAAGATCAGAATTAGTATTTTCCAAACAAGTAAGGTTGTTCTTGATATTTTTCAATTCTTTTACAACAACCTTGTGTTTATCATAAAGTTCATTAAAGACTTCTTCCAAGTGTTCAGATTCTGACCCTGAATTTGTGCATGAATTAAAAAATGAGTCAGAATGTACCTCATCTAGTCCTACCATGAGGGCTAGATTTACTTGCTCTTTCTCTAAACTTGAGCTTGATGAGTCTAAGCTTGTGTCCTCTTCATTTTCCCAAGCAGCCGCCATGGCTTTTCTTTTGAACTTCTTGTGCTGCTTCTTGAACTTTTCGGTTTGACCAGTCTTCTTGAGTCTTGGACAGTCTAGTCTTAGATGTCCAGGTTTTCTGCATTCATAGCAGATTGGTTCATTCTCCTTTTTCTCTTTCCTTTGGATCATTCTTGACCCATTTTTCTTCTTCTCTAAAATCTTCTGAAGTTTGGACAGTACTTCATCAACATCACTATCTTCAGATCCTACAATTTTTGAGCTAGAAGAAGAAGTGGGAGGAGCAGCTACCACTTTAAGAGCATTAGTACATTTCTTCTTAGATGAGCTTTCAGATAATTGCTCCATATTTATTTCATGTGCCATGAGAGAACCTACTAAATTATCAATCGACAATTTGGTTAAATCATGGGCCTCTTCAATAGAAGTTACTTTAGATGTCCATGAAATAGTTAAAGACCTAAGTATCTTCCTAACGGTTTCCTCATTACAAAGAGTTTTACCAAGAGAGCTTAAACCAACTACTATGCTTGAAAATCTATTATACATCTGAGTAATGTTTTCGTTTGGAAGCATTTTAAATTGTTCATACTGAGAGACAAGAATATCTATCCTAGTTTGTTTCACTTTATTTGTTCCTTCATAAGTTATTTGCAGTTTATCCCACATTTCTTTTGCAGATTTACATGCAGAAACTCTACTAAATTCCTTATTGGATAAAGTACAACATAAATAGTTCTTAGCTTTGAAATTTAATGATAATTTATTTTTATCTGTTGTTGTAATAGTAGTAGTACCTTCAGCAGGAATGATAACATAATCTCCTACCTCAATTACCTGCCACAGATCAAAGTCTGTGCCTCGAATGAAGCATTCCATCCTCATTTTCCAGTATTGGTAGTCCTCTCCATCAAAGAATGGAGGTCTGGTGACTGATTGACCTTCAGCATATCCTTGAGCTGCCATGGTTCTTTGCTCTAAGATCGTTGGTGAAAGGTTTGCGGAATCCCAATATGGTAATCTAGAAGGGGGGTTGAATAGATTACTACCAATTAAAAGTTTGAAAACAACCCTTTTTCAATCACAACAAAGTCTTTTGAATTTTCTGTAGAAACAACGTAAGACTTAGATGTGTTGACGATGTGTAGGTGAGTTAGCAATCTATCTAGTGTGTGAATGCAACGTGCCTATCAAGCATCTAACGTGAAAATCGTTCAAACCACAAGACACGAAGATTTACGTGGTTCGGAGTACACAAATCGTGTATCCTACGTTCACGGCATGCACACACACGCAGAGAAAACTACTTATGAGCGAGTTCGGTGACCACAACTCACACACACGTGTTTTCTGATGTGCACCCACGATCAGAACAACACACATACGTGATCTCAAGCACAAGGATCGCTTGAATCACCACAACACACACACGGATGGTAGAAATACGAAAACAGAGAGAGTTCTGAGTGAGAGAATAAATCCTGGTGAAGAACTCTTCTGAGAATGCCTGGAGGAAGTTTAATCTTCGACTTGAATGCTTTGAGTCGATGGAGAAGGTTGAATCCTCGATGTTCTTCCTTCAGGAACTGCTGGATCGACGGATCTTTAGGGCTTTGTGCAGCAGTCTAAAGCAGGGCAGCAGCAACTCTTGTGAAACTTGGAGTAGCTATAGGGTTTTTGGTTGTGGCTGCTTGTGTTCGAAATTTCCTCCAAAGAGGTGTTTAAATATAGGAGTTCTCACATGGAGAAACGTGAGAGTTGGAAACACCTCCTAGGATAACTTAGAAACTTTCCATAGTTTGAATTATACTTCGTCTGTCGACAGGTCTTGGCCATCTGTCGACAGGCGACAGTAAGTTTGCAACAAATAGAAGTATGGATCTTCAGCTCTGTGAGATCTGTCGACAGTTGAAGACCATCTGTCGACAGATGTCCTCTTTTGTGCAAACGACAGAAGTCTGGATGTTCTGGACTGTGAGATCTGTCGACAGTCGACTTCCCATCTGTCGACAGATGAAGACTTCCTGAACTATGGGTCTTCTGGCAGATCACACCTGTGAGATCAGTCGACACTTGCTTTTTGCTTTTTGTGATCTTTTTCACTTGCTTTGATAGAGCTTGACTTTGTGCATTTGTACCTACATGATGAAATATGTAAAGTTAAGTATTTTGAATACACAAACAATCAAGTATTGCATTGGGTTCTTTGTCATGTGTCAAGTGTATCAAACCTCAATTGAAGTTATTCATCATTAGAAAACATGTTGTTATAAATGTTAGAATGAAAACCCAACATTCTCCCCCTTTTTGATGATGACAAAATTATTCAATTAATGCATTGAGGTTTCTCCCCCTTTTGACAACATCTAAAAGTATTCATCATACAAACATATAGACAAACATAGAACACGGCACTGTGAATTCATTGATATGAAAGAGGCATACACAGTACAAAAAGTTGTTTGACTGAGAGTAAACATGAAAGGGAAAGAAAATACATGACCACAAAGTGAAATAAAAAGACCAGAAGACTCAGACAAGACAAGACATAAAGACTACGTGAAGACCCATTCCTAGACATAAAGCCTATCTAGGCAGCATCATCTGCAGGCGGAGCTGGAGCCTGACAAGTGTCATGCATCTCTGTCTGAAGCCTTGTAATACGGAGCTGGAGCTGGACTTGTGTGTCCGCAAGAGATTCCAGACTCGAATCCACTGTGTCCAATCTGGTATTCAGCTTCTCAAATCCATCGGTCATCTGGAGCTGTAACTGTGCAAGCAAGTCTTGATGGACGGCACAGGTGGAGCATCACTACCAAGTGATCCAGACTGGGAGTCTTCAGCCTCATCATCTTCAGCAAGATTCTCATCTTCTTCTTCAACAATCTCCTCTACGGAAACAGTAGGTGCCTTACCCTTAAGCTCCCGGGTAACAACTCCATCAACAAGCTTGTATCCCATGCGATGTGCTGCAGTGAGATCAAAGCTGTTGCGAGAAATGATCTCTATGCATTCGTTGTCCGGAATGACAATACCGATGAACCTTATCAGGGAGGTAAGTGGACAGGCAAAGGGCATCGACCTCCGGGGTTGGTAAAAGCATTGTTTGATTAGACCAACCATCAGAAGTGGTAGATTAATGGGTTCACATCGGAGGAAGAAAGTGAAGAGAGATTTGTGAACATCGGTGACCAATTCCCGACTGCCATGTTTTGGCGCAATCATGGTAGTGAATATGTGGTGGATCATCCGGGTCAGGGGAGGAAATGAATTGGCATTGAGTTTAGAGATTTTCTGGGTGCCATTATAATCCTCAAGTGTGAGGAGAGGGTAGTAGACAGAGGCATCCAGAGTGTGGGTTAGGATATCAGCTCCGGAGTTGGAGATTTGAAGGGCTTTGCAAATAAGATTTTCAGTGAGTTGAAAAGTTGTGCCCTTCACTATGGTAAAGAAACGATTATCTTGTGTATAGCCAACGTGGTTGTAGAAATCATGAACGGCGGAAGGAGAATACCGCTGGTGATGGTAGAGAAACTGAGTCCACCCCTGATTGTCGAATAGGGGTTGGAGATTAGGAAACATATCGGCCAAGGACTCAAACTCTACATACCGTGGCTGGACAAACTTGGTATGCGTCCCCTTGGAGTGAGTGAGGTGAAGACGGGGAGGTACCACAAGCTCGGGAAGACGATCGTCCCGATGCTTTGTCCGGCGCTCAACCTCAGCCCCGTCGTCACCGGCCCGAGAAGAGGAGGGACGGCGGCGAGACGCCAGTTTCTTCGATGGCCTAGAAGACATGAGGAAGGCTAGAACAAGAAGGATGAGCGTGAGAGAGAGACATGGGTGAGGGCTCGGGTGAGAGGAAGGAAGACCAGAGGGAAGGTAGGGTTTTCCTATCCAGACTGGGTATGGAGATTTGGAGGGGAGGTGGAGAGGGGTTTTGGTGGTAGGAGGGGAAGGAAACCCGTGGATGCCTTTTTATAGAAAGAGGAGGGAAGTTTAAAAGGCAAGCCCCACCAAAAAAGCACCAAACGGCGTGCCCGTTGGACTTCCCAAACTGGGTCTGCCGCCGGCTGTCGACAGATGCCAGGGGATCTGTCGACAGATCCTTCAGAATTTCTGCCAATGATTTTCTGATGTGGATTTTTAAGAAAGGAATGGGAGAAATGGTTACATGATGCATATATGTAAGGTGTAAGATGGGTAAACACATGTTGTAACCTATCATTGTCATGGACATTAAGGCTCTCCCACTTACCTAAATGGTTCAAACATAATACCCAAGGGATTTAAAGTTAAATCATTAAGGGAACATTTTCCATTCTTTGAGAAAAGACACTGTTACCCTTGGTTGATTAAGGACATTGTAGACCAACACTATCCCAAGTTTATGAGGATCAAATGATGATTGAAATAAATGCCTAAACTTCTGGATAGCCATAGGCACTACATGACCCTTAGATTTGAGACACTTTGGAGGCTTCACACTATTTCATTTTTTTTTTTTTTTTTTTGCTTTCAAGAAAAAATTGCAATGGGAAAAGTGATATTCAAGATAACTTCACACCTTTTAACATGAGGATAGACATGACAAGTGCCCGTACCCCCAGTTACTCAGTCGAAGTTTCCATTATACCGTTGTATAGAGATAATGAGTTGGCTTTTTGACGCGAGGGCAGACATTTGTGATGCCCGTCTCCCCAGTTACTCAGCAAGACACATCATAGCTCTACCTTTATCCCAATTTTTTTTAATATTTTTCTAAAATAGGTAGCTTTTCTCCATTTTAGCTTAAACTTAAGATCAAGGAAATGCATTTGATTATCCTTCAGTTCAAAACATAAAGTTCAATGACCATAAGATTTTTCAATTGTCTTGAGAATGGTGTGTGCCTACAAGGAAATTATTCAATGGAGTTTAGGTGTTAATCCTCTAAGATAGTTCAATGTTTACAGAATGATGTAACATAAACCCAAACATGAGTAGTATGTCTAAATCATGGTGGTTTAGGGGATAGCATCAATATCATGTGTATATGATGAAGTTAAACATGTATATCCACCCAATAAACACCTTAGTGAAAGTACATGAACCTGCTCAATAAGTAGGATGTGAAATAGGCATGAATTGCTTGAAGAGTTGGTGGCTGTCGACAGCTAGAGAAGTGCCTGTCGACAGATCACACAGACAGAAGATAGGCCAGTTCGGGCAGAGCAGAACCTGTGAGATCTGTCGACAGATGAGGTGTCGTCTGTCGACAGATTGCACAGACAGAAGAATTAGAGTTCTGTGAGGCTGATCTGTCGACAGATGGAGTGGGAGCTGTCGACAGATGCCTGTGCAAAACTGGTTTAAGGTTAGAATGAAGAGTGAGATGATCATGACAAGTGAGGGAATTGAAGATACACATGGAATGAGTGATTCTCCTCTCATGAAGGACATCTAACCTAAACTAGCTCCCCCATAGTGTGTGCACACTATTACAACTATTACAACTAGACCAACCATGTGAGCACACCAAGCTTTCAGGAAGACAGATTGTTAAGATTTTCAATGTTTCACTGAAGTAGAGAACGAACAAATTGTAAAGAAACTCATCCCTATATAAAGTACATACCCCTTACATGCATGTCAACTATGGATACGTGGCGGAGGATCTTTCCTCTACGCATAATGAGAGTTTCCAAACAAGCTTTACTTGTTCTTCCACAAACACTATTTAATATACCTCATAGTTGGTGCACACAAGAGACATATGCTCAGTATATGGATAAGTTTCACTGTAATTTACACAATCCCAATTCTCTTCTCAAAGTGGTGAATCTATCTTCAGCTAGAGGTTTGGTAAAGATGTCAGCCAATTGTTTTTCTGTGGGTATGAAACTGATTTCTAAGGTTTTGTTGGCTACCTCATCTCTCAAGAAATGGTGACGGATTTCTATGTGTTTTGTCCTAGAGTGTTGAATGGGATTCTTTGATAAGTTGATTGCACTGGTGTTGTCACATAGGATAGGTGTGCATCCAATATCAATGTTATAGTCACACATTGACTTTTTATCCACAACACTTGTGCCGCACAACTCCCTGCAGCAACATATTCTGCCTCTGCAGTGGAGAGTGCAACCGAGTGTTGCTTCTTGGATGCCCACAAAACCATGCAACTGCCAAGATTTGGCAATAGCCACTAGTGCTTTTCCTGTCAATTTTACATCCAGCATAATCAGCATCAGAATATGAAACCAAGTCAAAGCTACTACCTGCTGGATACCCAAATCAAACGTACCTGAGAGATATCTGAAAATTTTCTTAACTGCAATTAAGTGGCTTTCCTTTGGACTAGATTGGTATCTAGCACAGAGGCAAACACTGAACTGAATATCTGGTCTACTTGTAGTAAGATAGAGGAGAGAGCCAATCATACCTCGAAATTGTTTGGCATCTACCGGTTTACCTTTCTCATCTTTTTCAAGTTTTATACTTGTGCTCATGGGTGTTGAGGCAGGCTTTGATTGTTCAAATTGAAACCTTTTTAGTAGCTCTTTGACATACTTTTCTTGGTTTATGAAGAAGCCATCCTCCATTTGCTTGACCTGCAAACCAAGAAAGAATTGAAGCTCCCCCATTAGACTCATCTCAAATTCACTGTGCATGTGTTTGGAAAATTCCTCACACAGTGAAGGGTTAGTAGATCCAAAAATAATGTCGTCCACATAAACTTGAACAACAATGATGTGTGTGCGAACTTTCTTTGTAAAGAGAGTTTGGTCTACTTTACCTCTTGAGTAGTTTTTGCTTACCAGAAATGTACTTAATCTGTCGTACCAAGCTCGGGGTGCCTGTTTCAAACCATAAAGAGCCTTGTGCAATTTATAGACATGGTTAGGTTTCTCATGATCTTCAAAGCCCGGTTTGAGAGACATAGACTTCCTCTTTTATGTAGCCATTCAAGAAAGCAGTTTTGACATCCATTTGATACAATTTAAATTTGTTTGAGCATGCATATGCTAACAAAATTCTAACTGCTTCTAGCCTAGCTACAGGTGCAAAAGATTCTTCAAAGTCTACACCAAATTCCTGATTATATCCTTTTGCAACCAGTCTAGCCTTGTTTCTCACCACTTTACCCTCTTCATTGAGTTTGTTTCTAAAGACCCACCTTGTACCTATGACAGACATTTCAGGGGTTTTAGGAACTAAACTCCATACATTATTTCTTTGGAATTGCCCAAGCTCCTCATGCATAGCATCAATCCATGAATCTTCTTTTAAGGCTTCTTCAACATTCTTGGGTTCCACTTGAGAGACAAAAGCTAAATGGTCCTGTTCAACTATTTGATTAACCTTAGATCTAGTTTGAACCGACTCATTTAAATCTCCTATTACATTCTCAAGAGGATGATCTTTTGAATACCTCACATTCATGACTGTTGAAGGCCCTGGAAGATCTTGCATTTGAGGAGGTTGTTCTGGAGGAGGAAGTGCTTGATGTGGTTCAAGTTGTTGTTCTTCCTCTTGTGGATCTTTGTCAGGTACATCTTCTGAATTGTTGAACGGAAGAATATCTTCTTCATCATCATACCTACGAAGAAATCCACTCTTAGTTTTTGAACCAGCTTGAGACTTTTCTTTTCCTTTATTTTGAAGTTCCCAAACGTCGTTCCTTCAGATTCATCAAACCTGTAAGCATTTGAAATGTTAGGCTTGAGTTGAGTTTCATCAAAAACAACATGTGGAGTTTCTTCCACTGTTCTAGATTTCAGATTGAACACCCTATAGGCTCTAGAGTGTTCTGAGTATCCAAGAAAAATACCTTGATCGCTTTTGGCTTCAAACTTGTCCAAATCATTTTTATCATTGTTATGTATGAACACCTTTGAACCAAAAACTTTAAAGTACCCAATAGTGGGTTTCTTACCTTTCAGAAGTTCATAAGGAGTTTTCTTGAATACGGGTCTTACCATGGCTCGGTTAAGGATATAGCAGGACGTGTTTACCGCTTCTGCCCAAAAGGTTCTCGCAAGTTGATTCTCGACCAGAAGCGTACGAGCCATCTCCACCAAGGTTCTATTCTTCCTCTCCACGACCCCATTTTGCTCTGGAGTTCTTGGGGAGGAAAACATGTGTTCTATGCCTTGGTTCCTGCAAAATTCGGAGAAGGAATTATTGTCAAATTCTCCCCCGTGATCAGTGCGGATAGAGCAAATTTTATTGACATTTCCATGCTCAATTTTGTTGAAGAATTCTTCAAAAACACTTAGAGCTTCATTCTTGTGAGCCAAGAATTTTACCCAAGTGAACCTAGAGAAGTCATCTACAATGACAAAGCCATAACGCTTGCCATTGAGACTAAGTGTTCTCGTAGGTCCAAATAGGTCCATGTGCAACAGTTCATAAGCTTTAGAAGTACTTACCGGTGCCTTTGATTTGAAGGATTTCGGGTTTGTTTTCCCTGTGCACATGCATCACAGAAATTCTCATTCTTGTTAAAGGAAATTTCAGGAAGACCACTCACCAATTTAAGCCTCATGATCTTGTGCAATACATTATAGCTAGCGTGACCGAGCCTACGATGCCACAATGTAAGCTCGTCCTGTTTGTTTGCTACAAGACACAAATCATTATTTTCTGGATCATCTAAGTCAACCATGTAGATGTTATTTATCCTTTTTCCAAAAAACATCAGACTTCCTGTTTCCTTATCAAGTATTTGACATGAATCTGATTCAAAGATAATTTTGTGACCCTTATCACACAATTGACTTATGCTAAGCAAATTGTGATGAAGGCCATCAACAAGTAGCACATTATCTATTGAGTTGGAGGAAAACTTACCGACCTTACCTGAGCCGATGATCTGGCCTTTGTTGTTACCTCCGAATATAACCTGACCTCCGTCCTTTTCTACGAGCATACAGAATTTTCCTTTGTCCCCCGTCATGTGCCTCAAGCAGCCGCTATCCAAGTACCATTTGTTTTGATTGTGGGCTGCTAGGCATTCCTGCACATGTGGATTAGACAAGAGGTTTTGGTACCCAAATCACTTTGGGTGCCAAGGTATCATTCATGCCAAACAGTAAATGCTTTGGAATCCAAATTTGTTTGAATTTTTGTTTATTTGGGTTATTCCAGCATTGTTTTTCAATGTGCCCAATCTTTTTACAGATTTTGCATGAAGATGGTTTGTTTACAACAGTGGGCTTGATGTTCTTTGGAGCATGCATGGGCATCTTACCTTTCTGTTGCCTTGTCAATTTTCTTTCGGGCTGGTTTTCCTGACCTGTCGACAGCTCTCCTTGGGGCTGTCAACAGATCTTGAACCTGTACCCGCATTAGACTTCTTTGCCTTGGTTTGGGGTTGCATTCCCTTAGCCTTGTTTTTGCTGTTCTTTGAGGGGGTACTCTTACTTGTACTTGGGCTTGTTTCAACAAAGGATGTTATCAAATTCTGACCAATTTTCTTTTGTTTAACTGGTTGAAACCCAAGCCCATGTTTTGGAACAAAGACATTTGACCCCAAGATTGCATCAAGGTTTTGTTTCCCTTTAACAAACCTTGACAAATCTTCAGATTTCCCTTTTAGATTTTCTTCAGTCTTTTCCAATCTTTCTTTCAGTTTCTCATGCTCACCTTGAAGAGTTTCAAAGGAGTTCATTAAATCAACTTTTTCTTTTTGAACCTCATGGAATTTCAGTTTCAAATTATCCATCTCCTCATGGTGAGCTTCCTCATCATTTTCATCATTTCAATGTCTTTCATCAATGATGCAACTTGCTCATCATTTTGTGTGTTGTTGGCAAGAAGGTTAGCTTTCTTTTTGAGTGCCTTATTTTCAGATTTTAGTTCACAGAATTTTTCAAATAACACAGTATAAGCCTCTTCCCATTCATCAACTGAGTAGCTTTCAAAGGAAGAGTTTACCTCATTTGAGTCTTCACTTCTCGCCATGAGACAGTGGACTTCATCATCTCCGGAGGTAGCTTGGCTGTGATCATCCTCGTCTTCATCGCTCCAAGTGGCCAACATTGCCTTGGCTTTCTTGAAGGTGAACTTCTCTTTCTTCAGCTTTTTCTTGAGCTCAGGGCACTCTCCTCTCATGTGGCCTTGCTTTTTGCACTCATAACACACAATCTCAGATTTTTGTTAGCATCAGATTTATTGAAAAATTCTTTCTTTTGGAAAGGTTTAGAGTTACCTGAACCTCTCCTTTTGTATTTCAGGAATTTTTTGAATTGTCTAGTGAGCATGGCCATTTCGTCATTCTCACTCTCACTAGACGATTCAGACTCATTACTTTCCTGAATGACTTCCTTCTTGGAAGCTGAGGAATTTTTCCTGGAAGCCTTCAAGGCAAGTGGCTTCCTAGGATTTTCTTCATTTCCTTTCTTTTCATGTTTATTTCATAAGTCATCAGTGAGCCAATGAGTTCATCCAATTTCATTTTTGAAAGGTCTTTGGAATCCTCAATGACAGTGGCTTTGGTGTTCCATGAGGATGGAAAGACCGAAGAATCTTCCTCACCAAGTCACTCTCCGAGTATTCCTTTTTCAGGCCTTTCAAACCATTAATTATTAACATGAATCTTGCAAACATGTCAGAGATGGTTTCAGTGGTATTCATTTTAAACATCTCATATTCTGAAACCAACATGCTTGCTTTTGTTTCCCTTACCTCAGACGTACCTTCATAAATGAGCTCGAGTTTGTCCCACATCTCCTTTGCCGATGTGCACGTGGAAACTCTCGAGTACTCGTTGGGATGGACCGCGCATTGCATCATATTGAGGGCGCTCCAGTTGAGTGTCCCCTTTGCGATTTGATCCTTGGTCCAGGTACTCTCGTCTTCAGGAAGGGTATACTCACCCTTGTGGACAATTTTCCACAATTCGTAGTTCTGTGCTCTCAGGAACACCTGCATACGATTTTTCCAATAGGGATAATTAGTTCCATCAAAAAATGGTGGCCTAGTCACTGAGTGACCCTCGGCCATGAACCCCTTGCTAGATTCCATTTGACCGTGAATCTCCTGACCGTAAGATCAAACAAACAAGACAGTAAATCGGAGAAACTCGGCTCTGATACCAATTGAAAGGTTTGCGGAATCCCAATATGGTAATCTAGAAGGGGGGTTGAATAGATTACTACCAATTAAAAGTTTGAAAACAACCCTTTTTCAATCACAACAAAGTCTTTTGAATTTTCTGTAGAAACAACGTGAGACTTAGATGTGTTGACGATGTGTAGGTGAGTTAGCAATCTATCTAGTGTGTGAATGCAACGTGCCTATCAAGCATCTAATGTGAAAATCGTTCAAACCACAAGACACGAAGATTTACGTGGTTCGGAGTACACAAATCGTGTATCCTACGTTCACGGCATGCACACACACGCAGAGAAAACTACTTATGAGCGAGTTCGGTGACTACAACTCACACACACGTGTTTTCTGATGTGCACCCACGATCAGAACAACACACATACGTGATCTCAAGCACAAGGATCGCTTGAATCACCACAACACACACACGGATGGTAGAAATACGAAAACAGAGAGAGTTCTGAGTGAGAGAATAAATCCTGGTGAAGAACTCTTCTGAGAACGCCTGGAGGAAGTTCAATCTTCGACTTGAATGCTTTGAGTCGATGGAGAAGGTTGAATCCTCGACGTTCTTCCTTCAGGAACTGCTGGATCGACGGATCTTTAGGGCTTTGTGCAGCAGTCTGAAGCAGGGCAGCAGCAACTCTTGTGAAACTTGGAGTAGCTCTAGGGTTTTTGGTTGTGGCTGCTTGTGTTCGAAATTTCCTACAAAGAGGTGTTTAAATATAGGAGTTCTCACATGGAGAAACGTGAGAGTTGGAAACACCTCCTAGGATAACTTAGATACTTTCCGTAGTTTGAATTATACTCCGTCTGTCGACAGGTCTTGGCCATCTGTCGACAGGCGACAGTAAGTTTGCAACAAACAGAAGTATGGATCTTCAGCTCTGTGAGATCTGTCGATAGTCGAAGACCATCTGTCGACAGATGTTCTCTTGTGCAAACGACAGAAGTTTGGATGTTCTGGACTGTGAGATCTGTCGACAGTCGACTTCCCATCTATCGACAGATGAAGACTTCCTAAACTATGGGTCTTCTGGAAGATCACACCTGTGAGATCTGTCGACAGGTCTTTTGTGTCTGTCGACAGGTGACCTTGTCTTTTGCTTTTTGTGATCTTTTTCACTTGCTTTGAGAGAGCTTGACTTTGTGCATTTGTACCTACATGATGAAACATGTAAAGTTAAGTATTTTGAATACACAAACAATCAAGTATTGCATTGGGTTCTTTGTCATGTGTCAAGTGTATCAAACCTCAATTGAAGTTATTCATCATCAGAAAACATGTTGTTATAAATGTTAGAATGAAAACCCAACAGTTGGATCTTCTTTGAATGTTCAGAGACCCTCTCTGATAACACTTGTTGGCCCTTTTGGGTACGACAACAAGCTAACCTAGAACGAGGGGGGGGGAATAGGTTTTCTGCAATCTGAAACAGAAACTTAAAATAGAAAACTTATCACTTGAAGGTTTGGTTAGTTTAGTATGATAAAGAGTAGTAGTGCGGAAGCAAAATAAACAATCACAAATAACACAAGAGATTTATCCTGGTTCGGCCCTTCCCACATAGAAGTCCTACGTCCAGTCCCCAAGCAATCTCTTAGGATCTCACTAACCAAGGGTACAGTCCCCCTCAAGGACACTACAACACCCAGCACCCCAGCTGGTCTTCTCTTCACAACCCGAAGAGGAATTACAACACCCTGGATCCCACCAGGTCTTCTTCTCTTTCCTGGGCAAGAAGGCAGCCCACTTCTTTTACAGGCTCAGAAGCAAAGCTCCTAGTACAAACCCCAGTGCAGTTCTTCTAGACACAAACCCCTAGCTAATTTAACTACTATATACAGTCCTACAGCTGGACAAGGATCTTTCTTAGAAAAGAAAGAACAAGACTGAGAGTTCTACAATATTGGACTCTTGCTAAAAACTCTCAGCAAAAGACTCTCCCCCAAGAAATACAATGACCACAGGGAGAATGGAAGAGAAGAAGGCTTGAATGCGATGAAGACTTCTGCTTTAAATAGCTTCTCTAGATCTTTGGCTCGAGCTATTCTCTCTTTCTTTTGAGTATATGTGGCGTTGAGATTCCTCACTGGTTGTACACTCCTTCAAAGATTTTCAGGGAAGCTCTCACTTTCTTTCTTCAGCCTTGCTTCATCTTTTATATGAGAGGCTTTTGAATAGATCCGTTGGAGCTCTTCTAGACGTTGCTGATCTTCTCTTCATTTGTCTTAATCAGACTCTGGTGGTCTTCAAGGTCTGTAAGCATAGAAGAGAGTGTTAGCATAAAAGAGTGTTTATAAGATAATAGTGCATGCTACAGTGTTTCTGCTATCATGATAAAAATAGCAGTTCATATATTTTTCTGACACGACTCTAAGATATGCATGCAGCCTTTTTGTCAGAAGATATTTGACTTTCCATTTAAGCGCCAAAAACACTTCAGAGCAAATCGATGTTTAAGCTACTTATCAAATCGTTATACTTATAAGACTTAACAAATCGTTATGAATCTTAACAAATCGATGTGAGAAGCAAATTCTTATGGCACTTATTGAATCGTTGTGAGAACCAAATCATTGTGAGAGCAAATCGTTGTTCTCACTTATGAAATCGTTATGAGAACCAAATCTATATGAGAGCAAATCGTTGTTCTCACTTATGAAATCGTTATGCGAGCAAATCGTTATGAGCCTTAACGAATCATTATGAGAACCAAATCGATATGAGAGCAAATCGTTGTTCTCACTTATGAAATCGTTATGCAAGCAAATCGTTATGAGCCTTAACGAATCGTTATGAGAACCAAATCTATATGAGAGCAAATTGTTGTTCTCACTTATGAAATCGTTGTGCAAGCAAATCGTTATGAGCCTTAACGAATCGTAATGAGAACCAAATCGATATGAGAGCAAATCGTTGTTCTCACTTATGAAATCGTTATGCAAGCAAATCGTTATGAGCCTTAACGAATCGTTATAGAAGGCAAATCGATGTGAGGGCAAATCGTTGCACTCACTTATCAAATCATTGCACGATAAAATCGATGTTTCACTTAACGAATCGTTACACGATCAAATCATTGTATAACTTATGAAATCGTTGTTAGTGAAATCAATGTGGCACTTTTGAATAGAAACCGATGTATATTGAATGAACATCGATTTAGCATTTTAGTGCACCTTAAAATAATCATAAATATTGATGAAACAATCTAATCATAAATTTTGTTAGCACCAAAATATGAAGGTAATAATGAGTGGTTCAACAAATATGTCTTTAAACATATCGATTGGTGAACTTAAGTGTTCATTACTTGCACCGATTAATGAATATATCTTTCAATTACTTTTGAATGCACCTATTAGTGAATAAAATGTCTTTGGCATGCAATGAAATTTAGAATCTTCTTGTTTCCAACTGATAGAAAGATAACTTTTGTCCTCTGACAGGAAGCTCTCCTTATTTCCTACTAATAGGAAGTCATCCACCTAACACAAGAAATATGGAGAGGTATGGGCTGATTGATTGACATATCATTCATTATGTTTATCCTATTTCCAACATTAAATGCTCACAGGACAAGAAGAATCCTTGGCATCCATTAAGTGTCACGCCCCGATGGGGAATCTCGGAACGCGAGACAGTTGCAAGAAAAGGGTATAGAGCGAATACTAGACAACAAACCATTTCAAAACGAATAATGATCAAGCAAATTCATTTCATTAATACTTTTCAATGCCTAATTACAACCGCTAATATCAGAGCCAATCTATAGGGCCCGATTACATTGAAAGAAGGCAAAAGACTAAACTTCAAACCTAACTACTACCACGCTAAACAAAGGAATAAGACACTAGGGTACTCATGAAATCACTCCAGGTCGTTCCCGTCCTCTTGAGTGTATGGTTCATCCTCAGTCTCACCTGAGAACACAATGACAAATAACGCAGGGTGAGCGAACATCGCCCAGTAGGACTTAAATCTCAGGCTCAAGCAGGCTTCAAGTAATTAATGCATTAAAGGCAGAGTAACTAATGACAGAACGGAAGAGAGTGTCAAGTAAAAAATATGGCAGGACAGTACGTGAACAAAATAGCAAGACTTTCTAAATATAGACTTACCAAGAATAGCACAAGTGTCGGGAATAGCACAATAATAGCAAGATAGCACAATGTCAAGTATAGCAAGATGGCCATAGTACAGATAGCACAATGAGTATAGCATAGCACAACGAGTATAGCATAGCACTTTGTTGTCAATGGACAACGAGAGAACATAGCACTTTTGATTGTCATTTAGATAGTCAAGATAGATAGCACTTGAGTGTAATGCCAAACACTCTGATCATTTAACTCCCATGGGAACTAGCACTTTTGGGCGCACATCCCAGGACCAGATCGGGCCCTTTATATATTGCCAGACATTAGTTATATTGTTTATCTTTAGACAATCAGTCAATGGCCAGTATAGAGTGCCAAGAAGTAGATGAGAGCACTAGATGAATAGACGAGAGAGTAGAGTGAACGTGAATAGATGAGCGAGTAGACTATAGATGAGAGTTAGTGGACCTTGCACATGAAACGTCGAGTAACGAGCGATAGTAACCATTGCACAACACGCGCACATGGTGTTGGCAGTCAGGCAGAACTCACGACCTTACCACTGGCCATGTTAAGCATAGGTCCAGAGGTCCGGCGTGATTCAAGACGAGAGTGAATTTCTAATAGTCGTTTGGACCATATTGATCCCTAATGGGTGTAACAGGTGTTAGGATACAACCGGCTCATCGACCATGTGGGAATCCATGGACAGAGGAGACTTACGGAGGCCTTGAACAAAGACTTACTAGTCCGATAGAAGGAGTATCCGACGAAGAGTTCGTCCAAGTCAAGAGAGAGTGTGTCTTACCGAAAATTTCGACGTTCTAGAGGAATTCTAGAACAGTGGAGTGTCGATATCGGTGTTGCCAAAACATCGCGAGAAACGATAGACCAGTATATTTATAATAGGGTAATTTAATTACATAAATTACCAGATGTATTATGAAATAATTCATGCCAATTTATGCCATAATTGGATGGTTCAAAGTGTGTGTAGGTGTCATGAAATTATAGATAGAAAAAATCATGTGCATGTATTTTAATCATACATAAATGTTCAATTTATAACAGGTGTTATTTTCTATGAGTATGACTGTTAAACAAGAGTACAAACACTGTAGATAATCAAGCATTGCTGAGGCAGGGGGTTTCTTGTAAAAAAAACCCAGATCGCGATGGGGTCCACTGAGATCGCGACGGGTGCTTGTCCGGGTCGCGACAAGCTTAGTCAGGTCGGACAGCAGATCGCGACGACAGGCCCTGTCGCAATCAGATCGCGACAGAGGGCGCTGTCGCGATGACCCTTGTGAACGCGGCCTATCAGGCCATTACGTTTACAGGGTCTGCGCCCGGGTCCGATAGGGAAAGGACATTACATTGGATTGCGGGCCAGAACTTACCCTATTTAACACAGGGTGATTCAGAAAATCACAACTAATTGTATAGTCAATGAAAAATCATGAAACTAGTTGCAAAACGACCTAGACATGCATGGGTACTTACAATAAATAGGAATTGTAAAACATCCATGGTTTAGACATGTTGTAAACACGGGTATTCATGATGAACATGAAACAGTACATAGTTGAGATCAATGATTAAATTCGCAAGACAGGATGAATCAAATTTAGGGCTTTTAGGGGCAAAAGATGCCTAACATGCATCAGTTCCTACAGTAAAAATCTCGTGGCATGGGGTTGAGTATACAAGGAGATCAAGAATTAAGAAGAGGGTTCAGGGTCATGTAAGTTGCAGAACATGAAAAATCAAGAACAAAAGATATGCTCGATGGAAAATTATGAAATCAAAAGGCTTTTATTCCTAATAGATGAGACATCCTACAGAAAAAGTTTCATGGTTTATGCTTGTGAGAATGCCTACCTTTGATCGTTTTCCTCTTCTAGGGTTAAGACTTGAAGAACTTGGGGAAGAACTTGAGAGATCCTTCCTCTCCACGAATTCTCCTCCTCTTGGCCTCTCCTCCTGGTCCAGGAACCTCTTGTCATGAGCTAGGGCCGGCCATGAGGGTTTAAGAGAAGTATTTAAGCTTCTCCCTATTCCCTTTCCTAGTTTAAGCCTAACTCCTATTAAATTCCAAATTTCCTATTTTTCTCTCCCCTTTTAAGCAAGAGATCTCCTATTTGGGTTGAGAGAGAGGGAATTTCGTGGCCAATCAATTGGGGTAGATTTAGGAATCCAATCCTAATTCAAACTAGCTATTTAATGCATTAAATATCTCTTTTCTATTTTAGTAATATTTTAGTTACGAATTTTGGGTATTTCTCTATTATTCCCCTTCTTAAAATATATTTTAGCCCACTCATTTCTAATGGGTCAATATAGTAAAGCCCATTACTCCTTTTCTTTTAATGGGTTTTATTTAATTCTCTCTTATTTGATTTCCTAGTTGATTTAATACATCTTCCTTTTATTTGATTTTCTAATTAAATAATATAAATATTTTTTTTTCCCAAAAATTTAGGGTTGCTACATCCTCCCCCTCTTAAAAGGAATTTGGTCCCCAAATTCATGTGATCATTCAGGAGAGAATGTCTTACCGAAAAGAGCGGGGTAGTTCCGTCTGATGATTCCTTCCGGTTCCCAGGTTGCCTCTTCCACTCCACGATTATTCCATAGGACTTTAACAACATGGATGGGATGGTTCCTGAGTTGTTGTATCTTCCGTTCCAGTATCTTGACTGGCTTCTCTTCGTACGTCACATCTTTATTCAATATCAACTTCTCGTGACGAATGATGTGCGTGGGGTCGTACACATATTTCCTAAGCATGGAAACATGGAACACATTGTGTACACATGACAAATCTGGTGGCAACGCCAGCCGGTATGCAACCTCACGAACCCTTTCGAGTACTTCAAAAGGACCGATGAATCTAGGGCTGAGCTTTCCCTTTACACCAAATCTTTGGATGCCACGCGTAGGTGACACTTTTAGGAACACAAGATCACCCACTTGAAATGCCAGATCTCGCCTTCTTTTGTCGGCGTAGCTCTTCTGTCTGGATTGGGAAATCTTGAGCCGGTCTTTGATTACCTGAATGTCCTTCGTTGTCTGTTGCACCATGTCTGGGCCTAGCCATTGCTGTTCTCCAACCTCATTCTAGCATGCAGGGGATCTGCAATTCCTTCCGTAGAGTGCTTCGAATGGTGCCATCTTGATACTCGCCTGGTAACTGTTGTTATAGGCGAACTCAATAAGAGTTAGGTGCTCATTCCAATAACCTTGAAAATCTATAGTGCAAGCTCTCAACATGTCTTCCACTATTTGGTTAGTTCTTTCAGTTTGCCCATCGGTTTGTGGATGGAATGCGGTACTAAAGTTGAGTTTAGTACCCAATGAACCTTGTAGTCCTTTCTAAAAATGAGATGTGAATCTCGGATCTCGATCCGAAACAATAGATGATGGAATGCCATGTAGTCTTACAATCTCCTTGACATATAAGGCAGCTAGTACCTCCACGGACCACTTACTCTTTATAGGCAGAAAGTGGGCGGATTTGGTTAGTCGGTCCCCAATGACCCATATGGCGTCGAGTCCACCACGAGTCTTGGGTAAACCCATGATGAAGTCCATGCCAATGCCTTCCCATTACCATTCCGGAATATCAAGCGGTCTGAGTACACCAGCAAGGCGTAGGTGTTCCACTTTTACTTGTTGGCAAGTAAGGCAGTGAGCGGTATGTTCAACTACCTCTGGATTAATAGTATACCGGTGTTATTTTCTGTGTGTATGACTGTTAAACAAGAGTACAAACACTGTAGATAATCAAGCATTGCTGAGGCAGGGAGTTTCTTGCAAAAAAAAACCCAGATCATAACGTACCCTAATGAGGGTCGCGACGGGGTCCACTGAGATCGCGACGGGTGCTTGTACGGGTCGCGACAGGCTTAGTCAGGTCGGGCAACAGATCGCGACGACAGGCCCTGTCGTAATCAGATCGTGACAGAGGGTGCTGTCGCGACGACCCTTGTGAACGTGGCCTATCGGGTCGTCGCGTTCACAGGGTCTGCACCCGGGTCCGATAGGGAAAGGACATTACATTGGATTGCGGGCTAGAACTTACCCTATTTAACACAGGGTGGTTCAGAAAATCACAACTAATTGTATAGTCAATGAAAAATCATGAAACCAGTTGCAAAACGACCTAAACATGCATGGGTACTTACAATAAATAGGAATTGGAAAACATCCAGGGTTTAGACATGTTGTAAACATGGGTATTCATGATGAACATGAAATAGTACATAGTTGAGATCAACGATTATATTCGCAAGATAGGGTGAATCAAATTTAGGGCTTTTAGGGGCAAAAGATGCCAAACATGCATCAGTTCCTACAGTAAAAATCTCGTGGCATGGGGTTGAGTATACAAGGAGATCAGAAATTAAGAAGAGGGTTCGGGGTCATGTAAGTTTCAGAACATGGAAAATCAAGAACGAAAGATATGCTCGATGGAAAATTATGAAACAAAAGGGCTTTTGTTCCTGGTAGACGAGACATCCTACAGAAACATTTCATGGTTTATGCTTGTGAGAATGCCTACCTTTGATCATTTTCCTCTTCTATGGTTAAGACTTGAAGAACTCGGGGAAGAACTTGAGAGATCCTTCCTCTCCACGAATTCTCCTTCTCTTGGCCTCTCCTCCTGGTCCAGGAACCTCTTGGCATGAGCTAGGGCTAGCCATGAGGGTTTAAGAGAAGTATTTAAGCTTCTCCCTATTCCCTTTCCTAGTTTAAGCCTAACTACTATTAAATTCCGAATTTCCTATTTTCCTCTCCCCTTTTTAAGCAAGAGATCTCCTATTTGGGTTGGGAGAGAGGGAATTTCGTGGCCAATCAATTGGGGTAGGTTTAGGAATCCAATCCTAATTCAAACTAGCTATTTAATGCATTAAATATATCTTTTCTATTTTAGTAATATTTTGGTTACGAATTTTGGGTATTTCTCTATTATTCCCCTTCCTAAAATTTCTATTTTAGCCCACTCATTTCTAATGGGTCAATATAGCAAAGCCCATTACTCCTTTTCTTTTAATGGGTTTTATTTAATTCTCTCTTATTTGATTTCTTAGTTGATTTAATACATCTTCCTTTTATTTGATTTTCTAATTAAATAATATAAATATTTAATTTTTTTTCCAAAAATTTAGGGTTGCTACATTAAGACTCATGAAAGCATCTGTTAGACACTAGTGTAGAAGAAGAAGAAGAAGGTGAAGATGCAACAATGGCTATCTACCCAACGGTCTTCTTCAGAGGATGTATAAAAGGATGAAGGCTTTGAAGATGAAGAGTAGAGTATATACACAACAAGGCAACTAGAAGATCTATTCAAGTGTTCTGCATTCAAGCTTTCATTCTTCTCTTTCTCTCTGTATGTTTTGTTGTAAATCTGAGAGAGAGCTTTAGCCTAAGAGTGTGAGCTTCTTTTATATCATTTACCTCTCAGGTTGTTGTCGAGATCAAGGAATCCAAGTTCATTATTTCAAAATTTGTTCTTTCTTTTCTTAAGAAAGACAAGGTTGATCTTGTTTCAGTGAGAAGAGAAGACCAACTAGGGTGCTAGGAGGTTTGTTCAACAGAGAGATAGTTCTCTGTGTTTTCTTGTGTGGGAAGACCAATTGGGATCTGTACCACTGGGAACCGGCTGGGGTTTGTACCAGTAGGTTTGCTTCTAAGCTTGTAAAAGAAGTGGGCTTCTTTCCTGCCTGGGAAAGAGAAGAAGACCAGCTAGGGTGCTGGGTGTTGTACCTCTTATGTAGAAGCGAAGACCAGCGAGGAGCTGGGTGTTGTTAGTCCATTAGGGGAATTGTACCCTAGGTAAGTGAATTTTCAAGAGTTTGCATGAGGAATAGACGTAGGACTTCTATTTAGAAGGACTAAACCAGGAAAAGTTTTGTGTCTTTATGTGTGATTGCTTCCTACTCTCTTAATCTTTATTGCACATGATTTGTTTCACTAACCAAAGTTTTAAGTAATCAATTTGATTTTAGATTTTTGTATCAGCCTATTCACCCCCCCCCCCTCTAGGTGACTATTGCTTACTGATGTGGGCCAACAATTGGTATCAGAGTACTGGTCTCTTGAAGTAACAAAGAAGATCTAATCATTTAAGAGAAAAAATCAATGGCAACTCAAGGATTTGTAGAAGGTCAATCTATATTTCGACCTCCATTATTTGATGGGGATGACTACAACTACTGAAAGATCTGTAAGGAGTTCTTCCTGCAAGGCTACAACTATCAATTATGGAGCATCATTGAAGATGGTGACCTCATAATATGAAGGCCTAAGAAAGAATGGACCGACGATGACAAAAAGATGATATCATTGAACAACATGGAAAAAAGCTTCATGTGTTGAATGTTGTCAAAACAAGAATTCAATATAATATTAGTATATAAAATGGCCAAAGAAATGTGGGACAAGCTAAAGTTTACTTATGAAGGAACAGACAAGATCAAAGAAACCAAGATTGACATCTTTGTGACACAATACGAAAAGTTCAAATGGAACCAGGTGAGTCTATAACTCAAATGCATAGTGAATTTACTGGCATCGTAAATGGTCTTGCAGCTTTAGGAAAGAATATAGCTAGGGAGAAATAGTCAAGAAGATCCTAAGGTCTCTCTTAGTACAATGGACACCTAAAGTGACGGCAATAGAAGAAGCCAATGACCTTTCTCAGATGTCACTAGAGAAACTCATCGAGTCATTAATGACCCATGAGATAAACATGGGGAGGTTAGGAAAAAGCTCGTTAAGGAAAAAGGTTCACAACGCACTGAAGGCAGAAGAGAAAAGTTTAGATGAAGTCACTACTAGTGAGAGTAGTGATAGTGACAAAGAAATGATTCTTTCAAAAAAAATACGGAGGATCTTAGCCAAAAATAAAGAGAAAAAGAAGAAAGAACTAGTTTGTTATGAATATAAGCAGTTTGGGCATCTAAGGTCAGACTATCCAAAGTGCATAAGGTCTGATCAGCAAGAAAAATTTCAGAAGAAAAAGGAAAAGATGAGAAGCACAAGAAATATAAACGGAAGGCTATGAGAGCAACATGGGAAGACTCCTTAGGCACCTTAAGCACAAAAGAAGAAGAAGAAAAAAATGCTAATCTAACTTTGATGGACAATACCATATGGCATTCAAGTGGTTATGGTTTGAGGATGCTCAAAAGCATTCGATTGATGACTATCAACTCTTTATTTCATTCTTATCAGAAGAAGAAGTAGACACAAATAAGCATTTCTTTTATTTCTTACTTTATATTATGGTGCTGCCAATAAATTTCTTTCAAGTTTCTATTTGTAAATTAAATATAGGTGAATCTTCTTGAAGACCTAACAAAGCAACAACAAGTGGATATGTCAAGAACATAGCAAGTTGACAGATAAAATACATAGGTCGACAGATGAAGCCATGCTCTATGAAGAAGCTTTCTGGATAAATTTTCAGAACAGTTTAGGTCAGCAGGCCCAAGGCTGGTTGTCAATATATGAAGCCATAGGTTGACAAGCCCAAGACTAATTGTTGACAGATAAATGCATATCCTAGAATCAAGCCTCTGGGAAAGCCAATGATACAGTATTGGCCAACAAGGGAGCAAGTTACAAGTCACAACAAGTGATATCAAACCAACTCAACAAGTGGTGATCCAACAAGAAGAACAACAATTAGGGGGAGCCACACATTCAAGGGAGTAATATGCCAACACTTATTATTTAAAGGGGGAGATGATACTTCCATGACACAATTATTTAACCACTCCCTCACGCAAATAAATGTTAAGAAGTCACTACATAAACTGAAAAGAGAGAAATGTCAATGGTAGGAAATTTCATTTTTGGTTATTAACAAAAAGGGAGAGAATGTTGTATCTATGAATTTTTCTATACAATGTTTGTATTGAGTATTTCATTTCAAAAAATTCACATGAGTTTTGACATCATCAAAAAAAGGGAGATTGTTGAACCACTCTCATATATATTTATCCATTTGTTTTAGTGATAACTGAAATTCATGAATAACATAAATATATTTAACAATATTTTTTGTCTTGAATATCATGAATATATTTAATAATAATTTTCAAGATATTTTATGTACAAATAATTTCTATAGCTTCAAAGGTTTGCACTGAAAGTTTCCATCGATTATTGAAGAAATCCTATACAGATTGGAGAACAAGTGTTATACCGATTAATGAATAAATTTGTCTATCGATTACTGAACATCCTTTCCGATTACTATTCTATTGTTTCGATTAGTGAACAAGTTACTTCCGATTGGTGAACAAATGTTCAATAATATTCCGATTGGTGTTTAATGGATTTCCTAGATCCCGATATCTTGGGCTTAATGTCCTAGCCGAAGCCTATATTCTCATACCTAGACTTGACATACATATGTCCAAAAGACCTAGGCTTTGATAGCATTAATTTGTGACGATCTAACTAGATAACTAGCCCAGCAATCATATTAGTTGGTAGACATCCTAGAAAGGTAATCCATCCTGGGTCTTCTCCCAACTGAGAATGTTTAACTTTAGAGTTCTTTTCCTACTTAAGCACTGAAAATGACTAGTTCGAGTTGTTGGTAGTCTATTGATTTAGTCTATTTACCATATTCTTATATAAGGTATTACAATCTACCCCTCTTATATAAGCGACGTCCTCGTCGCTAGAAACATATAGCACATAGTCAAACCCTAGGTAGGTGGGACTCTAGAGGTGGCCCCCACAAGCTCAAGAGGTGGCTCCCGCTTTGTAGCACTTTGTACCATTATGGTCTTAAAAGGTGGCTCCCATAGCGTAGAACTTTACTCTGTGTAACACTTAGCTCCCACAGTTTTGACTAGGTAAGGTTCTGATCCTACCAAATTGTCACATCCTAAATATAGCAGTGGAAGGTGTTGCCTAGTTAGAAAGCCTAGAAGTGGGGTTGAATAGGTTGCTATGATAATTTCTGCAGCTCAAAAATAAATCTGAAGCATGATTGTTAGTGTTAGATAAATGCAAAAATTCACACAAACAATCAAGCGCACAAAAGACATAGATTTATCCCGATTCGGCACTAAATCTCCCCTCAGTCCTGGGTCTAGTCCCCAAGAACACTTGAGATTTTACTAACCAAGGGTACAGTACCCCTCAAGGATAAATACAACACTCAGATCAGCTGGTCTTTCCTTCTATACAAGGGGAACAATGCCCAGCTCCCAACTGGTCTTCCCTTCTAAATAATGGGAATAACACCCAACTTCCAACTAGTCCTCCCTTCTGAACGAAGGGGAATAATGTTGGCACAACAAACCTTCTCTTCAACCGAAGAGGCACAACTTGGATCTCAAAGAGATATCTAAGAGTCCCTAGACCAAGCTTAATATAAACAATCGAAAAGGCTTGATTTGAGACAAGTATGAGAAATACAATATACAATAAGAGCACTCAGACTCTAAGCTCTTCCTCTCCAAAAGGAATCTGAAGTAGGATGCACACGAGTGGAAGCTTAAACGCTCTATCAGGAAGGCTTTTCATAGATTGCAGTGGAATGCTCTCTCTCTTTCAGCTTTGTTATGTTCTACAGAATGCTTGGATCTCTTTGTTTAGAACTCTATTTGTTCTCACTGACTCAGTTGACTCCTTTTATCTTTGCCTTTGGAGAAAATAGTCGTTAATATGTCCATTGATTCTTCTTCTTTAGCTCATGCATGTTTCCAAGGTGTTACCTTGTGTCTAACGATTGCTTCAAGAGAGTACCAGATATATGTTCTCATTTAATGCAAGGAAGAGGGTGTTAGATAAGAGAGATCATATGTCAGTCAACACCCATACCTCTTCATTAGAAATCTGCAATTCTGGCTGACAGTCCCCTAGTTTAGGTAGATCTCCTTTTGTCTATCAGAAAAAATGTCTTTCTACAACATATACAAGATAATAATGTATTTTATAGAATATAACCTATATCCAAAAAATAATGGGCTATTGTATTCAATTCTCGAGGCTTTCAAATAAGCAAAGATTTTCCATTAGAATTGAGGCTTTGAGGAAAACTAAAAAATTTCAAAGCGCCCCAAAAAAAAAAATTTAATAACACATTTCTTTTTGAAAAGCTCTAATAAATCAATGGAAATTTAATCCAATAGATAAAGCTATTAACAATAGCCATTGATTCAAATATAAGAGAAATAATGACTAAGTTGATAGAAGTTCTATTTATAAGAACAGTTGGTCACAAATCATTATAAAGAAGTCAATTGTACATAAGTCAAAGGTATATGCAGTATATATTCATCAATCAAAAGAACAATAATGCTAATCGAATAATTGGCCAAGTATGAGATTAACTCTCTCAAGGAAGTCGAAGTGTAACATCGACTACTGTATAAGGCTCTCAGCAGTCGAAGTCCACTCAGCAGTCGAGGTCAATAATCAAAACATCTATAATGCTAATCGGTATATGGTTCACCAATCAGAACACAATGTTTACTAATCGAAACATGGTGTTCACCAATTGGAAGACTACTAAACCTTTGATAAGTAATCAGAATAAATTTTAAAGATGTTTAGCAATCGGTGTAACACTTTTAACAACAATTGATAGAACTCATAGTCTCTAATCAGAAGGATACTTAACATCAATCGATAGAGACTACATGTTCAGGAACTGATACATAGTTATTTACCAATCAATGTACAATTGTTCAAAAATCGATATACAGTTTAACATCAATCAGTATGAATCTTGTTCTATAATCGATATGGACTTAGAAAAAGTATAAAGTACTTGAGGTTGAGTTTTGAAGTACTTACACTGATGATCCATAGAGCGATTATTTTACCTCAATTTTCTATTGACAGAATTAATGAAAAGTATATGTTAATCACAAAAAATCAAAGTTTTTTGTTATCACCATAATTCATATAGAAAGGAGACAAAGAAGTCAACAATCCCCCCTTTTTGGTAATGACAAAACTCAAAAACAAACTAAAATATGAACTTCTAAAATTCATAAAATTTATGCATAATTTTTCCCTTTTATGTATGTTTTTCATAGTATTTTCTCCCCCTTTTTGTCATTAACCAAAAAGAAGGAAATGGAAACAACCATGAGATAAGAGGAGATAAAAAATTGGACTAAGAGAGGATTTATGCATTTAGAAGTAGAAATCAAGAGAGAGTAAGGGTACATATTGTTGAGCATTTGTTTATACAAAAGCATTATTTACTATTTTGAACATGACAAAATTGTTTTTCCAATATTCATGTAATAAACAAATGGGGAAATTAATTAGAAGTCTCTATCAGATATTTGACTTATTTTTTTAGTCCTAAATAGAGCTGTATTTTATTATAGTAAGTGTTATCTCTTGTTACAGTATACGTTAAATTTTGTTACAGCAAGGACTTCCACTATTACAGTCAGGGACTGTTAATTAATTTGTCCTAAACAAATTCATCTAATTGATATCTAACTTCGATTGTCCAAGTTTCGGTAGCAGTTATATAATCAAGTACTGAAGATTTTCATACTTATTGGTGAAGTATAATTCCAATTGATGTTATAATGCCTTGTTTAATCTTTTGTGTTCCGATTGGTGAACAAGTCAAGTCGTATTGAGCACTTGCTGACCTTTCCCATCATTTCGTGTTATTTTATTTTAATCTATAAATAAGAAAATAAGTTTTCTTATTACTGAACATTAGTTCACATATTATTTCAATTATTCCATAAATGATTCAATTGCTATTATTTACTCTTTGACTTCTTTAAGATCTTAAGAGTCGAACTGCAGATTATATTATCAGTCATCTTGTACTTATGTTCCATGCACTTCAGTTTATTATTTTAAGGTGAACATACATTGAGTTATTGTATTTTAGAATGTTCTTTTGACAGTTCTTTGATTTTCAAGATATCTGCCATCATCCTTTAGACTGATAGAGTTTTCCATGTTTTAAGAAAAGTCATTTGTAGACTCATTGCGTGCCAAGCAGGTGTCCAGTTCTGTTTAAATGACCACCTACTCTTACACACTTTAAGGACACCACTTTTTGTCTGGATTGAAAGAAGTCTTTTAGATGTCTTATTCTTTACTCCTAGTGTCCAATATATTATTTGCTACCATTCTAACCATAGACAAGAGAAAAGTCTTTTCATGGGTATGGCGTTTGCAGGCAATAAATGCAGCTGTCTATAGAAAATGTAAGCTATCCAAAATAGCAAACAAGATGTCATTACACAGAAGACTTATGAACGTTACTCTCAAGCCATCTTCTTAAAACCATAATGTCATATCTCAAATGGCAAAATTCAAATGGATAGCTGAAGATTCTGAAGGCTATAAAGCATTTGAAGCTGAAGAGAAGAAATACAAGATAGAATAAGGAAAGAGAGATATGAAAAAAAGAGAAAACAAGAGCAATCTGTTCCAAGCAACGAACTCTAAGCATTCAAGCTCTCATGCCTTCAAGAAGTCTGTAGTTGTGTGGACTAGAATACTTAGATCATTTCTTGAAGTCCACCTTAGAGTTAAAAAGAGAGAAGCGCTACCATTCTTCTTCTATTAGATCTCTTTTTGTCCTTCTGTGCTTGCTTACTCTTTGAGCAACACTCTGTTTGTAATCAATTTGAGTTGAAACCAGCAGGGGGTTTGTTTCTTGTGTGTTCCCCTTTTGTAGAAGGGAGGGCCTACTGCGGTAAGAGGTTGTATGCCCCTCTGTGAAGGAAATATTTGCTTGGGTGCAAGTGGTTGTGATATCCCTCTTTGAAGGGAAGACCAAGTGTTCTTGTTGGTTAGTGAAATACCTAAGGCATTGCTTGGGAACTGGACGTAGAACTCCTATTGAAGAGGAGATCCAAACCAATATAAATCTCTTGCACATTGTGTGTGATTTCTTCTGCTTATCTTTATTCCATTTCACACACTACACTAACCATTAACTTTTGTTTAGTTATTTTCAGATATAACTCCTCTTAGTAGGAATTTCAAAAGTCCCATCCATGCCTCTCTAGGATATCTAAAGCTCCATCTCGATCCAACACATATTTATCTATGATCTCTCAGGCCCTGACCTCTGCCTTCTGAAAGAGATTCTGAAATAAGTTGCTGCTGATTTCATAGGATGGCCCCAGTTGTTGTTTATATTTCTCAACAAAGCCTTTAGCAATCATTGCTTCTTGAGTGGGTAATTGTGGCTCCCCCTGAGCCATAGAGTCCTATGAAGGTTGCTCTTCCATCACTTGATCAGTTGGTTGTTGCTCCCCTTGAGTTCCTGCCATTTCTACTGTCTTGTTGCCACACATCTTCACCTTGGATTTATGGAACTTTTGGTATTGTTCTATGGTGAAGATCATCTTGCTGCTCCCCATGAGTTGTGAGCTACTTCCAAAGTTCATGGGAGTCGGAGAAAAGGAAGGAATCTTTGGGATCGTAAGGACCCAAAGATAAAAAAGGCCTAAGATTTTTGCAATTGTTGAGTAATAAGAAGGAAGATCTTCCAATTACTGAAGACACTTAAGAGAGATTCCGATTATAGAGGGGATAAAAAGAAGTCACCAGTAATAGAATGTATCAATTGTAGAACAAAGTGCGATGATTGAAGAATAAAGTCATGGATTTTTCCAAGTTACTCTAAATTTTTTAATATATTTCAGTATTGTAGATAAATCTTCTACAAATTGCACATGTTCAGTTCCCTTCTAAAAGAGGTGAACCTTTCTTCAGGTAGAGCTTTTATGAAGATATTTGCCAACTGATTTGAAGTATCTATGAATGAAATACCTATATTTCCTAATGATGTATGATCTTTAATGAAATGGTACCTGACTTCAATGTACTTAGTTCTTGAGTGTTGTACTGGATTCTCTGTGAGGTTTATAGTACTAGTGTTGTCGCATAGTAGAGGTATTGATTTGATTTTCAGTCTATAGTCTTCAAGTTGTTGCTTAGTCTACATCAATTGGGTGCAACAACTACATATTCAGCTTTAGTCGTTGATAATAGCACTAATTTTTTCTTTCTTAAAGACCAGGAGATTAAGCATCCTGCAAGAAATTGACAACAACTGCTGGTTCACTTTCTCTCCACTTTGCATCCAGCATAATCAACATTAGAATATCAAATCAAGTTAAGCTTACATGACTTAGAGTTCCATAAACCTATTTCACTAGTATGAGCCAGATATCTGAAGATCCTTTTAACTGAAATTAAATGAGATTCCTAAAGATCAGCTTGGTATCTAGCACACATGCATACTTTGAAAAATATACCAAGTCTACAAGCTGTTAGATAAAGCAGTAAGCAAATCATACCTCTATATTGTTTTTGATCCACTTTCTTACCTTGAGGATCACTATTCAACTTGGTTGATGTGCTCATTGGTGTTGACAGTCGTCTAACATGCTCAAATCCAAATTTCTTTGGGAGGTCATTGATGTATTTGGTCTGACTGATATAGGTTCTTTTCTTGCTCTGTTTGATTTGAAGCTCAAGGAAGTAATTCAATTCCCCCATCATGCTCATTTCGATTTCTCCGGGCATCAACTCTTCAAAGTACTTAGAGAAAGATTCACCAATAGCTTCGAAAATGATATCATTAACATAAATTTTCACAATTAATGTATTTTGTGAACATAATTTAATGAACAATGTGCTATCTACTTTACCTCTAGTAAAACTATGATTTAGAAGAAATGCACTTAGTCTTTCATACCAAGCTCTAGATACTTGTTTCAGACCATATAGTGTCTTATGCAGTTTAAAAACATGATTCAGAAAGTCAATGTCATCAAAATCAGGAAGTTGTTCTACATAAACTTCTTATTCAATAAATCTATTTAAAAATGTAGATTTTACATCCATTTGAAAGAGTTTTAAGTCCAATGTGGATGCATATGTCAGTAAAATTCTAATTGCCTCAAGTCTAGCTATTGGTGCATAGGTTTCATCATAATCTATGCCTTTCTCTTGGGAATAGCCTTGAGCTACTAGCCTAGCCTTATTTTTAGTGATGACACTAGCCTCATCCATTTTGTTTCTAAACACCCATTTGGTATCACAGGATGGTCTGATGGTTTAGGTACAAGGATCCAAACTTGGTTTCTCTTGAACTGATTTAGTTCATCTTGTATGGCTATGATCCAAGATTCATTAGTTAATGCCTCATTGACTGTCATAGGCTCAATTTAAGAAACAAATACTAAATAATCACAGGGAATCACATTACCTCTTGTTATGACCCCTTGACTTGGATCACCTATATTTGGGATGATCGTTCTGATATCTCCACTTCCTTGGAAGATCTTCATGAGATGGTTCATGTTAAAGCAGTTCTTTTAGGGGTAGTTATACTTTATCATCCTTGAGGGTGACATCCTTTAGCTTTTCTGCTAGTTCTAATATTCCTTCATCATCACTATCAATTTCTTTCATCATACAAAGGTTAGCTTCATCAAATACAATATGAATGGTTTGCTCAATTAATAAGGTGTTTCTATTAAAAATTCTATAACCTCTATGTTTTGAAGTGTAGCCAAGAAATATACCTTCATTTGATTTTGCATCTAACTAACCAATATTTGATTTGTCATTATTGAGAATGCTACTCATCCAAATGACTTGAGATGACTAAACTTTGGATTCTTATTCTTGTACAATTCATACGTTGTCTTCTTTAGAATGGGCATGATCATTGCCTAGTTGTTATTGTAGCATGCTATGTTGATGGCTTCTCTCCAAAAATATATTGGAAGATTATAATCTGACAGCATAGTCATTGCCATATCTAATAATGTTTTGATCTTTCTCTCAGCAACTCTATTTTGTTGTGGTGTCCTTGGTGTTGAGAAGTTGTGTTCTATACCTTGATCTTCACAGAATCTTATGAATTTGCTATTTTAAAATTCTCCTACATGGTCTGATATGAGGGAAATGATGTGGAACTTTTGATCCCTCTGTACTAACTAACTGAATTTTAGGAAAGCTTCAAATGTTTTTTCTTTTGATTCAAAAAATGATACACAAGTGTATCTAGAATAATCATCCACTATAACAAATCTAAAGTTTTTGCCTCCTAGACTTCTTGTTCTCATTAGTCCAAACAGATCCATGTGCAATAGGTCCGGAGGTTTTGAACTTGTAACCTGAGTTTTACTTCTAAAGGATGTATTTACTTGTTTACTTTTGCACATGGTCTGCAATTGCTGCTTCCCTTTGTGTCAATCTTAGAAAGTCCTTCTACCAATTCATGTTTGATAAATTTCTTGATTACATCCAGGCTTGGATGTCCCAATTTTTGATACCATAGTTCTGCTTCAGTGCTCTTGCTTACAGCAAGTCACACATCTTGATCCTTTAGATCTTTAAGGTGTATGACATATAAGTTCTTCTCTCTATATGCTTCAAATATTATTTATTCATCTTTAATGATCACACATTTGGATTCTTCAAATTGGACCTGATGTCCCTTGTCATATAGTTGACTAATACTAATTAGATTATGTTTCAAGCCTTTCACATAAAAAATTTCTTCAATCAGATCTCTCTTCTTACTGCCCTCTGTGCCAAAACCAATGACAATCCCTTTTCTATTATCTCCATATGTGATTGTTCCTTCTTCTAATTTGATTGAAGTGAATAAGCTTCGTTCCCTTGTCATGCACCTTAAGGACCCACTATCCAAGTACCACTTAAATGCTCTAAGACTTACTGCATATAAATCGTTGTGATTTAGGTACCTAAATCCTTTTGGGTCCTTGAGGGTTAGTGCTATGATTAATATGTTTAGGAATCCAGTTTTTGTTCTTTGTTGCACATGTCTTTATAGTATGACCTAATTTGTTGCAGTGAGTGCAGCAACAAATGTTAGTTACATATGGATTCTTATTGTTTTGTTTTCTTTTATTCTTATTAAAATAATTTTCTTCGGGCACAAAATTTAGCATAGCATATTTTTTAGGATATATTCACCTTTCTTCATTTTTTGGTGGTATATAACCTACACCATGCTTCTTCTAACTACTTATGCTTGCTCCTTTTAAAATTAAGGATGATTTACCATTTGTAAATTTATCTAGGGTGGAGTTTAGATATTCATTATCTTTTATTAGAATCTTTATTTCTTCATTTAATTCCTTTATAGTGTTATTATTTTCCAAGTTTTCAATTTTAATATTTTTCTCATTTAGGTCTATGCATAACAGACTGTTTCTATGTTTTAGTTCTTCAACTTATTTTTCAAATAGTTCAATTTTAGATTTTAGATCTGAATTTGTGTTTTCTAAGCATGCATAACTGTTCTTTAATGTTTTCAATTGCTTTGACACATTTCTATATTTTTCATATTGTTCATTGAAAGCTTCTTCTAAGTTGTCATCATTTGAATTTGAACAAGAATGAAATGAAGCTTCAAAAGTTACCTTGTCATCAATGTTTGCCATAAAGGCAAGGTTGGCTAATTCTCCTTGTTCATCTATGCTAGAGTCTTCAGATGAGCTATCTTTGTTGCTCCAAGCTGCTGCCATGGCTTTCCTTTCGAGTTTTTTTTTATTTCTTTGTAGGCTCCTTTTTTTTGTAATCTTTCTTCTTTAATTTCAGACAGTCTACCTTTAAAGTGCCCTGACTACTTGCATTCGTAGTATGTAAGTTTTGGCTTCTTGCTTGCTTTGTCCTTCTTAAAGAATTTTCTTCCTGACTGATATTTTTTCTTGGCCAGTATTCTTTGCAGCCTTCTTCACAGGAGAGCTTCTTCATCACTATTTATGTCACTATTTTCACTGGCAGTGGCTTCATATGTGCTTGTTTCTTCTGTCTTTAATGCATTGATAACTTTCTTCTTCAAGGTGCTTTCTCCTAATCTTTTCACATTTATCATATGAATCATACCTAATGAGTTTTTCCAATGACATTGCAGAGAGGTCATTTACCTCTTCTATAGGAGTGACGTTGGGAGTCCACTGGTTTGGTAGAGATCTAAGGATTTTTCTCACTATGTCCCTAGTGTTGCATACTTTCCCAAGTCCTGCAAGACCATTTGTGATATCAGTAAATCTACTATACATTTGAGTAATGGTCTCATTTGAAAATTTTCATATTGTGTAACCAAGATATCAATCCTAGTTTCCATCACTTTGTCGGTTCATTCATATGTGAGCTTCAGCTTGTCCCACATTTCTTTTGCCGTTTTGCATGTAGAGATCCGGTTGAACTCCTTCTTAGTTAATGCACAACATATAATATTATTTGCTTCATTGTTTTGTGATAACATTTTCTAGTCGTTATCAGTCCAATTTTTCCTTGAGAAGAGCACTATTAGATTTCCATCCTCATGATTCTCCATAGCTGATGGTCGTATCCTTGAAGGAAGTACTTTATTCTTGTCTTCTAGTAGTTGTAATCCTCGCCATCAAAATAGAGGTGACTTGTTGATAGACTGACCTTCAACATAACCTTGAGCTGCAATTGATCTTTACTCTTCAGACCGTGATATCTTCAGTTGCTTCAAGAGACCAGTACTCTGATACCACTTGTTGCCCAGTTAGTAAGCTTAGAAGGGGGGCTGAATAGGTTTCTATGATAATTTCTGTAGCTCAAAATTAAATCCTAAATACGATTGTTAGTGTTAGATAAATGAAGAAATTCACATAAAGATACAGATTTATTCTGGTTCGGCACTGAGTCTCCCCTCAACCCTACGTCTAGTCCCCAAGAACACTTGGGATTTCACTAACTAAGGGTACGGTCCCTCTTAAGGACAAATACAACACCTAGCTTAACTAGTCTTCCCTTTTATACAAGGGGAACAACACCCAACTCCCAGCTGGTCTTCCCTTCTAAACAAGAGGATCCCTTCTAAACAAGGCAAACAACGCTTACACAACAAACTTTCTCTTCAACAGAAGAGGCACAACCTTGATCTTAAAGAGATATCTAAGAGTCCCTAGACCATGCTCAATATAAATAATCAAAGAGGTATAATCTATGACAAATCTGAGAAATACAATACACAATAAAAACACTAAGACAATAAGCTATTCCTCTCCAAAAAGGATCTGAAGTAGGATGCACATTAGAAGAAGCTTGAGCGCTCTATCAGGAAGGCTTTTCATAAATTGGAGTGGAATGCTTTCTCTCTTTCAACTTAGTTGCATTCTATAGAGTGTTGGGGTCTCTTTGTTCAGAACTCTATTTGTTCTCACTGAATCAGTTGACTCCTTTTATCTTTGCTTTTAGAGAAAATAACTGTTGAGATGTTTGTTGATTCTTCTTCTTCAGCTCATGCATGTTTCTAAGGTGTTAGCTTGTGTCTAACGATTGCTTCAAGAGAGTACCAAATACATGCTCTCATTTAATTCATGGAAGAGGGTGTTAGGTAAGAGAGATAATACGTCAGTCAACACCCATACCTTTTCTTCAGAAATCTGCAATTTCGACTGTTAGTCCCCTAGTTTGGGTAGATCTCTTTTTATCTGTCAGAAAGAAACATCTTTCTACAACATACGCAAGGTAAGAATGTTTTTTATAGAATATAGCCTATATCCAAAAAAACATGGGCTACTGTATTCAATTTCAAGGCTTTCAGATAAGTAGAGATTTTCCATTAGATTTGAGGCTTTAAGGAAAACTCAAAATTTTCAAAGTGCGCCAACATAGAAATTTGAATAACACATTTCTTTTTGAAAAGCTCTAGTAAATCAGTCAAAATTTAATCCAATAGATAAATCTATTAACAGTAGCCATTGATTCAAATATAAGAGAAATAATGACTAAGTTGATAGATATTCTATTTTTAAGAGTCAACTATTCATAAATCAAAGGTATATGCAATATATATTCACCAATCAAAACAACAATAATGCTAATCAAATAATTCTCCAAGTATGAGATCGAATCTCACAGGGAAGTCAAAGTGTAACATCGACTACTCTATTGGACTCTCAGTAGTCGAAGTCCGCTCAGCAGTCGAAGTCAGTAATCGAAACATCTATAATGCTAATCGATATGTTCACCAATCAGAACACAATGTTCACTAATCGGAAGACTACTAAACCTTTGATAAGTAATCAGAATAAACATTAAAGATGTTCAACAATCAGTGTAACACTTTAAACAACAATCGATAGAACTCTTATTCTCTGATCGGAAGGATACTTAACATCAATCGTGTGAGGCCCCGAATTTTGTTCACTTTATATTTTATGTAAGTGATGTTTGTTTGTTCTTATTTTTATGGTATGTATTAAATATATGCATATTATAATTATTTAATTATTGATGTGCCTATTGTATTTAATTATTTTATGCATGTTGTAAGTAACCATAATGGGCATATGTATACATACATATGTTAATCTTGTTTAAATGATACTTATCTACTTTAAGCATGTTAAATTATTTATGATGTGTAGGGTACTTAAATACTAATGTGCATGTAATATTTAACTAATGATGAACATATTTCATTCATAGGTTCAGGCATGATGTATGAAATCATGTAGTGTGTATGTATATATACATGTATGTATTTTATTTATGCATATTATCTCTAATTAAGATTAGTGTAAGTTATATTTAAATAAATATTATGTAATGCACGTACTTTATGTGGTAACGATATATGTAATTATTTTTACATATACTAAATTATTTTGGTGTATTTATGCATTTATTTTAGGGTTTGGCAGAGTTTTGACTGCACTGTACAGTTGGCGGCCAAGACCTAGACGCCAACTGCCAAACTGATTGACATCCACATCCCTGGACGCCAAGGCCCTGTTAGCGGCCACCCCCTAGATGCCAACAACCTGTTGGCGGCGACCCCCTGGACGCCAACAACCTGTTGGCGGCCAGACCTTGGACGTCAACTGTGCAATTAACTACAACCGATGTTGACGTCAATATCCTCCTGTGTAACGGTTCCAGATTTGTTAACGCTCGTGTTATGCCCAGTTCCAGATTAGGAAACCCATCCTAATGCGTAGGGAACCTACCCTAAAGCATACCCAACTCATTTAACACTATAAAAGCACACATTCTGGCTGTGCCAAGTCTCTTTTGGTGGTTGTGAAACCCTAGAACTCCCTGTGAGAAAAGCTGATCTTCCAAGGCTTGGATCCGGTGACTGAAGAAGATTCCTGGAGATCTACACCAACTGGAGGGCAGCCCGCCATCAAGGAGGCATCCCCGACCCCGAGCATCAAACCCCATCAGCTGAAGGACCGGATTTAAGGAGTTTCTGAGCACCTTCTTGGCAAGGTCAAGGAGGGCTTCACCGACAAATCTAGATCCTTTTTAGAATTTTTCCCAGGCAAGTAGCTTAAGATCTCAATCCATAGACTTGTCCTCTAGGGTTTTCATATTTTTACGGATTTTTCCTTGTGTCCTGGAACCTCCAATTTCACCTTTGTGTTGAGTGCTGTCTGCATAGTGCGCTGGGAGGAAGTTGGCAGCAGCATCTACTGTAGTCAAGTTCCTGAGTTGGCGGCAAGGGATTGTGCAGTTAACTTTTGACGACAACATCCCTTGTAGTCAAGTTCCTCAGGGTTTTCAGAAATACTAATTTAATGTGTTTATTGGACTTCTGAGTATTTGTGCATGCTGTAATTTTTGTATGTAGTCCAAGGTGATCAGTAGGTAATATCATGAGGATCCACTAAATTTCTGAGCTTGGTGATAATTAAAAGAATTTTTGTTGATTGAGAATAACTAGGTTTTGATCGTGATAAATTCAGATTAAATAGTTTTATTGCATGTTATGGATTAAGGAAATTTGGTAATGTTGAAATGACTGTTCTCATGTTTTAGATCTACTAGAACCAACATATCACTGTAAACCATGCTTAAAT
This sequence comes from Colocasia esculenta, assembly GCA_014218235.1. Lineage (NCBI taxonomy): Eukaryota > Viridiplantae > Streptophyta > Magnoliopsida > Alismatales > Araceae > Colocasia > Colocasia esculenta. The sequence goes on along the minus strand of CM024766.1, from coordinate 74,252,375 downwards.
GATTTTTCATAGTAATTCCATGTAATCAGTGTTAATTAATAAAAATAGTGTTTATACCCAAAAATTGTGAAAAATTACAGATGTGTTCCCTGTGTTGTGTCTAAATTGTGGTTAATATTTTGTAGAATTTTACGTACTGTACAGGGTTCTATTAATTTCAGAGTGCTTTTACACCATGATATGATAGATTTAAATATAGAATATGTATGCATGTTGAATGTTATTATTTTCAGAAATTTTGATGAAGTAGTACCATGGTGTGCATGTTTTATCCCTATCAGAATGAATTATTTACTGTCTACCATGTTCAAATTGAAATATCTTGCAAATTACCTGAAATCTATGTGTAAAATTAAAAATAGTTTTACTATTTCAAATTTTCTGATAAATTACAGATATATCCCTTGTACTATATTCATCTTGTGGTTAACATTTGACTTCATTCTGAGCTCTCTACATATTTCTGTGATTTTTTGAATGATAAATGCATATAGAAATCAATGGACACAATAATGTATATGCATGTTAAAATTTGGATAAAATTAGTACCATGATAGATTGCTGTATCACAGTAGGATTTCATTTCAGAACTGAGAAAATATGATAGGCGATATGGTATTGTCATCTTAATAATCACGCATGAATATGTATATGTATTGCATTCCCAATTGGCCAATGAGACATTGCTACTATAGAGATTCCTACAAGGAACTACACCATGGATGCGCCTATGGTAATGGTTCAACTATATGAAATGACTAAATGAATCCGCGGGCAACAGATTGAAATCCTGGAGGTAGACAAGTTCTACTGGTAAGGTGGGAAGGGCTTTCCCCGGTTTTGCGCAAATACCATGACTTCATCACCGCTTTGCCTAGGTGAAAAGTGAATGACTATATGACAATGTGCTATATGATCTCTATAATAGTGCGGGCTATGTCTTGGCAACTAAATGTTAAATGACTACATGACTACACGCTACATGTTATATGATTACATGCTACATGACTACACGGTACATGCTACATGACTACATGCTACATGATTACATGCCATATGAACTGCATGTCAATTGCTATATGTAATATTCATTGCATGTTTAAATGATAACTTGCTGCATGATGACTAATTGAGTGTTGAAAAAGGTAGGTTAAAGAATTAATTGAATTTGTTTACATACTACATAACATTGGCTACATGATTTTGTTTAAATGCTTATTTCATAAGTGGCATCCATATACTACATGTCATGAAAAAGGTAAATACATGTATTAATGTGATCCATGTTAAATGAAAAACATAACATTTTGTTTAGTACCATGTGTAGGATTTTGTAAATTGTTTATGTGATAGAAATTATTTGATAAACATGTGTTAGTATCATGTATTAAATCGAACAGATGTCATTTGTTAGAGTTATGTGAAATCATAGAAAATGAAAGCATAAGTACCCATGTTTAGACCGTTGTTTTACATGTGTTAGTATAGTTTTGTTTAAAAGATTCCATGTTTAATCCTTATATTATAGCGTGAACATATAGGAGATTAAATGTTAAATTCTAGTAAGTTAGTAAAATATTAAAATTGTTAGAAAGCATGTGTGATAAATGTATGGTTTGTGATTTTTAAGTTGCTTGTTGAGTCTATTGTGTAGACTCACCCTTGCTTAACATTTTAGGAGATTTAGAAGTTGAGAACGTGGCAAGATCCAACAAGGAACATGAAGATTAGATTGAAGACTTGTATTTCATTAGCTAGTAGGTGATGAAATGTATAATTAGAACTTTGGTATTATTGTAATTGGAAGACTGGCTATGTGGATGTTTATGATTATGTTATTTATTTCATGGACTATATAGACTGTGGTATGTGAATTTAAAAAAAATGTTGATGGAATAAGAGTTATTAATTTCCATTGCATTATTCATTTCTATTCGTGTATATCTCAGCTCATTGTATATCGTTGGGGTTTTCTCCCTTGTAGCGGCTTGCTCTCATTCGATGTGGGTTGGTATAACCGTACCGGGTGGAAGTGGGTCGTTACAGAGATGGTATTAGAGCATTGGGTTGAGATTATACATGGATAGCCATCAACTAAATTCACATCTCTAAGTCTTTGTAGTGGATAGCCAAATCCAAGGAATAATTAAGGTAGGATTAGAAAAGTGATAAGATGAATGCATGATAATATGCTAGGTATAGTGATAAATGGAGCTTGACATGGTATTTATTTTGCAGACTATGGCTGAAAAGACATCAAGTTCGAGTGTATCTATCCAAGATGAGGAACCAAGGAGGACTGCAAATGAGCAGTAGGAGGTACCAGCACCTCAGAGACCATTTGCGTCACAGATGGGCGACTATGGCACAATCATGCAAGGACTCCTACAAGTGATGCAGACTCAAGTATAGATGCAGGCAGCTCTTTAGACGCAGCTTCATGCTCAAGTTTTGGCACCAGCTCAGTAGGACCATAGTGTAGGAGGTGTACCGATCATGGAGAGGTTCAAGCGGATGGCTCCACCTTCTTTTAAGGAGGAGAGCAATCCGTTAGTTGCGGAGAGTTAGCTTAGAGAGATCTAGAAGATATTCAGAGCTATCAGGTGCGTAGAAGATGATAAGATTAGTTTGGCGACGTATATGCTTCAGGAGCGAGCAGATGCGTGGTGGTCTTCTATTCTTTGCATGTAGTTTGAGGGAGTGGAGCTAGATGTGACTTGGGGAGAGTTCGTGAGGTTGTTTGAGGTCAAGTATGTTCATAAGAAGGGCAAGAGGGAAGATAAGAAGGCTCGGATGATGGTAGTGCCAGAACCATTCTAGCGACAGAAGGGGAAGATGAGGAAGCTCATGGAGAAGCAAAAGTCAGTAGTTTCTTCAGGCAGCGAAAAGCCTGAGTGTGTGCATTGTGGAAAGCAGCATGGAGGAGACTTATGTTGGACAAGTAAGGGAAGATGTTTAAGGTGTGGTATCAAAGATCATTTAAGGTGTGGTATCAAAGATCATAAGATCAGAGAGTGTCTGAATCCGAAGAAGTTCATTGCGTGGGATGTACCAGCAGCAAAGAAGCCAGCAACAGGAACTCAAGCATCAGCAAGGGTGGAAGCATTGACTGGAGACGACACCGATGATGGCACCATAGGTACATGATCCTATCTTCAAGGACGAAGATCATTTTAAGGGGGAGAGGGTGTGAGGCCTCGAATTTTGTTCACTTTATATTTTATGTAAGTGATGTTTGTTTGTTCTTATTTTTATGGTATGTATTAAATATATGCATATTATAATTATTTAATTATTGATGTGCCTATTGTATTTAATTATTTTATGCATGTTGTAAGTAACCATAATGTTGGGTTTTCATTCTAATGTTTTTAACAACATGCTTTTGATGATGAATAAGTTTAATTGAGGTTTGATACATGACAAAGAACTTGATACAATACTTGGTTATCTATGTATTCATTATACTTGACAATACATGTTTTATCATGTAGGTACAAATGCAAAAAGCCAAGCTCTCACAAAACAAGTGAAAAAGATCACAAAAGCAAGGAACTAGGTCACCTGTCGACAGACCCCAATGTACCTGTCGACAGATTGCACAGGTGTGATCAGCCAGAAGACACAAAGCTCAAAAAACATCCATCTGTCGACAGATGCCAAGTCGACTGTCGATAGATCCCACAGACCTGATCTTCCAGACATCTATCTTTTACACAATTGCAGATATCTGTCAACAGATGCCCATCGGCAGTCGACAGATTGCATAGAACCGAAGTTCCAGACTTCTGGCATTTGCAAAACTGTTCTGCCTGTCGACAGATGCACCCAGACCTGTTGACAGAAGAAGGAGATCTTCAGATATGGAAAGTTTCCAAGTTGCCATAGATGGTGTTTCTCTCTACCACGACTCTCCATATGTAAACACCACTATATAAGCAACTTTTGTCAAGTGGATCTCGTACAGAAGTAGCCTCCAACCAAGAACCCTAAAAGTCTCTCAAGAGAAGACCTATTCTGCTGCTCTGCTTCAACCTACCACCCAGAACCAAGAAGAGAAGTCTTCCCAGTGGAGGTGAATCCTGAACGTTGTGGATTCCAGTATCTACATCAAAGTGTGATCATCAAGACGAAGCTTGAAGTCTAGTCAGACGTTCACAAGAAGAGTTTACAATCTGGATTTGTTCTTTAACTCTAAAACTCTTCTCTGTTCTACTTTTACAAATCCGTGTGTGTGTTGTGGTGTCTCAAGCAGTCCTTGTGCTTGATTCACGTGTGGGTGTTGATCTGATCGTGGTTGCACATCAGATAACAGGTGTGTGTGAGTTGTAGTTGTTGAACTAGCTCATAAGCAGGTTGTTATGTGTGTGTGTGTGGCCCGTGGATGTAGGATACACAAGTTGTGTACTCTGAACCACGTAAATCGTCGTGTCTTGTAGTTTGCACGGGTTTACGATAGATGTTTGGTAGGCACGGCATCTCCACGCACGTTTGATAATTTGTTTTCTACCTGTAATCAAGTCACACACATCCACACTGAGCTTAAAACTCTGCTATTGTTTTAACAGTCAGTGTTCTTGCAAAAAGAAGGTGATAAGCCTTTTAATTGACAGTAATCTATTCAACCCCCCTTCTAGATTACCATATCGGGAATTCCGCAAACCTTTCAATTGGTATCAGAGCCGAGTTTCTCCGATTTAATGTCTTATTTGTTTGATCTTACGATCAAGGGATTCACGGTCTAATGGAATCTAGCAAGGGATTCATGGCCGAGGGTCACTCAGTGACCAGGCCACCATTTTTTGATGGAACTAACTACCCTTACTGAAAAAATCGTATGCAGGTGTTCCTGAGAGTACAAAACTACGAGCTGTAGAAAATAGTCCACAAAGGTGAATATTCCCTTCCAGAGGATGAGAGTACCTGGACCAAGGACCAGATCGTGAAGGGGACACTCAACTGGAGCGCCCTAAACATGATGCAGTGCGCGGTCCATCCCAATGAATACTCGAGAGTTTCCATGTGCGCATCAGCAAAAGAGATGTGGGACAAACTCGAGCTAATTTATGAAGGTACGTCTGAGGTAAGGGAAACTAAAGCAAGCATGTTGGTTTCCGAATATGAAATGTTTAAAATGAACTCTACTGAAACCATCTCTGACATGTTTGCGAGATTCATGTTGATCATTAATGGCTTGAAAGGTCTGAAAAAGGAATATTCAGAAAGTGATTTGGTGAGGAAGATTCTTCAGTCTCTTCCATCCTCATGGAACACCAAAGCCACTGTCAATGAGGATTCCAAGGACTTTTCAAAAATAAAATTGGATGAACTCATTGGCTCACTGATGACCTATGAAATCAACATGAAAAGAAAGGAAACTAAAGAAAATTCTAGGAAGCCACTTGCCTTGAAGGCTTCCAGGAAAAATTTCTCAGCTTCCAAAAAGGAGGTCATTTAGGAAAGTGATGAGTTTGAATCGTCTAGTGAGAGTGAAAATGACGAAATGGCCATGCTCACTAGGCAATTCAAGAAATTCCTAAGATACAAGAGGAGAGGTAAAGGTAACTCTAAACCTTTCCAAAAGAAAGAATTTTCCAATAAATTTGATACTAACAAAAAATCTGAGATTGTGTGTTACGAGTGCAAGAAGCAAGGGCACATGAGAGGAGAGTGCCCCGAGCTCAAGAAGAAGCTGAAAAAGGACAAGTTCACGTTCAAGAAAGCCCTATTGGTGGCCACCCTCTGGACGCCAACAATCTATTGGCGGCCAGACCTTGGACATCAACTGTGCAGTTAACTACAACCGATGTTGACATCAATATCCTCCTATATAACGGTTCCAGATTTGTTAACGCTCGCATTATGCCCAGTTCCAGATTAGGAAACCCATCCTAATCCATAGGGAACCTACCCTAAAGCATACCCAACTCGTTTAACTCTATAAAAGCACACCTTCTGGCCGTGCCAAGTCTCTTTTGGTGGTTGTGAAACCCTAGAACTCCCTGTGAGAAAAGCTGATCTTCCAAGGGTTGGATCCGGCGACTGAAGGAGATTCCTGGAGATCTACACCGACTGGAGGGCAGCCCAACCATCAAGGAGGCATCCCCGACCCCGAGCATCAAACCCCATCAGTTGAAGGACCAGATTTAAGGAGTTTCTGAGCACCTTCTTGGCAAGGCCGAGGAGGGCTTCACCATCAAATCTAGATCTTTTTAGAATTTTTTCCAGGAGAGTAGCTTAAGATCTCAATCCATAGACTTGTCCTCTAGGGTTTTCATATTTTTACGGATTTTTCCTCATGTCCTGGGACCTCCAATTTCACCATTGTGTTGATTGTTGTCTGCATAGTGTGCTGGGAGGAAGTTGGCGGCAGCATCCGCTGCAGTCAAGTTCCCGAGTTGGTGGCAAGGGATTGTGCAGTTAACTTTTGACGACAACATCCCTTGTATTCAAGTTCCTCAGGGTTTTCAGAAATACTGTTTGATCTATTTAATGTGTTTATTGGACTTCTGAGTATCTGTGCATGCTGTGATTTTTGTATGTAGTCCAAGATGATCAGTAGGTGATATCATGAGGATCCACTAAATTTTTGAGCATGGTGAAAATTAAAAGAATTTTTATTAATTGAAAATAACTAGGTTTTGACCGTGATAAATTCAGATTAAATAGTTTTATTGCATGTTATGGATTAAGGAAATTTTGGTAATGTTGAAATGACTGTTCTCATATTTTAGATCTGCTAGAACCAACATATCACTGTAAACCATACTTAAATGATTTTTCATAGTAATTCCATGTAATCAGTGTTAATTAATAAAAATAGTGTTTATACCCCAAAAATTGTGAACAATTTCATATGTGTTCCCTATGTTGTGTTTGATCTGTGGTTAATATTTTGTAGAATTTTACGTACTGTATAGGGTTCTATTAATTTCAGAGTGCTTTTACACCATGATATGATAGATTTAAATATAGAATAAGTATGCATGTTGAATGTTATTATTTTCAGAAATTTTGATGAAGAAGTACCATGGTGTGCATGTTTTACCCCTATGAGAATGAATTATTTACTGTCTACCAAGTTCAAATTGAAATATCTTTCATATTACCTGAAATCTATGTGTAAAATTAAAAATATTTTTACTTCTTCAAAACTTCTGGTAAATTACAGATATATCAATTATACTATATTAATCTTGTGGTTAAAATTTGACATCATTCTGAGCTCTCTACATATTTCTGTGATTTTATGAATGATAAATACATATAGAAATCAATGGACACGATAATGTATATGCATGTTAAAATTTGTATAAAAGTAGTACCATGACAGATTGTTGTATCATAGTAGGATTTGATTTCAGAACTGAGAAAATACGATAGGCAATATGGTATTGTCATCTTAATAATCATGCATGAATATGTATATGTATTGCATTCCCAATTGGCCAATGAGACATTGCTACTATAGAGATTCCTACAAGGAACTACACCATGGATGCCCCTATGGATTGAAATCCTGGAGGTAGACAAGTTCTACTAGTAAGGTGGGAAGGGCTTTCCTCGGTTTTGCGCAAATACCATGACTTCATCACCGCTTTGCCTAGGTGATAAGCGAATGACTATATGACAATGTGCTATATGATCTCTATAATAGTGTGGGCTATGTCTTGGCAACTAAATGTTAAATGACTACATTACTACACGCTACATGCTATATGATAACATGCTACATGACTACATGACTACACGGTACATGCTATATGACTACATACTACATGATTACATGCCATATGAACTACATGTCAATTGCTATATGTAATATTCATTGCATGTTTAAATGATGACTTGCTGCATAATGACTAATTGAGTGTTGAATAAGGTAGGTTAAAGAATTAATTGAATTTGTTTACATACTACATAACATTGGCTACATGATTTTGTTTAAATGCTTATTTCATAAGTGGCATCCATATACTACATGTCATGAAAAAGGTAAATACATGTATTAATGTGATCCATGTTAAATGAAAAACATAACATTTTGTTTAGTACCATGTGTAGGATTTTGTAAATTGTTTATGTGATAGAAATTATTTGATAAACATGTGTTAGTATCATGTATTAAATCGAACAGATGTCATTTGTTAGAGTTATGTGAAATCATAGAAAATGAAAGCATAAGTACCCATGTTTAGACCGTTGTTTTACATGTGTTAGTATAGTTTTGTTTAAAAGATTCCATGTTTAATCCTTATATTATAGCGTGAACATATAGGAGATTAAATGTTAAATTCTAGTAAGTTAGTAAAATATTAAAATTGTTAGAAAGCATGTGTGATAAATGTATGGTTTGTGATTTTTAAGTTGCTTGTTGAGTCTATTGTGTAGACTCACCCTTGCTTAACATTTTAGGAGATTTAGAAGTTGAGAACGTGGCAAGATCCAACAAGGAACATGAAGATTAGATTGAAGACTTGTATTTCATTAGCTAGTAGGTGATGAAATGTATAATTAGAACTTTGGTATTATTGTAATTGGAAGACTGGCTATGTGGATGTTTAAGATTATGTTATTTATTTCAATGACTATATAGACTGTGGTATGTGAATTTAAAAAAAATGTTGATGGAATAAGAGTTATTAATTTCCGTTGCATTATTCATTTCTATTCTTGTATATCTCAGCTCATTGTATATCATTGGGGTTTTCTCCCCTGTAGCGGCTTGCTCTCATTCGATGTGGGTTGGTATAACCGTACCGGGTGGAAGTGGGTCGTTACAAATCGATAGAGACTACTTGTTCAGGAATCGATACACAATTATTTACCAATCGATGCACAATTATTCAGGAATCGATACACAATTTAACATCAATTGGTATGAATCTTGTTCTATAATCGATATGGACTTAAAAAAGTTATAAAGTACTTGAGACTGAGTTTTGAAGTATTTACATTGATGATCCTTAGAGCGATTATTTTACCTTAATTTTCTATTGACATACTTAATAAAAAGTATATGTTAATCACATAAAATAAGAGTTTTTTGTTATTAGCAAAATTTATATAGAAAGGAGACAAAGAAGTCAACAAAAAGATATTTAGCCACAAACAATTGCCAAGTAATCCTTTATCTAGCATGCATTCAATAACGTAATTGGCATAAATTGTCATAACATTCAAATCCACCAACAACTTAACTTTATTGCAACACTAAAAAATTTGTCTGGTACAACAACATACTAGTGACTGACACAAAAACACAATAAAGTAAAAGTATAGAAAATTTTCCTTTACTACCTATTATATCCTACTCTCAATTAGAAAACAACTCAAATAGAAAACCAAGAATCCTATAAGTGTTTTTTATGCTTTTCACTTTGACGCATTCATGTAGCTAGCCTGCAACTTCTCCTCTTCAACATCTGTGTTACCTAAAATATTAAAGAAGTAGGTATGAGCACACTCGCCCAGTAGGAACTACATATTCAGATAGATATAAGCATTTAACATTTTCCTCTGGAAGGCACAAATATATCAATATAAAAGGTAATGCAAGATAAAGCCAATAAAACATTGTAACAACCCAGTTTATTAAATTAAATTAACAAATTGTAGTTAATAAAAAAATAAATAATAAATGGATTAAATTAAAACCCAATAAATAAAAATAGATAATGGGCTTAACTAATGGTTCATAATGGAATTATCTTTGAGCTATGCTTATGTGAATAACCATAATTATTGTTTTGATGATGATTGATTTGATATATTTTGATGCTGACATAATCATGGCTCATCTTTTTATCATCAAAATATCATTGGTTTGTTGATAAACTTAAGTGCCTTCATGATGTAATTCATTTGATTTATGTTTACAGTTCATAAATTTACTAGCCACTTTGAAATCATGCTTAAATGAACATCAGATGTTCACTTTTGGTCGTAGTCAGCCGAAGCATAATTATCGGATGTATGGTTTTGGTCGTAGTCAGTCGAAGCAAAATTTCGTCATATACGAAGCTAGACTTCGGATAGGACGAAGTGGAACTTCGTTGTATATAAAGCTAAGCTTCAAATATGATGAAGTCACTACGACCGATCATGACTATTTTATCTCTGTGCCTTAAGATGTTCGAATTTGTTCTGTTTCAGTTGAAGCAGAACTTCATCATGTACGAAGGTGGACTTCGGATATGATGAAGTGAATTTTTGTCATATACAAAGCTAAGCTTTAGATATGACGAAGTCACTTCGACTTATTAAGACTAAATTCAACACTAACTTCGGATATGACGAAGTCACTTCGACCAATGAAGACCATTTTGACAGTGTGATTTCGGATGTTCACTTTTATACTTGGTCAGTCGAAGCCATGAACTTGGTATATTTCTATTTTGGTCACTATCATCCGAAGCTCTGTGACTTTGTATGTTCACGTTTAAACCTTGCCAGTCGAAGCTATGGCACTTTGTATATTCACGTTGTATCTCTGCGATTCGAAGCACCTTGACTTCGGATGTCACGATTTACACTTGGTCAGTTGAAGTGCCAAGACTTCGTATATTCATGTTATAATTTGACAGTCGATCAAATATCGATTGCTGACAAATCTAAACAACGATTGCTTTGTCAGACATCGATTGCTTCATGTTATAACACCGATTGTTGTTGAAAATTAAAGTATATGATTGCCTTTAACCTTGAATGCCTTATGATGCTATCTGTAAAGGATATCATGTGACTGGCACGTGTCTTACTTAGGGTACTTGGTGTTCACGTATTCCTAGGTGCGAGATCTCATGATTAGGACAATAAATATGCCCTTGTCCATTGTGAAAGGTGTGCGGCTAAAAAGAGGAGCGGTAGCCTAAAAATGAAGCACAGAAAGAAGTGGGAAACAGGGAGAGCTCAAACAGTGGAGCAGTATTGCGCCGCCAGGAAGAGAGGAAGTAGAGAAAGAAGAGCAAAGTTACCAGATCGAAGTAATTCGTCGATCTTCTTCCTGATCTGGAGATTCAGCCTCAGAGGAAAGACATCAAGTTCACCAAGCTTCATCAAAGTCCAGTTGTTCTCTAATAGTGGAGAGCACCGGCAATGGTTCTTGGTTTATATGTGTGTTTTCTAAGTGTTGATTGATTTGCACAGGTGTTATGTGAAGATTAATCTCTATCAGAGAGTGTCTTAGTGTGTGTTCTTTGAGTGTTTTTGCTCAAATGTGTGGACTGAGCCATCGTACTCTAAGTGTGTGTGGTTTTTGAGCCGTCGAGCTCTTGTGTTTGTTGTACTCATTTTCATTGAGTAGTGTGTGCCTCACTGTGTGGGGGGTGGATGTAGGAATCACCTTGTGATTTTCATACCACCTAAAAATCTCTTGTTCAGTGGTTTGTCGCTTATCTCTTCGTTAGATGTATGCATAGGTATTTCAATCACATACTGTTTGTCTAATTGTCTCGCACATCAACTATAGACACCCACATCAGATCAGTATAGTTATCACTGAATTGAGCTATAATCCGAAGTAATTTCTTTAAATTGCTTAAGCTTCTGCTATGTTGGTAATAGATTTATTCAACCCCCTTCTAGATCTATTCACCCTGCTTATTCGATCCTACAATTGGTATCAGAGAAGGTTAATCTCCGATTCTGATCTGATTTGATCGCATTTGTTTGATACATCTGACTTGATATGTGCGCTCAATTTTTTCAACTACTATATAATTTGATTCATGGATTGTCGAGGTTTCATAGCTAATGGCCACTCTATAAACAGACCACCTTACTTCGATGGGTCTGACTATGCTTACTGGAAGAACTGAATGCAAGTGTTTCTTAGAGCCCAAAACTATGAAATCTGGAAGATTGTTGAAAATGGCCCTTATGAAATCACTGGCGATGAGGAAACATAGACCAGAGAGCAAATTAGAAGGGTTACAATAAATTTTAGTGCTATGAACATGCTTCAATATGCAATTCATCCCAAAGAATATGCTAAAGTGTCCATGTGGTCCTCTGTGAAGGAAATGTGGGATAAGCTTTAGTTGATGTATGAGGGAACATCACAAGTTAAAGACACTAAGGCCAATTTGTTGATTTCTGATTATGAAATGTTTACCATGAAGTCTGATGAATCTATATCTGAAATGTTTGCTAGGTTCATGGTAATTGTTGATGGACTAAAAGGATTAGGTGAGGATTACACTGATGCTGAGTTGGTAAGAAAAATCGTTCCATCCTCATCTCATGCATGGCATACTAAGGCAACTATCATTGAGGATTCTAAGGACTTATCCAAAATCTCTCTAGATGAGCTCATAGGATCACTGATGACTTATGAAATAAATTTGAAAGAACTGAAGAACATATGCTAAAGGCTAAACCAACCGCACTCAAAGCTTCAACAAGAGGAATAGACAAAGTGAAAGAAATTAATGTTTCTGAATCATCTTAATCTGATGAGTATGAAATTGCCCTCATTACGAGACATTTTAGAAATTTTCTAACATAAAAAATTGGAAAATTCAATGGAAAACACAACAAATCAATTGGTAAGAAACATATTCAATCTTCAACTTCGCATCTGAACGAAAAATAACAAGAAAACTGAAAATCTGATTCCGTGTTACAGGTGCAACAAGCCAGGACACATGAAAGGAGAGTCTCCTGAGTTCAAAAGAGATATGAGCAAGAAATACAAGAAGGTCATCAAGACGAAGAGGCCAAAAGCAATGCTAGCAACCTAGTCGGATGAAGACCAGAGTGAAGAAGAAGAAGACAATTCCTCAAGTTTTGAAGATGAGGAAGTATGCTTTATGGCCAACAGCAATAACGACAAGGTAAGCTCCTCTTCTGAAGAATATGTTGTTGATGATTGGCAAGATGCTTATGCCACTTTAGTTGAAAAATGTTCTAAAATGAGAAAAGAAAACAAATATATGAAAAGGAAGGTTGAGAATGTTATACATGATAGTTCTCTTACAAGTAGAATGTCTGAACTAGAAAAGGAAATCTCTGAATTTAATGATGAAAGAGAAGTAGTGCTAGATGAATTGGATAAAGTCAAAATCATGTCTCAGAAAGCTAATAATAAGATTGAAAAATTGACAGAGAAAATTGAAATGCAACAAAAGGAAAAACAACAAGCAATTGATGAAAATGAAAAACTTAATAAATTGCTGAATGAAAAGGATCAAGTGATAAAGAATTTCACAAAAGGGAAAGATAATCTTGATGCCTTGTTGGGACTTCAAAAGAATGCTAAAAAGCATGAACTGGGATTTACCACAGAAGAACCGACAAGAAATAAAGTATATGAGAAGAAAGAAAAACCTTCCAAAATTCCTTTGATAAAGTTTGTTAGAAGCAATAGTTCAGAAAACAAGAATAAACAATTGTCAAAGAAAACATCTGAAACAGTCAAAAACCAGAATAAAAATAATGTGTTCAATCAGAAGAAACTGATCAGGTGGACACATGCTATGGATAGGTCGACACAGGTTAACCATAAGCTAAAACCTGTGGCCATTGCGTCGACACACATTCAACATTGGTCAACCTATCCGTTTCTGAAAAACAAAAGAATTTTAAACAAAAATTCAAATAAAAATGTAAAAAATATAAAAATGTAAAAAACATATTTTCATAATGTTGATTGGAGGTCTAGAGCATCATATCAATCTAATTGGATTAATTCGTAGAATCAATGGTACCATAGTCCTCATTGGTACAACTCACATTCATTCTACCCAAGTTTTCCAAGATATCAACAAAACTTTTGGTCTAGATCTCCAAAAATGAACAAACATGCCAGAATGCATACTTTCTGTGTGTTTGAATGAAAAAATATTGGTGTCTTCATTCCAAATCAAAATGTTAAAATACCAAAAAGGAAAGTCATTTTAGAAGTGAAATCCAAACCAAAAATGACTCAAATATAGATTAGAAAAGATTTGCTATCGCTGCTCAAACAAACTGATGGTCCCAACAATGTTTGGGTACCAAAATATTTTCTCCTCTGATCTGATATGTGCAGGAAGGTCGTGCACCTAGCTCAAATGTGTGGTTTCTTGATAGTGGGTGTTCATGGCACATGATTGGAGATAGGACAAAGTTCACATGTCTAATTGAGAAAGAAGGGGGATCAGTCACATTTGGAGGTAAGAATAATTGGATCTAGAAAGGTTGGTAAATCATCCTCAAACTCAATTGAAAATGTTTTGTCAAGTTTGGGTTACAATTTGTTGAGCATTTGTTAATTGTGTGACAAAGGTCACAAAATTGTTTTTTAGTCAAACTCTTGCAAAATAATTGACTCTTCATCAGAAAAATAATCTTCTTTGGAAAAAGAGAGAGCAATATTTACTTGATAATCATGACAAGAATTTTGATGAAAACATCTGTTTGGTTGCTAATAAAAATGAAATTGTATGATCATGGCACAAGAGACTTGGTTATACAAGTTTCAACACAATGAATAAACTCATAAGGCTAAATCTGGTTAAAGGACTTTTTGAATCTTTTCCAAATGTTGAAAAACATATTTGTGGGATATGTGCTCAAGGAAAACAAACCAGAAAATCTTTTAAAATCTTCAATGATGTACTCACTACTAAGCCACTAGAATTACTTCACATGAACCTTTTTGGGCGAACAAGAATTCTCAGTCTCAGTGGCAAATGTTATGGATTTGTCGTCATTGATGATTTTACTAGATACACTTGGGTTATCTTTCTATCCCACAAAAGTGAAACTTGTCAAGAATTCAGGAAATTCTGTAACAGTGCCTTAAAGAGATTTTCACACAAAATTAAGTCCATCTTGACTGATTATGGGGGTGAATTTGATAATAGAGCTTTTTTTTATTTATCTGCTGATTTGAGCATTTTCCACAAATTTTCCTCTCTAAGAACTCCAGAACAAAATAGAGTTGTGGAAAGAAAGAATAGAACTCTTGTGCAAATGGCTAAGAATTTACTCTTGGAAAGTAAACTAGCCAAATCCTTCTAGGCTGAGGCTGTGAATACTACAATTCACATTTTGAATAGAGCATTAGACAAACCACAAATCAGAAAAACCCCTATCAACTCTTGAAAAATACAAAACCCACTTTGTCTTACTTTAAGGTTTTTAGTTGCAAATGCTTTATACATAACAATAATATAGAAAACATTGATAAGTTTGATGCTAAGAGTCTTGAATCTACTTTTCTTGGTTATTCTGAAAAGTCTAAAGCATATAGAATCTACATTCTGAAGAATAAAATTGTGAAATAATCTCCACATGTAGTCTTTGATGAAAGCTCTTATAAATCTGATGGTTCTACTTCTTATAGGACTCTACAAAATGCAGAAGAGGATTTATTGTTGAATCTTCACCAACTATTGAGGAGCATGAAGGAGCCTCTAAAAATCTGAACAATCCAGCGCCTTCCATAAATGGATCAGGTAATATTGTTCCAAAACTGAATGAAATTCAAGATGTAATATCTGAACTCAGACTTTTAAGAGATTATCCTATTGAGAATGTAGTTGGTAATTTGCAAGATAGAGTTAGAACTAGATCATCTTTTTAGAATGTAATAAATGAAGATTGTTTGGCATTACTTTCCCAAATTGAACCAAGTCTATTGATGAAGCTCTAACCAGTGACGACTGGATTAATGCAATGCATGAAGAACTTCATCAATTTGACAGAAACAATGTATGGGAATTAGTACCAAAGTCTAGTGACCAGTCAGTTATTGGCACTATATGGGTCTTTTGAAATAAATTGAATGAAAATGGGCAAGTTGTCAGAAATAAAGCTAGATTAGTTGCAAAGGGGTATAATCAAGAATTTGGAATTGACTTTGCAGAATCATATGCCCTTGTAGCTAGACTAGAAGGATTAAGAATCTTTCTTGCTTTTGTATTATCTCTGAAATTTAAAGTCTATCAAATGGATGTCAAAAGTGCTTTCGGGATTGGAATCATTAAAGAAAACGTTTTGTGGGTCAACCTCTGGGTTTTGAAAGTGAAAAATATCCTGATCATATTTTCAAGTTGAATAAAGCACTTTATGGTCTTAAGCATGCTCTAAGAGCGTGGTATGACTGTTTGAGTTCTTTTCTTCTAAATAAAGGATACACAAGAGGTAATGTAGGCCAAACTCTATTCACAAAAATTGTCAAGAATATAATCATTGCAGTTCAAAGTTATGTTAATGACATAATCTTTGGGTCTACAAATCAAGAGTTGTGTACTAAATTTGCTAATCATATGCAAACTGAATTTGAAATAAGCTTGATGGGTGAATTATAATTCTTTTTGGGATTGTAGATACATCAAACTATTGAAGGAATATTCATCAGTCAAACAAAATATGTGAAAGAGCTCTTGAAGGAATTTGATTATCAGCACCTCAAACCTTCAATCACACCAATGGCCATAAATGTAAGATTAGAGGAGAGTTCATCTAGTAAGTCTATAGATCCCAAGACTTATAGAGGTATGATTAGCTCTCTACTCTACCTTACAACTTCCAGGCCAGATATTCAATTCAGGGTGTGCTTGTGTGCTAGATTTCAGACCAAATCTAAGGAATGTCACATGGTAGTTGTTAAAATAATTTTTAAATATCTTGTTGGAACATGTGATTTTGGAATCTGGCATCCTATTGGTTGCAAACTGGATTTAATTGCTTACTGTGATGTTGATTATGCGGATTGTAAACTTGATAGAAAAAGTACTAGGGGTTTGTGTTTGTATCTAAGTGGATGTCTAATCTCTTGGGCTTCCAAAAAGTACCATTCAGTAGCTCTATCCACTGCAGAGGCTGAATATGTTGCGGCTGGTTGTTGTGGTGCTCAAATTCTTTGGATAAAACCCCAACTCCTAGACTATAATCACAACTTGGGTTGTATTCCTATTTTATGTGACAACACTAGTGCAATCAATCTTTCTAAGAACCCAATTCAGCATTCAGGAACAAAACTATAACGTCGCGCATTTTTTCGGATCTTTGCAGATCCTTGCTTAGCGCGTTTGGTGGCCAATGTGTGGCCCATTAGTCTGTGTTTTAGGTGTTTTCACAAGTTTTCAAGGCTTAGTGGGCCTGCAGTTTGGGCCCATAGCACCCGTTGGTTCACTAGTTGTGAACGCGATAGGGGTGTGCGTCGCGTTCTTAACGTGACAGCCCTGGTAGTCGCATTTTGCTTGCCGACTGAGATGCGGACTTCGTCTGCATGCGCGCTGTGTGTCACGTGCTGGGCGGCATGCTGACATCGGCCTTGGGAAGGCGACGACCTACAACATCGCGTTCAGGTCACGACGGAGGGGTGAAGGATCGAAATGAATGTGTGGAAAAGATCTAGAAGGGGGGGATGAATAGATCTTAGCCACTTTTGCGGAAGCTTAAGCAATTTGAAAACTATTTAGAATCAGAGGCAATGTTATCAGTGAAAAACTACAGATCTGATTAAGTTTGAGTGAGTTGAAAAACTTAGATGTGAAGCAAGTTGATTAAGTGAATTAAAAACGGATCCTATGCAAGCATCTAGCGGATGAATCAATCAAACCACAGAAGACAAATGCACAAGGATTTTTTAGGTGGTTCGGAAATCACCCAAGTGATTCCTACATCCACCCCTCACAACCCGTGAGGCTTCACTAACACAACTGGGCTACACACCCAAAGGAGCCTAACAACTCCAACACTTCAGAGCATACAACTCACACAACCTCTAGAGCAAGACTACTCTAGAAACACAGAGCAAGACTGCTCAAACCAACCCTGAGCTTACAACTCAAACTGAGCTCGACGGCTCACAACACCCTGAGCACAATGCTCACACTGAAACTGCTAGACACCAACTTAAGACTAAGATCCTCTAGCAACAGATCTAGTCGAAGTTTGAGAACTCTAAAGAGAGTTATGCAGAAGCACTTGCATAATCTCAAAAGATATCTCAGAAGAACAGAAGAAAAGGTAAATTGAATTGAAATGCTTCGTTCTTCAGTGTACTCCCTTGTAGAAGCTTGAATTGGGAAGGAACTTGTGAAGCTTGAAGTCCAAGTCGATGCTCTGCAATCTGAGAAGTTGGATCTTCCTCGAATTCTTCACCCAAGAAGTCTTCTACAGGATCTGCCTCCTTGGAATGCTTCAGAGAAGTCTTCAGGAATCAAATTCCAATTCCCACACCTTGAATTGGTGGGAATTGGTCTTCTGGAAGCACTTGGAGAGCAGGGGAAGGAGACACGAGCTCTTCTTGGCCGCCAGGAGCTTCTTGGAGGCTCTGAGAGAGTTGGGTCCTTCTCACTTGTGAAGGCTGGCCGAAAAGACACTTTATATCCTTAGGATTCCAAAGATACCCTTTTGGGGTACAAGGGCACGCATTCCTAGGAAGATTCTGATCACCCTAGAAGGACACGTGGCAGCCATCAACTTTTAGGATGAAAAGTTTCCGTAGTGTGTCAACCTGCCCTGGTGGTAGTGTCGACACACTGTCCAGAATATGTACAAGGCTGTTCTGGAAGAGGGTCCCGTGTCGACCTGCTCTTGAGTGTGTCGACCTGCTGTCCCAAATCTGCAAACTGGTTGTTCTGGGAACTGGGTCTAGTGTCGACTTGCTCTGAGAGTGTGTCGACCTGCTGACCCAATTCTTCAAACTGGCTGTTCTGGAAACGGGATCTAGTGTCGACCTGCTCTGAGAGTGTGTCGACCTGGGTAGGCTTGATTTCTGAAAAATTGCCACTCGTGTCGACACACTCTTGACATGTGTCGACACAGTCTCAACAACTTTACACATTTTGCCTTTGAATCTGTGTTGATGTGTCGACACCATTGATGGGTGTGTCGACTCATTTTTTGCATAAAAATGTTTGTACCTGAAAAAATGAACACATATATCATTAGTTAAATGATTTGTCATGACCATAAATGATAAATGTGGTTTGAAAGATACTTTTTGAACATGAATTTCAGGTATGATGTTTTTGACATGTTTCAATTAAATTGCTTTAAGAACACTTCTTGTCATCATCAAAATAGGAGGGAAATGATATGAATTTGCATTCAACCCAACAATCTCCCCCTTTTTGATGATGGCAACATTAAATCCATATTTCAATGTGGTTTTGATGAAGTGTGATTTTAAGCAATTTTTATTGTTTAAATTTTGTTTTCCTTTTTGTTCATACTTGTCAAGGACCTTTTGATGTTGTTCAGTAACAATTGATGATGTGTTTGTGAGATACAGTGTTACTTGAAATTAGAAATTTTGTGCACACAAGTCAAACAATTGGACAAGTATTCAAACACAAAGACAAAGATTTGCATTCAGAATCACAATACTTTGCATTGAAGCCAAAACAACCATTTCATTTCATTCAAAAGATCATTACATCAAAATATTACATTCAAGTCATTCATTCTTCTCCCCCTTTGCCATTATCAAAAAATGTACATTAGGTAGAAGATGGAGGAGGAGGAGGAATTGGAGCAAGAAGAAGTTCAATGTCTGACAGTCTTTTCTCCATGAAGTTCAGGCTAGACTTGATTTGATCTTGAATGGTTATCATTTTTGTGCTCAAAAAGTGTTCCATTCGATCTGAATTTTCTAGCAAAGTGGCCTGAAGTCTGGTTAGATCAGCTGCACTGTGTTGTGAGGAAGATGATGAGCCAGCTGACCAACCAGGTCTCTGCATGATCTTGAACTCCTTGGTCAAATCTGTAATCTGCCTGTCAATGTGCTCATTGAAGTTCCTCATACTTTCTAAATCATCCACAAAATGAGCAAATGACAATCTGGTGCTGGAAATCTCATATAATGTTTGCTTGGTGTTGAAGACATCTGCTTGGAAATTTACCAAAATTCCCTGAAGAACTTTCTCCAACTTGTCCTGATGCTCTTTTAGCTCAATATAGGAATCTCCCAGAGTGCCTATAAGTCTATTAAATCTCTGAGCTGCATAATCTGAAGCTGCCTTCTGCTCAATAAATTTTGCTGACACTGTGTTCTCTAGTCTTTGAACTCTCAATTCAAATTGGTCTGACATTGTTTGAATGGTGGAGTTCAATGTATCAAATTTGGCATTGAGGAAAGAGAACAATTCTGGTGGAATTGAGGACCCACCAGAAGAAGTGGAAGATTGGAATGTAGAGGGGAAATGTGGAGGTTCAAAAGTATGTGGCAAGGAAGAGGAAGGATCATCCTGAGGTGGAATAGGGGTTTCAAGCTGAATGCCACCTTCAGGAGGGATATGAGGCTGGTCCTCATCCATTAGAGGCTGATCCTCTGGCAAGTGAACTTGTTCCTCTTGAACTTGAGGCTGGCCCTCATGAGGTGGAGGCTGATCCTCCTGATTTTGGTCTCCTTGAGCTGGAGGCTGGTCCTCTTGTGCTTGGGGCTGATCCCCTTGAACCTGAGGCTGGTCCTCCTGAGCTTGAGGGGCCTCAACCACAATTGGTCCTCTTCTAATCTGATTTCCCTCCAATCTAAATCCCATAAACTTCTGGATATTCTTAAAAGTGTAGATGTTTGACTTGGGAATGGATTGGGATTTTTCATTTTCCAATGGCACACCAAAGTGCTTGAACACTGAGGTCAGATGTGCTCCATAAGGAAGTGATCTCTTTAGGTCTGTCCTTGTTGTTTCAGCTATGATTTGATAGAGAATCACATGGAGGTTGATCTTGATGTCTTTCACCATGCAATAGAGGATGAACCTCTGAATGTCTGTCAACCTATCCCTCCCACCACCTTGAGGGGTAATTATGGTGGTCAAAATGTGGTGGATGACCCTTAACACAGGTGGAAAGGTATTTGCATTGAACCTGGTTACATAGGTCTGTTTGGGATCTGATTCATCTGCAGGAAGGCCTGTCAAGATGGAGTAGGCTTCATGTAAATCAAATTCAAACTCATGGTAGTCTGCCCCTTCATCTGGTACTTTGAAAATGGAGGCAGCTACTGCAGTTGGCATGTCTATGGCTATTCCCTTGACTTTGGATTCATACCCTTCGTCTGTGCAGGTGAGGTTCTTGTAGAACTCTCTAACTAATCTTGGATAGCAGACTTGAAATTCAGAAATAAAAGGTATCCAAGATTGAAAGGAAAAGTAGGTTTGAATTTCAGGAAGGGAGTCTGCTAGTTGGATGTCTGAAAGGTCTAGTATTCTTGGCTTCAAAATCAACTTGGCTGCACTTACGGATTCTGAGGGAATATCCTCTTGAGACTCAGAAGAAGAAGAGGAAGATGATTCCTCAGGATGGTCAGAGGAATCGCCCGAAATCTCTGGTCTAGGGTTTGAAACATTACCACCTCTGCCTGAAGTGGAGGTCCTGCCACGCTTGGAAGCCCTCAGAGGTGCAGAAGAAGAGGCAGGATCATTTCTCCTCTTTGTTCTTCTTTCCATCTGTTCAACTGGAACCTGTGCCGGAACTGGCCTTGAAGAGGCCGCTGATCTTGCGCCACGGCGGGGACCCAACTTGCGGACCATGGTGCAAGAGGAGTGGAATTTGGAGAGGAAATGGAAGAATGGAGAGATGATGGAAGGGGGATGAGAGCTAGAGAGAAATTTGAGAGGAATTCTTGCCGGAAAGGAGTGGAAATGAGGCCGTCGGGTCGACCTGATGCCCAAAAAGAGATGCAGTGGTACACTGCCCCGCAGGAACAACAAGGGTTTAAGGTGAACCCGAAAGGTTTGAAAAGGGTCTGGCAAGAAGGCAGTGTCGACACATGAGGAGGGGTGTGTCGACCTGACTGAAAGTGTGTCGACACGGGTCACAATGTGTGTCGACACGGCCTTGATGAAAATTTGAATTTTTGAGAGGAAATTTTTGAGAAATTTGGGGACATCTTTATAATGATAAATAATGAGAGGAATTATCATTTCAAGGATTTTTAAGAGGCCTAAAAATTCATTTGTTATATTTTGCAAAAATTCATCACAGTTCAAGTGTTTCAAACAATTTCCAACAAGATATTAGCATTCCAAGACTTGAATCAACAAAATGATAAATTGAGGGATATAATGTATCTAACAATCAACCAAAAACTACCATGTTTCTCAATTTTCAAGAATTAAAGATATCATCTAGACTAAATACAGTTGTGTTGAAAGTAAAACACAAACTTAAAGAACAACTTGATGAAGGAGGAAGATGATTCTTTCTAAACAAATCTCCAATAATTTTCATATTTTTGTTCTTTTAACAAACTATCAAATGATATAAATCTCTTTCACTCAAGTACTAGTGCTTTTTACACACCATAGTCCCTGGATACTTAAGATTTAATCATTGTCAAGTCTCAAAGGGGTAAATGATGACCTTTTGACATGAAAATATACGTTTTGTAGACGCCAATATTTCCAGTTACTCAGTCATCATCAAAAAGCATAGCACATAATTGCTTAAATTTTGAAGTTATTTTCAATTTGGATCCCCTTTGAACAGAGTTAGCAATAATGCCTCATGACATACATAGCACTTCATTCATTGTGAAGGTGTGCAGTTTCTCAGCACAGATGCCATTGCTCTGTTGGATTTTACAAGATTTTGGAGAGTTTGTGAGATAGAATTCAAATACATCCAGTCATCAGTTGCAAACAAGGAAATGTTTTAAGTTCAAGGCACAAATTGTCATTTAGTTTAGGAAGAGATCTGAATTTCTGTGGATTGAGAGACATAGTTGTAAGTTGATTAAAAAAATATAATATATCACTCAAGGTTCATTTTGTGACTCTAGACTTTAGAATGAGGACATCATGCAAGGAATTGATGAAATGCAAGAAGGGTTTTGAAATTTGCAAAAAGATGACTTGTGAATTTTCTAGCTCCCCCTGAGATGATGATTTCAACCATTTTTCATCAAAATAAAGATATGCATTTTTGAAATCAGAAAGAGATTTTCTTCTTGGACAACAAGAACTTCTCCTCACCAATTGCATATTCATTTCTTGGTACTTGGCGGAGATAAGCTCTCACGCATAGTGAAAGTGTCCAGACAAGCATAACCTGTCCTTCTCCAAGTCACCATTTGATATACCAAGAGATTTCAATACAATAAGAGTTGAAGAATTCATTGCCAAAAGGAAATGGAAGTGAAAACTGTGCAAGTTTTGAAATCAGAAAAGAAATTCTCTTTGAACAATAAAAGCTCCCCCTCAACTATTGCATATTAACTTCTTAGTACTTGGCGGAGATATGTTCTCACGCATAGTGAAAGTGTCCAGACAAGCATAACCTGTCCTTCTCCAAGTCACTATTTGATATACCAAGAAGTTTCAACACAATCAGAAGTGGAGAATTTATTGTAAAAAGGGAAATGGAATTGAAAGTGAGAGAGATATGAACAATGTAGCTTGAGGAAGCAAGGAGTTATGAAATGCAAAGAACTCCCCCTTAGACAATGCATAGCACTCAACCCAAACCTTAAGAGAGATCAAGAAGGTGGACATTTACAAAGACCAAGTTCTCTCCTTAATGATGAAAATCTGTTTTCAGGAAGGGGTTTAGTGAATATGTCTGCAATTTGTTTTTCAGTTTCAATAAAATGGAGTTCAAAAGATTTCTTTGCAACCTCATCTCTCAAGAAATGATGCCTAATTTCAATGTGTTTTGTTCTGGAGTGCTGAATGGGGTTTTTAGACAAATTTATGGCACTAGTGTTATCACATAGGATGGGTACACACCCTAAATCTTGGTTGTAATCAAGAAGTTGATGTTTCACCCAGAGAATCTGAGTTCCACATCTACCTGCAGCAACATACTCAGCCTCTGCTGTTGACAGAGCAACTGAATGTTGCTTCTTAGAAGCCCAAGAAATAAGGCACCCACCTAGAAATACACACAAGCCACTTGTGCTTTTTCTATCTAACTTACACCCAGCATAATCAGCATCACAATAGGCAAACAATTCTAACTTGCAACCAGCAGGATACCAAATTCCTAAGTCACATGTTCCAACAAGATATTTAAAAATTCTTTTCACAGCAAGCATATGACTTTCTTTAGGATTAGATTGGAATCTAGCACATAAGCACACACAAAACTGAATATCAGGTCTAGAAGTAGTAAGGTAGAGCAGAGAGCCAATCATACCTCTGTAGGTCTTTGGATCAACTGACTTACCAGATGGGTCTTCTTCTAGCTTAGCATTTATTGCAATGGGTGTGCTTGAGTGTTTAAGGTTCTGAAAGTCAAACCTTTTCAGTAGCTCCTTGACATATTTGGTTTGACTAATGAAGATTCCTTCAGTTGTTTGGTTCACCTGCAATCCCAAAAAGAATGTTAAATCTCCCATTAAGCTCATTTCAAATTCATTCTTCATTTGATTTGAAAATTCAGTGCAAAGGCCTTTATTAGTTGATCCAAATATTATGTCATCAACATAAATTTGGACAACAATTATTTGATTTTTTACTGTTTTTGTGAACAATGTTTGATCAACATTACCTCTGGAATATCCTTTCTCAAGTAAAAAGGAACTCAAACGATCATACCAAGCTCTTGGAGCTTGTTTAAGACCATAGAGTGCCTTATTAAGCTTGAAAACATGGTTAGGATATTTTTCATTTTCAAATCCAGGAGGTTGTTCAACAAAAACATTTTCCTTTATATATCCATTTAGAAATGCACTTTTGACATCCATTTGAAAGACTTTGAATTTCATGGAGGATGCAAAAGCAAGGAAAATTCTCACAGCTTCTAGTCTAGCTACAGGGGCATAAGATTCTTCAAAGTCAATTCCAAATTCTTGGTTATACCCCTTTGCAACTAGCCTAGCTTTGTTTCTTATTACTTGACCAGCTTCATTCAATTTATTTCTGAAAACCCATCTAGTGCCAATCACAGTTTGGTCACTAGGTCTAGGCACTAATTCCCACACTTGATTTCTTTCAAATTGATGAAGTTCATCATGCATAGCATTAATCCAATCAGAACTGGATAAGGCTTCATCAATTGACTTGGGTTCAATTTGGGAAATTAGAGCTAGTGAGTCTTCTTCAATGTTTTGCAAGAAGGATGATCTGGTCCTAACTCTATCATTTAGGTTGCCAACTATACTGTCTAATGGGTGATCTCTTAGAAAACGAGGTTCAGAAATTACATGTTGAGAAGTGCCCTCTTCTGGAGCAATATTACCTGAACCACTTGAAGATGGTGAGTTGTTGTTCAGGTTCTCTTCAATGTTGTTAATCTCCTCAACGGTTGGTGAATAATCCACAATGAGGTCATCCTCTTCATTGTCTTGTTTTTCCCTGCAAGATTTAGAATCATTAGTGGAAAAGAAATTTTCATCAAAAATAACATGTGGTGATTCTTCAACAGTTTTGGTTTTCAATATGTACACTTTGAAAGCCCTTGACACTTCTGAATAGCCAAGGAAGATAGCTTCCTGACTCTTAGCATCAAACTTGTCAAGGTTTTCTTTGATGTTATTGTGTATAAAACACTTGCACCCAAAAGTTTTGAAGTAAGAAACAATTGGCTTTTTGTTTTTCAACAATTCATAGGGGGTTTTTCTGATATTTGGTCTGACCAAGGCTTTGTTTAGGATGTGATTGGCTGTGTTAACAGCTTCAGCCCAGAAGGATTTGGGCAGATTACTCCCTAAGAGCATGGATCTAGCCATTTCCACAAGAGTTCTATTCTTTCTTTCCACAACTCCATTTTATTCTGGAGTTCTAGGTGAAGAAAACTTGTGAAATATTTGCAATTCAGCACATAGATCAGAAAAGGATGTGTTATCAAATTCACCCCCATGATCAGTTAAAATGTTTTTAATTTTAAATGGATAAGTTGTTAAGATAGTGGTACAGAAATTCCTGAATTCAAGGCATGCATCACTTTTGTGGGATAGAAAAATAACCCAGGTAAATCTAGTAAAGTCATCAATGATTACAAACCCATATCTCTTGCCACTTAGGCTTAGAACTCTTGTTGGCCCAAAGAGGTCCATGTGAAGAAGTTCTAGTGGCTTAGATGTGAGTACTTCATTGAAGGCTTTAAAGGATTTCCTAGTTTGTTTTCCTTTAGCACAGATCCCACAAATTTGACCTTCAACACTAGAAAAAGATTCAGGAAGACCTTTAACCAGATTCAATCTTAACAACTTATTCAAAGTTTTGAAACTTGCATGGCCAAGTCTTTTGTGCCAAGTCCATGCAATTTCATCTTTATTTGCAACAAAACAAAGATTTTCAGAAAAGTTTTTATTAAGGTTGATCATGTAAACATTGTTTTCTCTTTTTCCACAGAATTTGATTTTGTCAGTTGATGAATCAATTATTTTGCAAAAATCAGATTCAAACACAACTTTGTGACCTTTGTCACATAGTTGGCTAATACTGAGCAAGTTATAATCAAGTCCATCAACTAACAAAACATTATCTACTGAGTTTGAAGAAGTTTGACCAACCTTACCAGATCCAATGATCTTTCCTTTATTTTTACCTCCAAAGGTGACTGACCCTCCCTCCTTTTCAATTAGACAGGAAAATTTGGCTCTATCTCCAGTCATGTGTCGTGAACACCCACTATCAAGAAACCAAACATTGGTGTTGGGTGCACGACCTTCCTGCACAAAGATCAATGGAGAGAAGATTTTGGTACCCAAACAGAGTTGGGACCATCAGTATGATTTAGCACAGATATCAAATCCTTTCTCACCCAAATTTGATTTGTTTTAGATTTTTGTTTTGTTACTTTGGTGTTTTCAGCCTTTTTCTGTTTGTTCTTTCTTTTAGGAATGAAAGCACCAAGATCTTTGTTTTTGGTTGGAGGGGAGTTTCTCATTTGAAAATTTGAGTTCAGAGGAGGAGGTGGAATCCATGGATTGTGTTGGTACATCCAGAAATTTGGATAAGAGTATTGAGGATAATACCAACAGGGATTTTCATACCATTGGTTCCAAGGATTAATCCAATCTTCTTGAAGTGTTGTCTTGGAGGTCCAAGGTTTTTCATGGATTATTTCTTTTCCCTTTTTCTTATTTTTCAGATTTTTATTTGAATTTTTGGTTGAGTTGTTTTTGGTTTTTGGTGTTTTTGATTTGTTTTGAGTTTTGTTTGGGGTGTTGTTTGCTGTTTGTTGAATTTCAGTGTTTTCCAGATTAGGACCCTTGACAAAATTAATTAGTGGTGCTTTTCCCTTTTTCTCACCAGATTTGTCTTTTTGGGGTTTCTTCTTGTTGAATTCTAATCTATGAGATGTGGTTGTCATGTTGGATCCTAGCAATGCCTCTAGGTTATCTTGGCCTTTTGTGAAGGTTTGGATAACCTCCTCCCTTTCCTTTAGCTGGTTTTTAAGAACTTCAATTTCTTCAATTTTCTGTTGTTTTTCTTGTTTTTCAATTTCCAGCTCTTCATTTAAGTTTCTGAATTCTTGGGAGGCCTTTTGAGAGGCAAGTTTCAGTTCATCAATTAGGTTTAGGAGATTCTCTTTTTCTTCAAGCAAGTCTGTTACTTCAGATTCCAGTTCACAGATTCTATTGTTTGAAGATTGATTATGGTAGAGATTTTCAATTTTCTTTTTGATGTGTTTATTTTCTTTTCTCATTTCAGAATATCTTTCAACTAATTCTGCATACACATCCTGCCAATCTTCAACACTATAATCTTCAAAGGAAGTATTTACCTTTCCATCTGTGCTGTTGGCCATGAAGCAAACTTCCTCACTCTCTGAGCTTGAGGACTTCTTCTCTTCTTCTTCCTCACTTGTGTCTTCATCAGACCAAGTGGCTACCATGGCCTTTGGCTTCTTATATTTCTGGAATCTCTTGTGCTTTTCCTTTTTGTTCTCAGGACACTCTCCCTTCATGTGTCCTGGCTTGTTGCACCTGTAACAGATAACATTCTCATCAGGTTTATGATTCTTATTGAAATTGGAAGAGGAAATATTCTTCTTACCTGAGGGAAATTTCTTTTTCCCAGTCATTTTCCCTTTCCTATATTTCAAAAATTTCCTGAATTGTCTGGTCATGAGGGCAATCTCATCCTCATTCGACTCAGATTCTTCAGAACTTGTTTTATCCTGATTTTTATCTTTGTTGCTTGAAGAGGCTTTGAGTGCCATAGGCTTGGTCTTAATGATGTGTTCTTCATTTCTTTTTAAGTTTATTTCATATGTCATTAAAGATCCAATCAATTCATCCAAAGAAATTTTGGACAAATCTTTTGAATCTTCAATAACAGTGGCCTTGGTATGCCAAACTGAAGAAAGTGAACGCAAAATTTTTCTTACCAAGTCTGCATCAGTATACTCCTTACCCAAAGCCTTGAGTCCATTGACTATCACCATGAATCTGGCAAACATTTCAGAAATAGATTCATTAGATTTCATCATGAAAAGTTCATATTCTGAAACTAAAATATTTGCCTTGGTCTCCTTGACCTGAGATGTTCCCTCATAGAGTAATTCGAGTTTATCCCACATCTCTTTGGCAGATTTGCACATAGAGATTCTCGAATACTCCTTGGGATGGACAGCACACTGAATCATGTTCATGGCACTATAATTCAGTGTAGCTTTCCTTATCTGTTCCCTTGTCCAGGTATCTTCTTCTCCCTGGTTCTCATAGGGACCCACCTCAACTACTTTCCAGATCTCATAGTTCTGGGCCCTCAGAAATACTTGCATTCTGTTTTTCCAATAAGAATAGTCCAAACCATTAAAGAATGGTGGCCTATTTATGGAATGGCCCTCAGCTATGAAACCCTTTGAGTCCATGACACTTAAGTAAATGCACAGAGAAAGAGTTAAACAACCAAGCAAACAAACAAGCAAACAATCAAACACTCAATACTCAGAAACAAAAACTGCTCAGTTCAAATCAGATCGATGTAAACCCGCTCTGATACCAATTGAAGGATCGAAATGAATGTGTGGAAAAGATCTAGAAGGGGGGGGGGGTGAATAGATCTTAGCCACTTTTGCGGAAGCTTAAGCAATTTGAAAACTATTTAGAATCAGAGGCAATGTTATCAGTGAAAAACTACAGATCTGATTAGTTTGAGTGAGTTGAAAAACTTAGATGTGAAGCAAGTTGATTAAGTGAATTAAAAACGGATCCTATGCAAGCATCTAGCGGATGAATCAATCAAACCACAGAAGACAAATGCACAAGGATTTTTTAGGTGGTTCGGAAATCACCCAAGTGATTCCTACATCCACCCCTCACAACCCGTGAGGCTTCACTAACACAACTGGGCTACACACCCAAAGGAGCCTAACAACTCCAACACTTCAGAGCATACAACTCACACAACCTCTAGAGCAAGACTACTCTAGAAACACAGAGCAAGACTGCTCAAACCAACCCTGAGCTTACAACTCAAACTGAGCTCGACGGCTCACAACACCCTGAGCACAATGCTCACACTGAAACTGCTAGACACCAACTTAAGACTAAGATCCTCTAGCAACAGATCTAGTCGAAGTTTGAGAACTCTAAAGAGAGTTATGCAGAAGCACTTGCATAATCTCAAAAGATATCTCAGAAGAACAGAAGAAAAGGTAAATTGAATTGAAATGCTTCGTTCTTCAGTGTACTCCCTTGTAGAAGCTTGAATTGGGAAGGAACTTGTGAAGCTTGAAGTCCAAGTCGATGCTCTGCAATCTGAGAAGTTGGATCTTCCTCGAATTCTTCACCCAAGAAGTCTTCTACAGGATCTGCCTCCTTGGAATGCTTCAGAGAAGTCTTCAGGAATCAAATTCCAATTCCCACACCTTGAATTGGTGGGAATTGGTCTTCTGGAAGCACTTGGAGAGCAGGGGAAGGAGACACGAGCTCTTCTTGGCCGCCAGGAGCTTCTTGGAGGCTCTGAGAGAGTTGGGTCCTTCTCACTTGTGAAGGCTGGCCGAAAAGACACTTTATATCCTTAGGATTCCAAAGATACCCTTTTGGGGTACAAGGGCACGCATTCCTAGGAAGATTCTGATCACCCTAGAAGGACACGTGGCAGCCATCAACTTTTAGGATGAAAAGTTTCCGTAGTGTGTCGACCTGCCCTGGTGGTAGTGTCGACACACTGTCCGGAATATGTAGAAGGCTATTCTGGAAGAGGGTCCCGTGTCGACCTGCTCTTGAGTGTGTCGACCTGCTGTCCCAAATCTGCAAACTGGCTGTTCTGGGAACTGGGTCTAGTGTCGACCTGCTCTGAGAGTGTGTCGACCTGCTGACCCAATTCTTCAAACTGGCTGTTCTGGAAACGGGATCTAGTGTCGACCTGCTCTGAGAGTGTGTCGACCTGGGTAGGCTTGATTTTGAAAAACTGCCACTCGTGTCGACACACTCTTGACATGTGTCGACACAGTCTCAACATCTTTACACATTTTGCCTTTGAATCTGTGTTGATGTGTCGACACCATTGATGGGTGTGTCGACTCATCTTTTGCATAAAAATGTTTGTACCTGAAAAAATGAACACATATATCATTAGTTAAATGATTTGTCATGACCATAAATGATAAATGTGGTTTGAAAAATACTTTTTGAACATGAATTTTAGGTATGATGTTTTTGACATGTTTCAATTAAATTGCTTTAAGAACACTTCTTGTCATCATCAAAATAGGAGGGAAATGATATGAATTTGCATTCAACCCAACAAGGGGTACGTCGAATTCTAAACTGCAAATAGTTCTTAACTCTGGTCGGCCAGACAGAGCTGTGCAAGCTCTGTTTGGCCAGGGGGGAGGAGCTGCTGCGGGGAATCTCAGGCGATTTGGCATGTTGGGGTCGTTTTTGGTGTGGTCTCGCTACGAGGACGTCGCACGGAGTGGGGGAAACGTCGAGTGATCGTCGTTCTTCGCGTTCTTCGCGAAGGTAGGGAGATTCCACCTCGTTTTACTGCGTGGATTGCATGTGGTGCATATTTAGATTGTTTAATGCTTTATAAACGGTAGATACCATGCTAGGGCATTGAGAAGAGCATGAAACATGGGTTTAAACACCAGTTTATAGGGTTTATGGGGGAGATCCGACGAGGGGTCCCCGGATTAGGGTTCCGGCCTGTGAAGGCGACGGACCCTGCTGTCGCGTTCTGAATGCGACAGGCCGACCCGTCGCATTCTGCTTCTGAACGCAACCTATCGGGGTGTCGCGTTCAGAAGGCGACATGGGATGTGTTAACAGGTCTGAGGGGTTTTATGTGTGTGCATGACGCCATGGCTATCCGACTATCGTGGTTTGTTGTGCATGGCAATGGTAAGTGGTGCATTGGCACCTGTAGTGCTCTATGAGCGTGTTTTTACGTGGTTAGCATGTTGTTCATGCAGTTAGTGTATTGTTCATGCGATTAGTGTGCGGTTCACGTGTCGTTTACATGTCGTTTACGTGGTTTGAGTGCCGTGCATGTGGTTTGTGAGTGCATGGCAAGTAGTTCGATGTTGTGTTTATCGTAATATAACTTCTGTGGTTAGTTTGTGGTGGTTGGGCAGTGAGTTTCCAGTGTGAACCTAGCCTCGATCCTATGATGTCTCTTATAGGTTATTTAAGATGGTTTAAATATTAAATCAAGTGTATGATTGTTATGTGATTATGATATATTATGTTATTATGGCAATGGAGGTCATGAGATGACCAATGATAGGCAAGTTTATTGTATGTTATTATGATTTAAGAATGTGTTGGTGTCGGATAGCTTGGAGGTCACATGGTGACCGGTGACGAGCCAATTATATTTAATGTATTGTGATATAAGTTTCACCGAGGTGTTACGTGGTTTGTGTGCTAGCTGAGTTTGGTGGTCTGACGCCTATTCTGGAATGTCTCTCTAGTCGGGTACCCCAGGTTTTGTGTGAGCCAGGCACGTTAGTGCTCAGGGTTTGTCCCGGTACTGTGTGTACTGTCAAAGTCTGTGTCGTCTTCCTGGGCACCCTCACTCCTGTGTTTGAGTTGTATGTCGGGCTGAGAGAAAGACGACAGTGGGACAGTGACTTGTGAGAGTTTGTGTTTGGTCGCTTGTAGCGCGCTCGTGGTTGGGGGTACGGACACCAGTAGACGTACTGGGTCCCAGCTAGTCATGTGTTTCCAGTGCCTCACTTTAGGGAGCTCGGGCTAGAGTCCCTAAAGGTGCCAGGCATGGACCTGCAGCTGTGTGGTCTGCATGTGTGGTGTTGGTTGGTCTCCACTATTCTTTGGCTTTATTGTGTGGTTGTGGAGTGGTAGTTGGACCTTTCGTCTGTGACTGCGAGACTGAGAGATAGTTCTTGTGTTGTGTTGTCTGGATTGGATACTGGTGTCAAGAACCAGTAGTCCGTTCCTATGTGGTTGCATCATTCCTTTCCAACTCGTGCTTTGCCACTAGTGGTGGCTTGTGTGTGTGACAGAGTGGTTGAGGTTTTACCCGTTGTGGTGTGCCTTGGTGGTGGCACGATACTGGCTGTGGATCCGTGGTGGTACCTCGTGGTAGTAGGTACATGTACCCTTTGTGGGTAGTTTTGTGTTATGGTACGTTGTGTTCTAGTCTCTTCAGGTGTTGGGGTGGACTTGTGTTCTGTGGAGGTCTGTGGAGTGACCTTCCACGTGTTGTGCTTTTACTCATCTCTGGGTAAGTTTCTGATTATGTTTTGGTGTGAGGTGTTGGTGTGAGGTGGATTGGCTAGCTGATGCCAGTCTTGTTACCCTACGTGGGTAGGTTGTCTGTGAAGCTTGTAGCTTCAGCGACCAGTTGTTGTAATGATTTGCCTGTGAGGCTTGTGGCCTAGGCATTACAGTTGTTTAGCGGACTAGTGGTGCTATGCTAGTCCTGTTGTCCCTCTTCCTTTACGAGATTGGTATTAGCTGATGTAATTGTGTTTAGTTGTTATTAATTATACTTTGATGTGAGCATGATATGGTTTGGCTATCGGTGTTGCCAGTGAGACCCTCTGGGGTTGAGGTTCTTCGGTGTTGTGTGTTGTTTTGGGTGGTCCCTACTGAGCCTGTGACTTGTTGAGGCTCACTCCCCTACAGTTCTTTTCAGGGCTTGCCGTTTGTGTGGCTTGCGGAGGTGTTGTGGCAGACTTGTACCACCAGCAATAGCGTTAGTCGTGTTGTGTGAGCTTGTGCTCCCTCGGGGTATGCACCAGGCAGTTGTACTCTTTTAATTGGACATGTAATAATGTATTGGGACAGTTGTAAATTGTTACATACAGGTATGAGCACATGTACTTTCTTGTGTCTTATGCTATTGTGGTTGTCTTTTATATTCTTACTGGACACGTATACGAGCTATCCCTTGCGAGACATTGGTCCGTTCGCGGGAGGCAGATCTGGATGTAGAGCCTTATTGGGCATAAATATCCAGATCCGTTACAAAAACACATTGACATAAGGCACCATTTTTTAAGAGATGAAGTTGCTAAGAAATATTTTGAGCTTCATTTTATTGACACTGAAAAACAAATTGCAGACATCTTCACTAAGCCTCTCTTAGAAAATAGATTCTCATTCTTAACAAGAGAGCTTGGCTTGTGCAAATTCTCACAGTCTTGATATCTTCCATTTTTTTTTGCAAATAAAAAGCCCTCTTCTTCTTGTTAATAAATTTTTGCCTCTGACATTGCATTGGTAGTCTGTTATTCAAATCCTCCTCAATAATTCCCTTGTTCACCCTGTGAGGGGGAGCTACATGATAAGGGGAGTCTTTCTCACTTCTTCATACTCCTTGTTTACTTTGATTTTATTGCATCTAAATTCATGAGTCTTTATGATATTCCTATATGAGAGATGTCAAACATAAAGACTAAAATAATTGTGCACTGAGTTTAGTCTCAAAGATACAATCTAAAAACAAGTTTATGCCAATTTTTTATACTAAACTCATTTACACTGAGCTGCAAAACACTTGTAGGCACATGAGTAACTTTAGTTTTTAACATGTGTATGTTTTGTTTCTTTATCTTTAACTCATGTTTAGGATAATCATTCTACACTCATGATCATGTCTATTTTAATCAATGAAAAACAGATCCTGTAAAATTTGAAAAAGAATTAAAAAAATAGAGATATAGACATAGCAATAAAAATTTCATTTTGTCACTGAGTAACTGGGCTAATTTCACCTAAACAAGTGTCTTAACTCGCGTAAAAAGGTGATAATATATTTTTCAACTCTGTATAAGATAATGAATATTACACCACTAAGTAATCAGGTGGTCCTGCATTGAGTAAATGTGACCTCTTGCACTAAAAGGTGTGATTTGACCAATTTATTCTTGTATTCTCTCTCACAAAATGATAGAAAAATTCAAAGTATAAAAAGAACAGCATGTGCATTCACCTAGATGAAGTTCATGATAATTGGGTTTAGAGTTATTATTCTACATTGTGTTAAATGTTTAGCTACTAAACTCATGTGATAGACACTACTGTCAACTCATATAGGTCACCTTTAGTCACATTTGCTACATCTTTTTAAATACATTTAGATTATTAAACCCTTGACATATGCTGTGAATTGAATGTATCTTTGTTCTTAAACTTTGTTGCACAATCACAAGACACAATAATTTTATCTCTCATATTCTAATATCTAAAGATCACATAGATTCTGATACATCCACCTCCCAATTCCCCTCCTTATTTTCATATCCCTCATACTTTGATCTCCACTCCTTGATGTTCTTTGATATCACATCTATGTCCCATCTTAGGGGGAGAATGTTTTGCCATGAGTGTGACTATACCAGTCCTTGATTAAGGGGGAGGTATATCTTTTTGCTATTGTCAAAAAGGGGGAGAACTTTTAGCCTGTTGAGATTGCTTGAGTATGTTTTGTCATCATCAAAAATGGAGAGAATGTTGAGCTATGGTTATGTGAGTAACCATAATTATTGTTTTGATGATGATGGATTTGATATGTTTTGATGCTGACATAATCATGGCTCATCTTTTTGTCATCATAATATCATTGGTTTGTTGATAAACTTAAGTGCCTTCATGCTGCAATTCATTTGATTTATATTTACAGTTTACAAATTGACTGGCCACTTTGAAATCATGCTTAAATGAACATCAGATGTTCACTTTTGGTCGTAGTCAGCCGAAGCACAAACATTGGATATATAGTTTTGGTCATAGTCAGTCGAAGCAGAATTTCATCATATACGAAGCTAGACTTCGGATATGACGAAGGGGAACTTCGTCATATACGAAGCTAAGCTTCAGATATGACGAAGTCACTTCGACTGATCATGACTATTTTATCTCTATGCCTTCAGATGTTCGAATTTGTTCTTTGTCAGTCGAAGAAGAACTTCATCATATACGAATCTAAGCTTCAGATATGACGAAGTCACTTCTACTGATTTAGACTAAATTCAACACTGACTTCAGATATGATGAAGTCACTTCGACCGATGAAAACCATTTTGACAGTGTGATCTCGGATGTTCACTTTTATACTTGGTCACTTGAAGCCATGAACTTCGTATATTTCTATTTTGGTCGCTATCATCAGAAGCTTTGTGACTTCAGATGTTCACGTTTAAACCTTGCCAGTCGAAGCTATTGCACTTTGTATATTCACATTGTTTCTCTACCATTTGAAGCACCTTGACTTCGGATGTCACGACTTACACTTGGTCAGTCGAAGTGCTGACACTTTGTATTTTCATGTTATCATTTGTCAGTCGATCAAATATTGATTGCCGACCAATCTAAACATTGATTGCTTTGTCAGACATCGATTGCTTCATGGTACAACATTGATTATTGTTGAAAATTAAAGAATATGATTGCCTTTTATCCTGAATGCCTTATGATGTTATCTGTACAAGATATCATGTGACTGGCACGTGTCTTACCTAAGGTACTTAGTGTTCATGCATTCCCAGGTAGGAGGTCACATGATTAGGGCTATAAATATGCCCTTGTCCGTTGTGAAAGGTATGCGGCTAATTAAAAGAGGAGTGGCGGCCAAAAAGTGAAGCACAGAAAGAAGTGGGAAAAAGGGAGAGCTCAGAGAGAGGAGCAGTATTGCGATGCCAGGAAGGGAGGAAGAAGAGAAAAGCTACCAGATTGAAGCAATTTGTCGATCTTCCTCCTAATCTAGAGATTTAGCCTCAGAGGAAAGACATCCAGTACACCAAGCTTCAAAGAAGTCAAGTTGTTCTCTAACAGAGGAGAGCACCGGCAAAGGTTCTTGGTTTATGTTTGTGTTTTCTGAGTGTTGATTGATTTGCACAAGTGTTCTATGAAGAATAATCTCTATCAGAGAGTGTGTCTTAGTGTGTGTTTGTTCTTTGAGTGTTTTTGCTCAAGTGTGTGGACTGAGCCATCATGCTCTAAGTGTGTGTGGTTTTTGAGCTGTCGTGCTCTTGTGTGTGTTGTACTCAATTTCAATGAGTAGTGTGTGCCTCACTGTGTGAGGGGTGGATGCAGGAATCACCTTGTGATTTTCGGACCATCTAAAAATGTCCTGTGCATTGGTTTGCTGGTTCTCTCTTCGTTGGATTATGCATAGGGATTTTGATCACACACAGTTTGTCTGATTGTCTCTCACATCAACTACACATACCCACATCAGATCAGTATAGCTATCTCTGAATTGAGCTATAATCTGAAGTAATTTCTTTAAATTGATTAAGCTTCCGCTGTGTTGGTAATAGATCTATTCAACCCCCCCCCCCCCCCTTTCTAGATCTATTCACCCTGCTCATTCGATCCTACAAATGGAATCA
This sequence comes from Colocasia esculenta, assembly GCA_014218235.1. NCBI lineage: Eukaryota > Viridiplantae > Streptophyta > Magnoliopsida > Alismatales > Araceae > Colocasia > Colocasia esculenta. The sequence continues at coordinate 74,215,727 of CM024766.1, read as the reverse complement.
GAGTAGGTTAATCTCTTATTCTGATCTGATTTGATTGCATTTGTTTGATACATTTGGCTTGATCTGTGTGCTTGATTTTTTCAACCGCTATAGAATTTGATCCATGGATTCTCGAGGTTTCATCGCTTAGGGCCACTCTATAAACAGACCACCCTACTTTGATGGATCTGACTATGCTTACTAGAAGAATCGAATGCAAGTGTTTCTTAGAGCCCAGAATTATGAAATCTGGAAGATTGTTGAAAACGGCCCTTATGAAATCACTGGCGATGAGGATACATGGACCAGAGAGTAAATAAGAAGGGCTACATTAAATTTTAGTGCTATGAATATGCTTCAATGTGCAATTCATCGCAAATAATATGTTAGAGTGTCCATGTGCTCCTCTGCAAAGGAAATGTGGGATAAGCTTCAGTTGTTATATGAGGGAACATCACAAGTTAAAGAAACTAAGGCCAATTTGTTGATTTCTGATTATGAAATGTTTACAATGAAGTCTGATGAATCTATATCTGAAATGATTGCTAGGTTCATGGTAATTGTTAATGGACAGAAAGGATTAGGTAAGGAATACACTGATGCTGAGCTGGTAAGAAAAATCCTTCGATCCTTATCTCATGCATGGTATACTAAGCCAACTTTCATTCAGGATTCTAAAGACTTATCCAAAATCTCTCTAGATGAGCTCATAGGATCACTGATGACTTATGAAATAAATTTGAAAAGAACTGAAGAAAATATGCTAAAGGCTAAACCAACCACACTCAAAGCTTCAACAAGTGGAAAAGATAAAGAGAAAGAAATTAATGTTTCTAAATCATCTGAATTTGATGAGGATGAAATTGCCCTCATCACCAGACAGTTCAGAAAATTTTTAACATAAAAAATTGGAAAATTCCATGGAAAACAAAACAAATCTATGGGTAAGAAACATCTTCAATCTTCAACTTCGCATCAGAACAAAATTGACAAGAAAATTGAAAATCTGATTTTGTGTTACATGTGCAACAAGCTAGGATACATGAAAGGAGAATCTCCTGAGTTCAAAAGAGATATGTCATGCCTAGGGCTGTAAACGGATCCGGATAATATCCGGATCCGATTCGAATTCGTATCCGATTATCCGATTAACAAATATCCGACGGAGCGGATTTCGGATACGGATATTATCCGGATAATAAACGGAGCGGATACGGAAACGGGTGATCCGCTCCGTTTAAGATCCGCTTCGAAATAGAATTATTTTTTACCATTATATTTTAGATCTAATGATTCATATATAATATATATAATTTATAAATATATAATATATCTAATACTAATTTTTTGTTTAGAAAATATTTTTGACATTTATATTTAAAAAACATATATATTTTTAATTTTTATGATTTTTAGACCACTTAATATCTTTTATTAAATTTATATTTTCGAAGCGGATAATATCTATATCCGCTCCGAATCCGAAAATTATCCGCTCCATATTCGAATTATATTCGGAGCGGATACGAATTATCCGATTAACTATTCGGATCGGAACCGGAAAATCCATATCCGCTCCGTATCCGCTACGTTTACAGCCCTAGTCCAAAATTTAGCAGCAGAAATAAATATCGAGAGCATGAGCGATATAAGTACAAGTATCACAGTCGGGTAATTCAGTGCGACAACTAAGTATAACAAAAGAATTGAGACAATAACAATGCCAGCCAAATAATTCTTTATTTCATTTCCATCAAATCAAACTACAACCTTTAATAATTAGAGCAAAACTTATGGCCTATTATTCTATTTCAAAGTACAATGGCACAATGAAATAACTAGCTATTACAGACTCTATGGACTCTAACACACTGGCATCTGGCTATATCGACAAGTATACTTTGAGAAGCTCATCACTCTTCCCCAGTCCCATCATGCTCTACGTCCTAATAGTCATCTCCTGAAATGTTATGGAAAGCAGGTGTGAGCGCACTAACGCCCAGTAGGATTTATATCTCATGGTGCGGGCATGCTTTACATGAATTAACAATTTATTAAGTAGATGCTAATATACAGTACTCATGGTAAGAAGGTTATGATAATGATATGGAACAACGTCCAATGTATAACATGCATGAAAAAGGAATAATTAATCATAAGCCAGTGACATTTATCATATGAGAAGAACACTTAACAATGGAATGGATGATAGTACGATCATTGGTCAAATAGCAGAGATTCAATATTTAATAACATATACAATGGATATCTCAAGCTGAATTCCTCAGAATTCCAATGGACAATGACGTATTGGATTCAATAACAAGGGCATGTACAATAAATTTGGCCATTTCACATATAATAGTTCAATCAATCATTCAATCATTCAATAACAATGTAGAAATTACCGAGACCAATCTTGCATTCAATTAGGCGATTGCCAGACACCTCAATGGATCATATACTCTCACGATATAAGTATTTCGGGTGCTCCTCCCAGGACCAGATTGGGCCCTTATATGCACAGGCATGGTTGTGAACCGAAGTTCCAATAATTTCTGGTAATTCCATTCATTCATTCAAGGCCAACAAGATTTTCAAGCAATGGAAAATTATGAACTGAAGATCATGTCAATGATAATAAGGAACAAGGCAAGTAAACATGATCTGAAGTGAATTTCGGCAGCATAATGGCTTAATTTCATTAGTTCAATCATTATACTTAGTGGCTTGGTTTCCATGTATCAAATCACTCTCACGAGAAGTAGATAAGAATATATGTGCTTTCTATCTTCTGGGAACTTCGATGGTACAACCAACTCGATCTTCATAAGTGAATCCACAGAGTACGGAGAATTACGGAGGTCTTAGAGAAAAGGTCACTAGTCTGCCGATACAGAATGATCGGCCAAGAGTTTCCAAATCCCCAAGAGAGGGCTGCCTATATGCGCAATGTGTCGTGTAGAATGTGTCTCAATATCACAATCCATCGGTTTAAAACAAGACGGAAAGCTTTTAACAAGAAAGCATGACATGGTATGCAATTCAGTCTATCACATGATTTCTGCACTTTTAACATATAACACTTTCAGTTATGAACAAGACAGAGTGTGGGCAAAGCACAATGATATTCACATGGTACATGGCATCAAATATTATTAAGAGTACTTAGAATAAAAGTTCATATTCTTATAGTTTTCATGTGGGTTGATGGCTTTTAGGCCTTTGAACAACTAAGTAACATGATATAGCAATGAAACATACATATGGTTGACTGTACATCTACAGAAAACAGTCTCAAGTTGGTCTTTAAATCATGACGGGTTCAGTCGTCGCACTTAAGAAGACCATACATGGTCCAAAAATACCAACACTCTCTGAAACATTAAATCGCGACGGACTTATCCGTCACCTTCATGTTGCGACAGGCTGATATGTCGCAATCACTTTTAAAACCCAACGGCCTTGTTAGTCGCCTTCATAACGTGACAGGCAACGAGTCGCTACCACCCTAAATCATGACGTTTCAACACATCGCGTTCTAGAGGTGTTTTTTCAAAATTCTGATTTAAAAATTTTGTGAAATACATGAGTGGGAAACTGGTCAATTCGTGACGGCATGTTCCATCGAGTTCAACACCAGCACTGAAATCCACGTAACACACAATTTTACTTGTCAAAACGATCGAGTCAAAGTCATAATCATGATGGTAGGTTCGGTTGCCTTTCATGTGAACACAACGGTCTAGTACGTCGCATTCATGTAGTAAGAACGCGACGTCTGGAATGGTCGCGTTTTAGGGATTCAACCGAAACCAATAAAAATGGGGTAGTCATGCATGCAACACTTATAACTCAATATCGAGGGCTCCTGGAACAAAAGTATGAACATGAAAGATGTTGGGTACGGTGAGTAGGAGAGAACTATCATTTTGGTTTCACATGATTTGGCCATGGGATGCGTTAAAATCGACGTGAACACTAAAATCCCTACATGCGCGACGTTTGGAAAACACTTAATACTCATAGCACGGTCGATCAAAATTAGGGAAAACAAGTGCATATGATACTAGACACGATGATTTTTATCATGGTATGAGATTTATTCTTGTTTGGCCCGAGAACACCTACCTTTGGTTGGCTCTAAGAGAGGTCTTCTGCACAGGTTATACAGAGCACGCGTTGAGGAAGAAACCTTGGGTTGGGGATGAATTCCTCCTCCACTGGCGCCTTAGCTAGCCTCCTCACGACCCCAGCATGATGGTAACTCTTCCCCAAGAGTCTTATGAGGATTATTTATAGATTTAGGGTTAATTCAAGTCCTAATGAGACTAGGAAAGTTGGGTTGTGGTTCTAGCATGGTACCTTCCAAGATTTGGGGATTCTCCTCCCAATTGGAGTAGTAATGCTACTAGAAAACGTACTAACATGGCTGGGTACGAATTTGGGTTGCTAAGTATGGCTACTTGTCCTTGCTTTTGTCTTAATTCCCCCTTTCTATTTCTGCTCAATTAGGGTTACGATTTTTTTGGATTTAATGTCATTGGGTTTTGCTCTTTGGTTCAATAAGAGTTGTTTTGACCCAGTAAAATTTAAATGGTTGATTCCACTTCTTGGGAGTTTAACTATGATTTTTATTTTTATTTTTTATTTTTATTTGACATTTTATTTATTTACTATTTCCCTACACTTGATCAATTAAATATTCCGGGGTGTTACAAGATATGAGCAAGAAATACAAGAAGGTCATCCAGATGAAGAAGCCAAAAGCAATGCTAGCAACCTGGTCGGATGAAGATCAGAGTGAAGAAGAAGAAGACAATTCCTCAAGTTTTGAATATGAGGAAGTATGCTTTATAGCCAACAACAATGACAGCAAGGTAAGCTCCTCTTTTGAAGAATACACTGTTGATGATTGGCAAGATGCTTATGCCACTTTAGTAGAAAAATGTTCTAAAATGAGAAAATAAAATAAATATCTAAAAAGAAAGATTGTGAATGTTATGCATGATACTTCTCTTACAAGTAGAATGTCTGAACTAGAAAAGGAAATCTCTGAATTTAATGTTGAAAGAGAAGTAATGTTGGATGAATTGGATAAAATCAAAATCATGTCTCAGAAGGCTGATAATGAGATTGAAAAATTCACAGAGAAAATTGAAATGCAACAAAAGGAAAAACAACAAGTAATTAATGAAATTGAAAAACTTAATAAATTGCTGAATGAAAAGGATCAACTGATAAAGAATTTTACAAAAGGGAAAGAAAATCTTGATGCCTTGTTGGGACTTAAAATGAACGCTAAAAAGTATGGATTGGGATTTACCACTGAAGAACAAACAAGAAATAAAGTATCTGAGAACAAAAAAAAAACCTTCCAAAATTCCTTTGATAAAGTTTGTTAGAAGCAACAGTTCAGAAAACAAGAATAAACAATTGTCAAACAAAACATCTAAAATAGTCAAAAACCAAAATAAAAATAATGTGTCCAATCAGAAGAAACTGATCAGGTCGACATATGCTATAGATAGGTCGACACAGGTTAACCATAAGCTAAAATCTGTGGCCACTGTGTCGACACACATTCAACATAATTCAACCTATCCGTTTCTAAAAAACAAAAGAATGTTAAACAAAAATTCAAACAAAAATATAAAAATATATAAAATTGTAAAAACACATTTTCATAATGTTGATTGGAGGTCCATAGTATCATATCAATCTAATTGGATCAATTCTTGGAATCAATGGTACCACAGTCCTCATTGGTGAAACTCATATTCATTCTACACAAGTTTTCCAAGATATCAACAGAACTTTTGGTATGGATCTCCACAAATGAACAAACATGCCAGAATGCATACTTTCCCTGTCTTTGAATGAAAAAATACTGGTGTCTTCATTCCAAATCAAAATGTTAAAATACCAAAAAGGAAAGTCAAATAGGGATTAGAAGTGAAATCCAAACCAAAAATGACTCAAATATGGATTAGAAAAGATTTGCTATCGCTACTCAATCAAACTGATGGTCCCAACAATGTTTGGGTACTAAAATCTTATCTCCTCTAATTTGATTTGTGCAGGCAGGCCGTGCACCCAGCTCAAATGTGTGGTTTCTTGATAGTGGGTGTTCACGGCGCATGACTGGAGACAAGACAAAGTTCATATGTCTAATTGAGAAAGAAGGAGGATCAGTCACATTTGGATGTAAAAATAAAGGAAAAGTAAATTGGATCTAGAAAGGTAGGTAAATCCTCCTCAAACTCAATTAAAAATGTTTTGTTAGTTGATTGTTTGGATTACAATTTATTGAGCATTAGTCATTAGTGTAACAAAGGTCACAAAGTTTTTTTTGAGTCAAACTCTTACAAAAGAATTGACTCTTCAACTGAAAAAATAATTTTCTTTGGAAAAAGAGAGAACAATGTTTACTTGATAAATCTTGCCAAGAATTTTTATGAAAATATCTATTTGGTTGTAAATAAAAATGAAATTGCTTGGTCATGGCACAAGAGACTTGGTCATGTAGGTTTCAACACAATGAATAAACTCATAAGGCTAAATCTGGTTAAACGACTTTACGAATCTTTTCCAAATGTTGAAAAACATATTTTTGGGATATGTGCTCAAGAAAAACAAACCAGAAAATCTTTTAAAATCTTCAATGATGTACTCACTACTAAGCCACTAGAATTACTTCGCATGGACCTTTTTGGCCAACAAGAATTCTCAGTCTTAGTGGCAAACATTATGGATTTGCCATCATTAATGATTTTACTAGATACACTTGGGTTATCTTTCTATCCCACAAAAGTGAAACTTGTCAAGAATTCAAGAAATTCTGTAACAGTGCCTTAATGGGATTTTCACACAAAATTAAGTCCATCTTGACTGATCATGGGGATGAATTTGAGAATAGAGCTTTTTCTAATTTATGTACTGAATTGAGCATTTTTCACAAATTTTCCTCTCCAAGAACTCCAGAATAAAATGTAGTTGTGGAAAGAAAGAATAGAACTATTGTGCAAATGGCTAAGACTTTGCTCTTGGAAAGCAAACTACCCAGATCCTTTTGGGCTAAAGCTCTGAATACAGAAAATCACATTTTGAATAGAGCATTGGGCAGACCACAAATCAGAAAAACCCATATGAACTCTTGAAAAATAAAAACCCACTTTGCCTTACTTTAAGGTTTTTGGTTGCAAATGCTTTGTACATAACAACAAGATAGAAAACCTTGATAAGTTTGATGCTAAGAGTCTTGAAGCTATTTTTCTTGGTTATTCTGAAAAGTCTAGAGCATATAGAGTCTACATTCTGAAGAATAAAATTGTGGAAGCATCTCCATATGTAGTCTTTTGATGAAAGCTCTTATAAATCTGATGGTTCTACTTCTTGCAAGACTCTACAAAATGCAGAAGAGGATGATTTTATTGTTGAATCTTCACCAACTATTGAGGAGCATGAAGGAGCCTCTGAAAATCTGAACAATCCAGCACCTTCCACGAATGGATCAAGTAATATTGTTCCAGAACTAAATGAAAGTAAAGATGTAATATCTGAACCCAGACTTTTAAGAGATCATCCTATTGAGACTGTTGTTGGTAATTTTCAAGATAGAGTTAGAACTAGATCATCTTTTCATAATGTAATAAATAAAGATCGTTTGGCATTACATTCCTAAATTGAACCTAAATCTATTGACGAAGTTCTAACCAATGAAGACTAGATCAATGCAATGTATGAAGAACTTCATCAATTTGATGGAAACAATGTATGGGAATTAGTACCAAAGCCTAGTGACCAATCAGTTATTGGCACTAGATGGGTCTTTCAAAATAAATTGAATGAAAATGGGCAAGTTGTCAGAAATAAAGCTAGACTAGTTGCAAAGGGGTATAAATAAGAATTCAGAATTAACTTTGAAGAATCATATGTCCCTATAACTAGACTAGAAGTTGTAAGAATCTTTCTTGCTTTTGCATCATCCATGATATTTAAAGTCAATCAAATGGATGTCAAAAGTGCTTTCTTGAATAGAATCATTAAAGAAAACATTTTTGTGGGTCAACCTCTGGGTTTTGAAAGTGAAAATTTTCTTGATCTTATTTTCAATCTGAATAAGGCTCTTTATGATCTTAAGCAAGCTCCAAGACCTTGATATGAACATTTGAGTTCATTTCTTCTAAATAAAGGATACACAAGAGGTAATGTAGACCAAACTCTATTCACAAATATTGTCAATAATCAAATCATTGCAGTTCAAATTTATATTGATGACATCATCTTTGGGTCTACAAATCAAGAGTTGTGTACTAAATTTGCTAATCATATGCAAACAGAATTTGAAATGAGCTTAATGGTCGAATTACAATTCTTTTTGGAATTGCAGGTACATCAAATTATTGAAGGAATATTCATCAGTCAAACCAAATATGTGAAAGAGCTCTTGAAGAAATTTGATTATCCGCACATCAAATCTTCAAGCACACTAATGGCCATAAATGTAAGATTAGAGGAGAATTCATCTGGTGAGTTTGTAGATCCCAAGACTTATAAAGGTATGATTGGCTCTCTACTCTACCTTACAACTTTCAGGTCAGATATTCAATTCAGTGTGTACTTGTGTGCTAGATTTTAAGTCAATCCTAAGGAATGTCACATGTTAGCTGTTAAAAGATTTGTAAATATCTTGTTAGAACATTTGATCTTGGAATCTAGTATCTTGTTGGTTGCAAACTAGATTTAATTGCTTAGTATGATGCTGATTATGCGGGTTGTAAACTCGATAGAAAAAATACTAGTGGTTTGTGTTTGTATCTAGGTGGATGTAGGTGGATGTCTAATCTCTTGGGCTTCCAAAAAGTAACATTCAGTAGCTATATCTACTGCAGAGGCTGAATATGTTGCGGCTGGTTGTTATGGCACTCAAATTCTTTGGGTAAAACACCAACTCCTGGACTATAATCATAAATTGGGTTTTATTCCTATTTTATGTGACAACACTAGTGCAATCAATCTTTCTAAGAACCCAATTCAGCATTCACGAACAAAACACACTGACATAAGGCACCATTTTTTAAGAGATGAGGTTGCTAAGATATCTTTTGAGCTTCATTTTATTGACATTGAAAAATAAATTGCAGACATCTTCACTAAACCTCTCTCAGAAAACAAATTCTCATTCTTAAGAAGAGAGCTTGGCTTGTGCAAATTCTCACAGTCTTGATATCTTCCATTTTTTTTTTTTGCAAATAAAAAGCCATCTTCTTCTTGTTAATAAATTTCTACCTCTGACATTGCATTGGTAGTCTGTTATTCAAATCCTCCTCAATAATTCCCTTGTTCATCCTGTGAAGGGGAGCTACATGATAGGGGGTGTCTTTCTCACTTCTTCATACTCCCTGTTTACTTTGATTTTCTTGCATCTAAATCCATGAGTCTTTATGATATTCCTATATGAGAGATTTCAAACATAAAGACTAAAATATTTGTGCATATAGTTTAGTCTCAAAGATACAATCTAAAAACAAGTTTATGGCTATTTTAATATTGAACTCATTTACACTGAGTTGCAAAACACTTGTAGGCACATGAGTAACTTTAGTGTTTAGCATGTATATGTTTTGTTGCTTTATATTTTCTCATGTTCAAGATAATCATTATACACTCATGATCATGTCTATTCTAATCAATGAAAAATTGTTCCTGTAAAATTTGAAAAATAATTAAAAAAAATAGAGATAGAGACGGAGCAATGAAAATTTCATTTTGTCAACCTAAACAAGTGTCTTAGTTGGTGTTAAAAGATGATTATATATTTTTCAACTCTGTATAAGATAATGAAGGTTATACTACTAAGTAATCAGGGGGTCTTGCATTGAGTAAATATGACTTGTTGCACTGAAAGGTGTGATTTGACCAATTTATTCTTGTATTCTCTCACACAAAATGATAGCAAAATTCAAAGTATAAAAAGAACAACATGTGTTGCCCAGCTAGCAAGCCCAGGGGGGGTGAATGGGATTCTTAAAAAGTATTTAACACTCAAAACCTGTTCACAAAACAGTCACACAAAACACACTTTACAGATTGTTAGTGTTAGTGAATCGAAAGATCAAACACACAAAAGCAATCATACGACACAAAGAATTATCCTAGTTCAGATCTCTTCTCCTTAGGAGTCCTACGTCCAGTCCTTGAGCAATATCTCAGGATTTCACTTACAAGGGTACAGTCCCCCTTAAGGACACTACAGCACCCAGCACCCCAGCTGGTCTTCCTTCACCCGAAGGGAACAACACTTTGGATACCCCACCAGGTCTTCCTTTACAATAGAAGGGAACAACACAAGAGAATGTGATCAAAGAGATGATGCCTCTAGATCAAGCTTATAGAACACTGCTTGATCTGAAGCAAGGACTGAGAAGAAGAAGAGATCTACAGTCAAGGACTCTTCTCAGACCAAAAAGCTCTCGCACAGATCTAAACTTGGCAAAGAGAGCAAGAGCTAAGACTAATGGGAGTTTTTGCTTGGCTCTCAGAAAAGCTTGCAGAAAGTTGAAGGCATTGAAAACTTCATGTTGTCTAACACTTCTATGACCTCTAAATAGATGTCATCTTTTGAAATTCGAATGTTGAAGTGCCCATTGTCTTTATGCATGTGTATGTTAGACTGCTTGACACTTGGAAGCTTCTAGTCAATAGTCCTTTATCTTTTCATGCATGCAAAGAGAGAGAGGATCTTCTGTAGTCTTCCTTGGCTTCTATTTTGTCCAACGTTGTATGACAGATGCTGTCAGAGACCTGCACATATTTAAAGCTTGAACAATAGACGGCTAAGCTGTTTCTTGTTGTCAGTCAATGTCAGAACGAAAGTTCATCAAAATAGTAATGTCATTTTGTTGTTCTAAAAGATGTTCACAGAGAAGATATGATAATGGAAGATATTGTCTGCATGCATGCAGTGATGCGTACTATCATAATAAATGCATGGCTGTCGAAAAGATATACGTGAAGATTTTGACTTTTCAATGAATTCAAAAATTGACTCAAAAATCGAATTGTTGTTTTCCATGAAATCGTTATACACGTGATTTATGAAATCGTTGTGCCTTCATAATTAATAAGATACATATACAAATCATTATATGTATTAGTAATCAAATCGTTATGAAGTTATAAACAAATCGATATACAAATCGTTATGACGTTATAAGCAAGTCGATAAACAAATCGATATACAAATCATTATGAAGTTATATACAAATTGTTATGATGTTATAAGCAAGTCGATGTACAAATCGTTGTGATGTTATGATCAAATCGATATACAAATCGTTGTGATGTTATGAACAAATCGATATACAAATCGTTGTGATGTTATGAACAAATCGATATATAAATCGTTGTGATGTTCTCAACAAATTGATATACAAATTGTTATGATGTTATGAGTAAATTGATGTATAAATCATTGTGAATTACTTAATGAATCGTTATGAAAACAAGTCGTTACGATGACTAAAGAAATCGTTACGAGAGCAAATCGTTGTGATGTTATGAACAAATCGATATACAAATCATTGTGATGTTCTGAACAAATTGATATACAAATTGTTATGACGTTATGAGTAAATTGATGTATAAATTGTTGTGAATTACTTAATGAATTGTTATGAAAACAAGTTGTTACGATGACTAAAGAAATCGTTACGAGAGCAAATCGTTATGATGACTAAAGAAATCGTTACGAGAGAAAATCGTTACGATGACTAAAGAAATCGTTACAAGAGCAAATCGTTACGATGACTAAAGAAATCGTTACAAGAGCAAATCGTGACGATGACTAAAGAAATCGTTACAAGAGCAAATCGCTACGATGACTAAAGAAATCATTACGAGAGCAAATCATTATGAACCACTTAACGAATCGTTGTGAGGGCAAGTTGTTGCGATCACTTAACAAATCGTTAAAAACACATAGTGAATCCTTATGAGTATGAAATCGTTATGAAACTAAGGAAATCATTATAGATCTCTATAGAAATCGTTATGACCTATAGTGGAAATCGATGTGTACTTAGACAAATATTGATGCTTTGATCTTACATTGTTGTAGTGTGACGAATACTTACCTGATTGGCTTGTTTTCCCTTGTTTTATTTCATGTGCTTAGACTTCATAGAAAATGTGTTAGTAACCTTTATCATAGTTTTTCTAATCACCAAAATAGATGTGTAATTTATTTAAATTACATGGAGATAGAATGATCATCAATCTCCCCCTTTTTAGTGATGACATAACTTAACAATAAGCACACATTATCTGAAATAATTCTAAGTATGATTGTGGAAATAACATAAGGAATGTATTTCAGAAATGCAATATTTCTCCCCCTTTTTGTCATTTAAGCAAAAAGATCAAATGCTTGAGACAAAGAAGAAGAGAAAAGATAAATGTGAGAGCACAAAACTATATATTGGATTAAACTTTAGGGGGTACAGGGAGATAGACATTTGGAGAAAGAAGAGATGCATGCCGGGAAATAAGTTCCCAAGCCTTAATCTCTTGTTCTTCAAAAAGTTGCTGGAAGATGCCAGAATCTATAAAGAAAGATGCACCCATCTCAGGATGCATGCGCTCAATGTAAAGCTGCCATTGATCTTCTAAGAAACGCGCATACTGGTTCTTATCAAGGGTGAACCGGAAATGGCTTGACTTCCCAAAACTGGCATGCTAAAGAAAGTCAGCAATGGTGACAGGATAGAAGAACTGATGATCCTTTAGGTCCTTTTTCACGGAAATAAAAGCAAAGTATCGCTCAGCCCATTGCACAAACAGTTCCTGAACAGGATTGATGGAATTCAAGTCCAGAAAAGCTTCAACAGAGAGTGGTGGCTTTCCTGCTCAGACCAAAGAGTTGTTCAATGATTCCAACTGGAGAGCAGATTGATTGTAGTACTTCTCCCAATCTGTGGGAGAGAGCCTTACACATTCAGACATCAAGGGAGCAAGCACTGCAAAAGAGATGTGTCCCAGATGATATTCGCGAAAGATAAACCTTTGAAATGAGGGAAGGCGACTCTGTTGAGCTGAGATTCTCCCCATGACTCTGGCAAATCTTTCAAAGGCATGAGAGCCAACGGAGGAATCCAAAACCAAGGAGTGTAACTTCGGAAGAAATACTACTTCAGGTATCTACAGAGTGGTGAAGTCCACTGGGAAGGGGCAATTAATGGGACTTTCAGATCGAAGAGTAGCGAGAGCCCCATTGAATTGGCCAAACTGAACTTCGGGTAGCTTTTGTAGATAACGAAAATCATTGTAAAGCTGGGAGCATCTGGTGATTCTGATTTCTTTGAGAATGAAAGGGCCCCAAAGTGCTTGATGATGAAATACAAACAACTCAGAAAGGGTGAGAGGATGATCCTGTTGAGGGGTGCTGTCTGATCTGGCAAGAAGATACTTGTTGTAGAGAGTCTTATGCCCTTTAGCCCATTGATCTTCAGTCTTGCATTCAGCCAATTGGAAGATTTTGAGTTGGTCGGCTTTGGAAAAGTGGCAGTAAGGAAATATAATGTTAAGGTGATCAGTAAGATTGAGAAAAGGAATGCCAAAAAGGTTGGCGAGAACACATTTTTGGAGATATTCACAGTAAATTGGTCTCCTTCGATTTTCAACTGTGAGGGAGTACCAAAGAGGAGGAAACATGGGTTCAAAGGAAAGAGCAAGATTTTTTGTAATTTTCCTCTTTTTAGAAACAGGACTAGAAGAATCAGTCCTATGAACATGGGAAGCAACTGCCAAGATTGTGATGAGTGTGGTTCATTCCAACTCATCCTCAAATTTATTTGGAAAAACACTGGAAAGTCGTGGATCAGTAGGAGAAATTGAAACAGATGTAGGTGGAATAGGAGGATGAAGAAATGATTTAGGAGAAAGAATAGTAGATGGCCCGACTGATGAGGGACCAGATGATGAAGAGGCTCCAGCTGATGAAGAAACTGGAGGATCAGTATCAACAGGAGGAGAGGGAGGAATGCATGTGGAAATGGTAGTGGGCATGATAGGAGACGAATAAGGTTCAGAGGGAAAAGGTGCTGGAGATGAGATGGTTCTTGGTGCAGGTTGTTTGAAGGTAGGTGGAGCTGGAGGTGCTGTGGAAGAAGAAGGTGGTAAGGGAGGGTCTGGTGTTGCAAGAGATGAAGACTCATGGGCTTCGGGAGCAGCGGCAGACTCAACTACTCTTGGATCCACACCTTCAGAGATCAATGGCCCTGGTGGCCCAACCACAACTTCAGATGGCCCTGATGGCCCCAGCTGCTCAACGCCACAAGATTCCGCTGTAGGTATTATATTCTCATCATTTTGTGGCCCGGATGGCCCTGTTGATGCCTCTAGAAACTGCCCTGATGGTCCTACATTTTCTTCTGCTGGCCTTGGCCCTGATGTCCCTGCATTTTCTTCTGCTGCCCTTGGCCCTGATGGCCCTGCATTACTAACTAGATCAGCATGAGAGGGATCTGGAGGGGCAAAGGTGGTTTGAACCCTTAAAGAGATGAGCCTCTTGACACTGTCAAACTCACCTTTCATACATCTGCATAATTGCTTGAACATTCTAAAATCATCTCTCAAGCTATGTACTTCAGTGGACAAAGTTCCAAGTTCATTTGATACAGAAATTTGGCTGAGAGAGATGGACTGAATATCCGATTGCATAGATATGATGGCTTTGCCTTACTCATTCAACCTTCTGATGATAGGCTTCAAATTGACCTTCAGATGTTTCTTCTTTGACCTTCGATGAGCTACTCGTTTTCCTTTTTGGCTTGCCCTTGTAATGGGCTCCACAAAATCAGCATGTTCCTCAGTGAATTTATCATTGATAGAAATATTTTCAGTGTGCTCCCCCTGAGGTGCTCCTTCTTTCTCAGATGATTGCTCCCCCCGAGCAAGAGCATCTTCCATTTGATCTTCTTCAACAGTGATTTCTTGCTCCCCCTGAATGGGAGCTTCCTCCACACCGATTTCCTTAGTGTGGCCTGGAGCCACAGTTTCTCCCACTGAATCACCACCAATTTCTGACTCCTCCTAAGTACTTTGGATGGAGTCCAGCACATCCCTGAGTATAGTGGCTACTCGGGAAGAGGGAGGAGGATCCTCTGAACTATGGCCAACAGGCTCAATAACCTGTGGAGGGATATCCTCAATTCTGTTGCTGGATATTGCGGCTGTTGTTGCTTCAGCTCTTTCAATTTGAGCTTCTACTGCTGTTGATGGTTCTGCTTCAACAGATGGTGTTGCTGTTACTTCTGGTTCTGCTGCTGCTTGAACTGCTTCCTGACCTTCTTGGGCTTCGCCAATGATGTCTTCACCCTCAGCCACATAAGTCTTTAACCATACACCATTTACCATAGAGAATCCACTTTTCCTTAAATTTCTGGACCGGATTGCTTGGCCCATCTTCTCAGACACATCTCCTACTACACTTATGCCATAGTGCTGAAAAATCTTCGTCAGAGATGGGCATAATGTAAAGAAACATTCAGCTTGCTCTTAGTGTCCCATACTTGAGAGCTTGCAAACTTCATCCTTTCAATCATGAGCTCTGCAGTGTTGATTTCTAGATTCTTGATAGCCGAGAACATTAAATCTGAATCAGCCCTAGTGCAGGTTGAAAAGGTAGCACTTCTGGGAACCACAATCTGACAAACTACAAAGTGCAATATGCGATTGAATGCATTCAACTGATTTACATCTACTTTGTCATCTTTCAGTCTGAACTCGGGACCAACTATCCCTAAACCATTTTCTTGGATATTCACAGTGTGAACTCCACTATGTCTAGAGGTACCCACACCAAAGAGTGATGCCAATAATTCTCGAGAGACCCGAATCTAGGTTCCCTTGACCATGGAAGTCAAGGTCCTGTCTGCCTCTGACTTCAGACACACATAGAAAGCTTTTACCAGGTTTAGAAAACTTACTTTAGAGAAAGTAGTCTTTTTCATCCACTTCAATCTGTCCAATGCTTCGACGATACTCCCCATTCCATTCTTCTGCAAATCTGCCACATCCACTGCTTTATGACCGCATAGCTTGATTTTCACAGACACAAACCTTACTTGCTGCTCAGCGGTAAGAAATTCGGCTCTGTAGCCCCTGACGCTACCGGAACTACCAGAAGAGGCCATGGATTTGAACGGATAGAGTTTCTGGAGGACTGGAAAGAGGAATGGAACAAAAACCCTCAAGAAATTTTTGGTGGGAATTGGTTGGAAGCTTGAAATCCCAGAGAGTCGATGCCGGAGTCATTAGGGTATTGCCTCAGGAAGGTGAACGAGAGAGGGAAAGATAGGAGATGAATCGTTCCCACACGGATTTCGGGATTTATGAAGAGAAATAATGACTTTTTCTTTTCGAAACCGGAGGAGCCTTTATGGCAAAGGAAGACGACAAAAGACTAGTTTGATAGGAATAAGGACTTATAAAATAACGAACCGGCAAGACAAAATTAACAGGATTATCATTAATTGGAATTTTGCTCAAATTTTTGGGATGAGAAATAATTCAAATTCTGAAAAATTAATATTTCAGTTTCTGACAAATAAATCTTTCACAATTTACACATGCCTAATTCCCTTCTAAGAGAAGTAAATCTCTCTTCATATAAGGCCTTTGTGAAGATGTCTGCTAACTGATTGTTTGTATCAATAAATGAAACATCTATATTACCATTAGCTACATGATCACGAATGAAATAATATCTAACCTCAATGTGTTTAGTCCTTGAGTGTTGTACTAGATTCTTGGTTAAATTTATAGCACTGGTGTTGTTACAAAACAGTGGAATTGTCTTGATATGTAGCCCATAATCCTCAAGTTGTTGTTTGATCCATAGGAGTTGTATACAGCAACTTCCAGCAGTTACGTACTCAGCTTCAGCTGTTGACAGTGCTACTGAGTTTTGTTTCTTGGAGGACCATGATATCAGACATCCTGTAAGGAATTGACAACAATCACTGGTGCTTTTCCTATCTATTTTTCATCCAGCGTAGTCAGCATCAGAGTATCCTACTAAGTTAATTTCACATGATTTAGGATACCAAACACCTAAGTCATGAGTTCAAGATAAATATCTAAAAATTCTTTTTACTGAAATTAGATGAGATTATCTAGGATCTGCCTGATACCTAGCGCACATGCATACACTAAATAAAATATCAGGTCTACTAGCAGTTAGGTATAGTAAGGATCCTATCATACCTCGGTAGGTTTTTTGATCTACATTCTTGCCATCTTTGTCACTGTTCATTCTTATTGATGTGCTCATAGGTGTTGACAGTGGCTTGGCATTATCAAATCCAAACTTCATTAAGAGCTCATTGGTGTACTTAGCTTGGCAGATGTGAGTCCCTTCCTTTCCTTGTTTGATTTACAATCCAAGGAAGTAGTTGAGCTCTCCCATTATGCTCATCTCGAACTCTCCCTACATAAGCTTCTTAAAGTACTTGCAAAGAGATTCGTCAATAGAACCAAATATTATGTCATCAACATAAATTTGAACAAGCAATATATGTTTGATTTTGGATTTGATGAACAGAGTACTATCTACTTGACCTCTGATAAAACCATGGTTTAATAGAAAAGAGCTAAGCCTTTCATACCGGGCCCTAGGTGCTTGTTTTAAACCATATAAAGCTTTGTGTAATTTAAAAACATGATTTGGAAATTCAGTGTCATCAAAGCCTGGAGGTTGTTCTACATAAACTTCCTCCTTAATAAAACCATTAAGAAATGCAAACTTTACATCCATTTGAAATAATTTCACATCTAGTGCAGATGCATATGCAAGTAGGATTCTAATAGCCTCAAGTCTAGCCACAGGCGCATAGGTTTCATCGAAATCTATGCCTTCCTCTTGGGAATATCCTTGAGCTACCAATCTGGCCTTGTTTCTTATGATCACACCAGCTTCATCCAATTTATTTCTGAACACCCATTTGGTGCCAATCACTGGATGATCTGATGGTCTAGGAACAAGTGACCAAACCTAGTTTCTCTTGAACTAATTCAGTTCATCTTGCGTGGCTAAAATCTAAGATTCATCAGTGATGGCTTCATTGACTGTCCTAGGCTCTATTTGAGTAACAAAAGCTAAATAATCACATGGAATTATGTTACCTCTTGTTCTTACCCCTACAGATGGATCACCAATGATGTTTTCAGGAGGGTAATCTTTCTTGTATCTCCACTCTTTTGGAAGATTTTGATGAGAAATATCCCTTTGTTGGAGATCTTCCAGAGGTGGATCTTTCTTATCTTCAATTGATGTATTCTTTAATTTCTTGGACAATTCATCTGCATCATCATTATCACTATCTTCTTCCATTCTTAAGAAAGGGCTAGTTTCATCAAAAATAACATGTACTGACTGCTCAATCAATAAAGTACGTTTATTGAACACTCTATATCCTTTTGGTTTAGAAGCATACCCCATGAAGATGCCTTCATCTGATTTGGCATCTAACTTACCAATGTCTCTTTTTTCGTTGTTGTGGATGAAGCATAGACATCTGAATGTCTTGAAGTGACTGATCTTGGGCTTCTTTCCCTTGAACAATTCATACGCAGTCTTTTTCAAGATAGACCTGATCATTACTCTATTGATGATATAACTTGCTGTGTTGACTGCTACAGCCCAAAAATATCTTGGCAGATCATATTCTGATAACATTGTTCTTGCCATGTCCAATAAAGTCATGTTCTTTCTCTCAGCAACTCCATTCTGCTGTGGTGTCCTTGGTGCTGAGAAATTGTGCTCTATTCCTTAGTCATCACAGAATTTTGCGAATTAATCATTTTGAAATTCTCCTCCATGATCTGACCTGATTCCAATAATGTTTAACTTCTTATCATTCTGAACCTTTTTGCTGAATCTTACAAAGCTATCAAATGTATCATCTTTGTGTTCCAGAAAGGATACCCATGTGAATCTTGAATAGTCATCTACTATAACGAATCCAAAATTCTTTCCTCCAAGACTTGTGGTCCTCATTGGCCCAAATAAATCCATATGAAGGAGTTCTAAGGGTTTGGAGGTTGTTACCACAGTCTTTGACTTAAAGGATGACTTAGTGTGCTTTCCTTTTGCACATGGTCCACAGACACCGTCCATTCTTGTGCTGACCTTTGGCAGACCTTCCACCAGGTTTTTCTTGATCAGCTTTCTCATGCCATCTAGACTGCAGTGGCCCAATCTTCTGTGCCACAGCTCAGTTGACTGCTCTTTCCTGGCTGCTAAACAAATGTCTTGATCTTTCAGCTATTCAAGGTAAAGTACGTACAAATTCTTTTCTCTGTTGGCTTCAAAAATCACCTCTCCATTCTTCATAATACTGCATTTGGATTCTTGAAATCTGATCTGTTGTCCTTGGTCGCATAATTGGCTAACACTGATAAGGTTGTGTTTCAGGCCTTTTACACACAGAACATCTTCAATTACTGTCTTGCCTTTGCTGCTCACTGATCCACTGCCTATCATAGTCCCTTTTCCATTATCTCCATAGGTGACTGTGCCTTCTTCAGCTTCTAAATGGGTAAACAACCATCTGGTTCTTGACATATGCTTTAAGCATCCACTGTCCAAGTACCACTTGGATGCTCGAGGTTTTTCCTGAAATGAAAACATCAAGTTTTAGGTACCCAAGTTCTTTTGGTTCCTGATTGGTTAATGTCATCAGTTTTTCTTTTGATTATCCATCTTTTATGTTTAGTTGGACATGTTATTTTATTGTGACCTAGCTTGTTGCAATGACTACAACATGTTATTTTAGTTACTTTTTCATATGGAGTATATTTAAAGTTTGATTTATATGCTATATCTTGTACATGTACGAATTTTGGAGTTGGATATGTTTTAGGGTATATTGTTGTATCTTCATTATCTGGTGGAATGTAATCTAATCCATTCTTCTTTTTACCTAATCTTCTAGCTCCTCTTAGTATTAAGGAATTTTTACCATTAGTATATTTTTCTAGCGTACTTGATAGTTTATCATTTTCTTCTATTAGTCTTTTGATTTCCCTTTTTAATTCGTCTGAACATTCTTATTTTTCTAATTTTGTTATTTGTGTATTTTTATCTTTTAGATTTTCACATAGCAACTCATTTCTTCTTTTAAGTTCACTAACTTGCTTCTCTAGTTGCTCATTTTCTGATTTTAAATCTGAATTGGTATTTTCTAGACCTGCAACAATTTTCTTACTATATTTTAATAATTTAGATACTTTTCTATATTTATCATACAGTTCATTAAAAGCATCTTCTATGTTATCTGAATCAGAATCATTACAAGAATCAAAGGATGAGTCAGAGGTTACCTTTTCTGCGATGTCTGCCATGAAGGCTAAGTTAGCCTTTTCTTCTTCCTCACTGTTTGAGCTTGACTCGCTATCCGAGTCACTGCTATTGTCCCAAGCTGCTGCCATGGCTTTCTTCTTATATCTTCTGAATTTTCTTGAACTGTCCTTCTTTCTGAATTCTGATTTCTTGAGCTTTGGACACTCTGCCTTGATGTGTCCTGTCTTCTTACACTCATAACAAATTGGTTCATTCTTCTTTATGTCCTTTGCTTCAGGTTTCTTGAAATCCTTTCCCTTTTTGAAGTATCGTCTTCCAGATTGATACTTCTTTTTCTTGGCCAATATCCATTGTAGTCTTCTAGACAGCATTGCTTCTTCATCTTCACTGTCTTAACTACTGGCTTCATCTTCTGATTGTTCATCAGAGCTACCTTCTGCTGCTTTGAGGGCATTTGTGTTCTTCTTTCTAGTGGATGATTCTCCTAATCTCTCCATGTTTATCTCATGGGCCATGAGGGACCCAATGAGCTTTTCTAATGACATCCTTTTCAAGTCATTGGCTTCTTCTATAGCTGTTACCTTTGGAGTCCAAGAAGATGGTAGGGATCTAAGAATTTTCCTTACCATGTCTCCCATCTCATAGATTTTTCCTAATCCTGCTATCCCGTTGGTGATGTCTATAAATCTGTTGAACATTTGGGTTATAGATTCTCCTGGCTGCATCTGAAACCTTTCATATTGTGTCACCAGAATGTCTATCCTGGTTTCCTTGACTTTGTCGGTGCCTTCATAAGTGATCCTGAGTTTTTCCCACATTTCCATGGCAGATTTGAAGGCAGATACACGGTTGAATTCCTTTTTACTAAGGGCACAACACAAAATGCTTTTGGCTTTGCAGTTGAGAGAAATCTTCTTTCTATCATCTTATGCCCAGTTGTCTCTGTTGTTTAGAACAACTAGATCGCCTTCTTCTACTATGGACCATATTTGGAAATCGAATCCTTGTAGGAAGTATTCCATTCATGTTTTCCAGTAGGTGTAATCTTCTCCGTCGAATAGCGGTGGCCTGTTGACTGACTGACCTTCTGAGTGACCTTGGGCTGCCATTTGATCTTTTCTCTTCAGATCGTTGGATCTTCTTCTTTGTCAAAGAGACTAGCTCTAATACCACTTGTTGCCCAGCTAGCAAGCCCAGAGGGGGGTGAATGGGATTCTTAAAAATTATTTAACACTCAAAACCTGTTCACAAAACAATCACACAAAACACACTTTGCAAATTGCTAGTGTTAGTGAATCGAAAGATCAAACACACAAAAGCAATCACACGACATAAAGAATTATCCTGGTTCGGATCTCCTCTCCTTAGGAGTCCTACGTCTAGTCCCTGAGCAATATCTTAGGATTTCACTAACAAGGGTACAGTCCCCCTTAAGGACACTACAGCACCCAGCACCCTAGCTGGTCTTCCTTCACCCGAAGGGAACAACACCCTGGATACCCCACCAGGTCTTCCTTCACAACAGAAGGGAACAACAAAAGAGAATGTGATTAAAGAGATGATGCCCCTAGATCAAGCTTATAGAACACTGCTTGATCTGAAGCAAGGACTCAGAAGAAGAAGAGATCTACAGTCAAGGACTCTTCTCAGACCAAAAAGCTCTCACACAGATCTAAACTTGGCACAGAGAGCAAGAGGTAAGACTAACAGGAGTTTTTGCTTGGCTCTCAGAAAAGCTTGCAAAATGTTGAAGGCGTTGAAAACTTCGTATTGTCTAACAGCTCTACTACCTTTAAATATATATCATCTTTTGAAATTCGAACGTTGAAGTGCCCGTTGTCTTTATGCATAAGTGTACGTTAGACTGCTTGACACTTGGAAGCTTCCAGTCAACAGTCCTTTATCTTTTCATGCACGCAAAGAGAGAGAGGATCTTCTGTAGTCTTCCTTGGCTTCTATTTTGTCCAACGTTGTATGACAGATGCTGTCAGAGACCTGCAATATTTAAAGCTTGAACAATAGACAGCTAAGCTGTTTCTTGTTGTCAGTCAACGTCAGAACGAAAGTTCATCAAAATAGTAATGTCATTTTGTTGTTCTAAAAGATGTTCACAGAGAAGATACGATAATGGAAGATATTGTCTGCATGCATGCAGTGATGCGTACTATCATAATAAATGCATGACTGTCAAAAAGATATACGTGAAGATTTTGACTTTTCAATGAATTCAAAAATTTACTCGAAAATCGAATTGTTGTTTTCCATGAAATCGTTATACACGTGATTTATGATATTGTTGTGCCTTCATAAGTAATAAGATGCATATATAAATCGTTATATGTATTAGTAGTCAAATCGTTATGAAGTTATAAACAAATCGATATACAAATCGTTATGACGTTATAAGTAAGTCGATGTACAAATCGTTGTGATGTTGTGATCAAATCGATATACAAATCGTTGTGATGTTATGAACAAATCGATATACAAATCATTGTGATGTTATGAACAAATCGATATACAAATCGTTGTGATGTTATGAACAAATCGATATACAAATCGTTGTGATGTTCTGAACAAATTGATATACAAATCGTTATGACGTTATGAGTAAATCGATGTATAAATCGTTGTGAATTACTTAATGAATCGTTATGAAAACAAGTCATTACGATGACTAAAGAAATCGTTACGAGAGCAAATCATTATGATGACTAAAGAAATCGTTACGAGAGCAAATCGTTACGATGGCTAAAGAAATCGTTACAAGAGCAAATCGTTACGATGACTAAAGAAATCATTACAAGAGCAAATAGTTACGAACCACTTAACGAATCGTTGTGAGGGCAAGTTGTTGCGATCACTTAACAAATCATTAAAAACACATAGCGAATCCTTATGAGTATGAAATCGTTATGAAACTAAGGAAACCGTTATATATCTCTATAGAAATCGTTATGACCTATGGTGGAAATCGATGTGTACTTGGACAAATATTGATGCTTTGAACTTACATTGATGTAGTGTGATGAATACTTACTTGATTGGTTTGTTTTCCCTTGTTTTATTTCATGTGCTTAGACTTCATAGAAAATGTGTTAGTAACCTTTATCATAGTTTTGTTAATCACCAAAATAGATGTGTAATTTATTTAAATTACATGGAGATAGACTGATCATCAGCATGTGCATTGACCTAGATGAAGTTCATGATAATTGGGTTTAGAGTTATTATTCTACATTATGTTAAATTTTTAGCTACTAAACTCATGTGATACACACTATTGTCAACTCATATAGGTCACCTTTAATCACATTTGCTTCATCTTTTTAAATGCATTCAGATTATTAAACCCTTGACATATGATGTGAATTGAATGTATCTTTGTTCTTAAACTTTGTTGCATAATCACAGGACACAATAATTTATCTCTCATAATCTAATATCTAAAGATCTCATAGATTCTGATACATCCATCTCCCAATTCCCCTCCTTATTTTCATGTCACTCATACTTTGATCTCCACTTCTTGATGTTCTTTGCTATCACATCTGTGTCCCATCTCAGGGGGAGAATGTTTTGCCATGAGCGTGACTATATCAGTCCTTGATTAAAGGGGAGGTTTATCTTTTTGCTGTTGTCAAAAAGGGGGAGAACTTTTAGCCTGCTGAGATTGCTTGAGTATGTTTTGTCATCATCAAAAATGGGGAGAATGTTGAGCTATGGTTATATGAATTACCATAATTATTATTTTGATGATGATTGATTTGATTTGATGATGATTGATTTGATATGTTTTGATGCTGACATAATCATGGCTCATCTTTTTGTCGTCATAACATCATTGGTTTGTTGATAAACTTAAGTGCCTTCATGCTGCAATTCATTTGATTCATGTTTATAGTTCATAAATTGACTAGCCACTTTGAAATCATGCTTAAATGAACATTGGATGTTCACTTTTGGTCATAATCAGCCGAAGCACAAACATCCAATGTATAGTCTTGGTTGTAGTCAGTCGAAGCAGAATTTCGTCATATAGGAAGCTAGACTTCGAATATGACGAAGTGGAACTTCATCATATATGAAGCTAAGCTTCATATGTGACAAAGTTACTTCGACCAGTCATGATTATTTTATCTTTGTGCCTTCGGATGTTCAAATTTGTTCTATGTCAGTCGAAGCAGAACTTCGTCATATACGAAGCTGGACTTTGGATATGACGAAGTGGAAGTTTGTCATATACAAAGCTAAGCTTCAGATATGACGAAGTCACTTTGACTGATTAGGACTAAATTCAACACTAACTTTAGATATGACGAAGTCACTTCGACCGATGAAGACCATTTTGACAGTGTGACTTCGGATGTTCACTTTTATACTTGGTCAGTCGAAGCCATGAACTTCGTATATTTCTATTTTGGTCTCTATCATCCGAAGCTCTATGACTTCGGATGTTCACATTTAAACCCTGCAATTGAAGCTATGGCACTTCATATATTCACATTCTATCTCTGCCATCTGAAGCACCTTGACTTCGGATGTCACAATTTACACTTGGTCAGTCAAAGTGTTGAAACTTTGTATATTCATGTTATAACTTGACAGTCGATCAAATATCGATTGCTGACTGTAACGTAGCACATTTTTCGGATCTTCGTGGATCGTTGTTTAGTGGTAGTTCGGATCCGCATTTACTAGTTTTGGTGTGGTGCTCATGACCAATATGGGGTCATTGGGTCTTGGTTGTGGTTTCCGCGCGTTGTGTGGGGCATAGTGGGTTGACAGGTTAAGCCCGTAGTGCCCATTGGTTCACTGGATGTGAACCCGACGGGGGTGTAGGTCGCGTTCTAAACGCGACGGCAGTGGGGGTCGCGTTCTGGTTGCCGTTGTTTTGGGTCAACGTCTGCATGTGCGCCGCGTGTTGCACGCTGGGGTGGCCTGCTGACGTCGGGAATGGGAAGGCGACGCCCTAGTCTGTCACGACAAGATTGCGACGGGGAGGTACATCGCGTTCCCAACTTCTGTGTGGTTTTTAAGAAGGTTGGTCGAACAGAGCTTTCACAAGCTCTGCTCGACCAGAGGGGAGCTGCGGCGGCTTCTCTGAGCGATTCGGCATTCCGGAGTGGTGTTCGACGCGAGGACATCGCATGGAGCGGGGGAGACATTGTGCCGTAGCCGGTTTGCGCGTTCTTCATGAAGGTACAGAGTTCTACCTTGATTTGTTACGTGGATTGCATGTTGGTTTGTTTACCGCTTTAAAAATAGTAGATATCATGTCTAGGAGGTGAAATGAGCATGAAAACCGGGTTGAAACATCGTGTGGGGTGGTTTTCATGGAAACTCCGGAGAGGGTTTCCGGATTAGGGTTTTTGCCTGCGAAGGCGACAGACCCGGTTGTCGTGACCAGGTCGCGACAGGCCGACCCGTCGTGTTAGGTTTTTCTAATGCAGCACAATAGGATGTCGCGACATGAAGGCGGTAGCCTCTCCTGTCGCGACTAGGTCGCGACAGGCTGTCGCGTCGCGTTAGCATTTCCTATCACGATATATCGAGGTGTTGCGACCTGAATGCAACTGAATCCCATGTCGCGATCACAGCCGAGGGTTCTATTTTGCATGGTTTTGGAGATTTGGTTATCCGAATATCAGTGTTTTCGTGTATGGATTGATAAGTGGTGCATTGGCACCCATAGCGCTCTGTAAGTGTGTTGCCCACATGGTTAGTGAGTAGTTTACGTAGTTGGTGTGGTGTTTTCGTGGTGTGAGTATGTGCATGGCACATAGTGTCATGAAGGTTGGGCAATGATGGTTCCAGTGTGAACCTAGCCTCAGTCTTGTGACGTCTTTTATAGATTAATAGAGATGGTTTAAGTAGTATAATGTAAGTAAGGTTAAGAGTTAGTGTATAAATAGTGTATATTGTATGTATGTGGCAAGGAGGTTACGTAATGACCAATGACATGCCAGCTTATGATTAGTTATCGTGGTTTACATCTGTGTTGTTGTGGGGTAGCTTGTAGGTCACAGGGTGACTGGGGACAAGCTATTCCTGACACTTGTGCCGTGGTTTGTAATGAAGAATATGTAAGTATATATATATATATATATATATATATATATATATATATATATATATCGTGGTTTGTGCATTGCCGAGTGTGGTGGTCCGACGCCTATTTCGGAATGCCTCTTCAATTGGGTGCCCCAGGTTTTGTGTGAGCCAGGCACCTATGCGTGCTCGGGGCTTGTCCCGGTACAGTGGTACCGTCGAGGTCTCGTCGTCTTCCTGGACACCCTCGCTCTTGGGGAGAGTTGTCATCCAGCTGAGGGAAAGATGACAGTGGGACAGTGACTCGTGAGAGTTTGTGTTTAGTCACTTGTAGTGCGCTCGTGGTTGGGGGTTACGGACACCAGTAGCCGTACTGGGCTCCAGCTAGTCCTGTTACCAGTGCTTCACTTTAGGGAGCTCAGGCCAGAGTCTCTAAAGGTGCCAGGCATGGGCCTGCAGGGTGTGTGACCTGTAGGTTATGGTGGTTTGGTTGGTCTGCACAATTCCTTGGCCTTACTTGTGTTGTGGAGCATCAGTTGGACCTTACGTTCGTGACTGCGAGACTGAGAGGTAGTTCTTGTGTTGTGTTGTCCAGGTTGGATACTGGCGTCATGAACCAGTAGTATGTCCTATGTGGTGGCATCGTACTTTCTAGCTCGTGCTTTGCTACCGATTGTAGCGTGTGTTAGTTGTGGTTTTACCCGTCGAGGTGTGCCATGGTGTTGGCACGGTTGACGTTGTGGTAGGTGAGCAGAGACTCACTGGTTGTGGTTTGACTGGTTGTGGTGTGCCCTGGTGGTGGCACAGTTGTGTTTGTGTTTAAATGGTGGTACCTCGTGGTGGTAGGTACTTGTACCCTTTGTGGGTACTGGTTTCTCTTAGTATGCTGAGTACTAGCCTTTTCAGGTGGTAAAGTGGAGGTCATGCGGTGAGACCTTCCACTTGTTGTGTTTTACCCTTCCTTGGGTAAGTTTCTGAATAAGGTTTAGTGTATGATGGATTGGCATCGTGGTAGCTAGTCCTGTTACTTAAGTGTGGTATTCGATACATCGTGGTTTAAGGGTATGAAGGATTAGCTCTTGGTTAGCAGTCTTGTTACCCATGTGTTGGAGGCTTGCCAGTGAAGCTAATAGCTTAGACAACAGTTTGCCTGTGTGCAGCTTAGGCGACCAGCTGTTGAGGTGGTGTGCCTGTGAGGATTATGGCCTAGGCTTTGTAGTTATTGGGCAGACTAGTAGCGTGGTGCTAGATCTGCTGTCTCTTCTTCTTTTCGGGATTTGTGTGAATTGATATAATTACGCTTTGCGGTAAGCATGATATGGTTTGGCTACCGGTGTTGCCAGTGAGACCCATTGGGGTTGAGGTCCTCCCGTGTTGTGTGTTGTTTTGGGTGGTCCCCTACTGAGCCAGTGACTTGTTGAGGCTCACTCCCTTACAGTTCTTTTTAGGGTTTACCATTGGTGTGGATTGCGAAGACGTTATGACAGACTTGTACCACCAGCAGTAGTGTTAGTAGGGTTGTGTGAGCTTGTGCTCCCTCGGGGTATGCCCCAGGTAGTTGTACTCTTCTTAATTTGGACATGTAATAATGTGATGGGACAATTGTAAATTGTTAAATGCAGATATGAACACATGTACTTCCTTGTGTCTCTTACTGTTGTGGTTTGTCTTTTATATTCTTCCTTGACACGTGTGTGAGATATCCCTTGCAAGACTTCAGTCCGTTCGCGGGAGATGGATTTGGATATGGACCCCTATTGGGTATGAATATCTAGGGCCGTTACATTGACCAATCTAAACATCGATTGCTTCATGTTATAACATCAATTGTTGTTGAAAATTAAAGTATATGATTGCCTTTTATCATGAATGCCTTATGATGCTATCTATGCAAGATATCATGTGACTGGCACGTGTCCTACTTAGGGTACTTGGTGTTCTCACATTCCCAAGTACGAGGTCTGTCACGCCCCCAATTTTATTTTAGCAGTGGAATAAATTGGGAGACGTGACGAACAAGCAAGCATTCAGAAGCTATAGACCAATAACTTTTATAAATAGGGCCCACAATGCAATAATCAAATTTTCTTCTTTTATTTATCAAAACGAATATTACAACCTCCAATGTCAAATGAAACACTCCTTGCTCACCAATCTATCTATCTCTCAAAGAAAGGGGAAAATTTACATTCATGACCCATCTAAATAAAAATAGGAATGGACTCTCTAAGTGTACTCCACGCTCGGCGCACAAGTCCCATCATTTAGCTTTACCTTCACTACCTGAAATGTTAAAGAGAGCAGGTATGAGCTCACTCACCTAGTAGGATTTACATATTCCAGCAATGATATAAGTATTTACATTTTAAAAGCTATAAGGTATGAACATCACATATACAATGCAATTAAAACGTCGGTAGTAACACGTGTACAAAGTATCATGCAAGATTGTGAGATCAAGAGATGTAAAGATCAATCTAGCAATAAACTTGTATTTAAGAGTTCAAGATGTTAGAGTGTGGAGCCTAAACTTTCAAATGTGGATCGGTTCGAAGTCATGAATCTAAAGAGACTGTGTCGACGCACTGTCAACCTCAGGTCGACACAGGTTGAGGTATGTCGACGCACCCATGAATCAGGTCGACACACCCCGAGACAGACGACTTCGCGTTTCTGAGTTAAGGGCATTTTTGTCCATGTAACTCTCGAGTATGGCGCCCTAACCTCCCAGTATATAAAGTGGGGTGGATTCTCCTTGTACTGTGATCATTCTGACACATATTACTGGTTTCGCTGCTGTGGCCATGGATGTAGGAAGGTGTTTCCTCCGAACCACGTAAATCTGGTGTTCTTGTGTTCTTCTTCTGTCTTCTTTAAACTCTCCTCCGATCTCTACGTGTGAGTCGTGTGCGAGAGGGCTGCCGATTCGATCCCAAACACAAGATATTGTTAACAATGATCTAGCAAGATGGTAACTTCATGAACGAAAGCAAGATAGCATGTAACAAGATGGCCATTTCACAAGCAAGCATTTAAGTAACCCACTCGGAGCACTCCACAAGAATATCACGCAAGATCTACTGGTGCCTCATGCAAGTACGTCCTTTAGCCACTCGGGTTAAGGACCAGCACATAGTAGCAGGTAACAAGCAAGTAAGTTTATCACGTGTAACAAGTACGTGCCATGCTAAGCACCAATCATGATTCCGCACCACGCCAGGCACACGACTTTGTTAGGGGAACAACCTAACAATCAACTCCTGGGGTAACGAACATCTTTGGGAAATCTGGGCAATCAACACCTTGGGGTAAACAAGACTTTATCGGGGGCAAATCTGACAATCACACCCATAGGTAACAGGACTTTGCCAAAATCTCTAGGACCAGATATGGGCCCTCAATCAAGTTCGTATTGCGCAACACTGGCATTTGTCCCAATGAGCCCGTCGACTCATGGGTGACAAGAACGTGTTTTGAGTCCATGACTCCAATATCACTAATGTACTTCAAGAATGTAACATAAGAAGGTAATGTGTGTCAATGAGGATAGACTGGTCGAGAAAGTTCAAGACTATCATGTCAATAGTAATGATTATCGAGAGTGTCATGTCAATAATGATATAGAGTTCAAGGGTACTTTGGGAATATCAAGTCAAGAGTTCAATCTAGAAGCATAACGACACATTTATATAGATTCTATCTTTAATAACTTGGTTTCATATGTTATACTCGATCACTCTAAGAAAGTCAAGATGAGAAGAGAAATATCTCGTCAAGAATGGCGAAAGAGAAGACATACGTGCACACTAACTTCCGGGTACTTCATTGGTACAACCTGCTCGTCGGCCATGTGGGAATCCATGGTCAGAGGAGACTTACAGAGGCCTTGGTCAAGGGGTCACTAGTCTTGCAAAAGGAATATCCGACGCAGGGTTCACCATAAGCCAAGAAGGGGCTTTCCTATTGTGCTAGAGTGTATGCGCATGCCGCGCGTGAGAATCATTCAAGTGCGTGTGTGAATCCAATTATGGAAACTCCAGTTATGGCAAGTGTCATGAGTGCTAAATCATGACGTACTAATCATGCATGCCCAATTTTATCAAGTAACTATATGTTTTAGCAAGTTCGATAACAAGGCAAGATGTGAATAATTGGTAGATAGAGAGCATGATCATGAACTTAAGATCAATTAAAAATCATGTGAACATGTTTTAACTGTCATATGGGTTGTTAAATGCATGATACTACTTTCTATAACCTTCCTAGAATAGATCAAACTCACATATGCAAGGAACGACACAAAACGACGAAAACCGAGATGTATGCCCCTTAGAAGGCAAATGCAGTCCCATCCCTTCACTTCCTTAGATCATAACTCATTGATTTTTTATTCAAATATCACACATGAATATACTATATTGAATCCCTTTGAATTAGGAATCCAACAAAGAAAATGGCTCATCAATCCGAGGTCTATAGAAAACGTTATGGCCGATTAAGTGGACATAGGCAGAAGGCGACACCTTGCATGTCGCCTTCTAAACATGAAGGCGACAATCATCTTGTCGCCTTCTGAAGAAGACCATGAAACTCTAATTTTTGGTATGGGTCATGACCATGATGTTGTCGCATTCTGGTAGCGACGTGTCGACCTGTCGCCACCTGAATATGACGTTTAGGTTGCTTTTTCTACCTATTTCCAACTCCGACTTGGATTGGGTTTGACACCTGTGGGTTTGAAAACTTAAAACAAATGCTAGGGTGATCCAAATCAGGTGACTTTGTTAGTTAGATTTTTTCTAATATTTTGTACAGTAGCAAATAATCGAGAAACAAAGGTCATTTGACTGGGTAATAAAACATATTTCGACTCACTATGTGAATCTGACATAGTGTTCATGTTCAGGCCAATACTCTTGGTAAGGTCAACACAAATTACGGAAACCAGTGCCAAATGAAATTAAACTCACAGGCTAACATGTTCTATGTTGAACACTCGGTCTAAAAATGACTCCATAGAGAGGTATGGAATTCATAAGACAAGTCAAGGTTAAATAGCGACGGTACAGCGTCATGATAAACTCTCAAGATAAAAATTGGGGAAAACAGTAATAACATGATATATACATATGGATGCAAGCATGGACAAGTTTAATTAGAGTTTGGCATGGAGATGACCTACCTTTTAGGTGAAAGAAAGTTGTGCTCCTCGAAAACCCTAGTTTTGGCAGTAGTGAAAGATCTTCTTAATACGTCCAACACACTGCGTACAAATTGGGCAAAATAGTTTCATCTAAAAGTAGACTTGAAGGGCTTTCTATGGGTATATTATTTGCTTGATTTGATTGAGATTTTACTAACCTTTGGTGATGACCAATCTGACTCTTGTGTGCAGATCGCTATAGATCCGAGTTGGGAAGAGCACGAGGTTCTCCTTGCTCCAGCCTTCTCCTCGAGATCTCCAGCCACCATAGCCTCCAAGCATGCCTCCAATAACCCTAGGGGTCGTCCCATAGGAGAGAGAGGCTTTATTTATAGAGAGAGGGGTCTTTAGTTGCCTAATTAGATTAGGAAACTTTTAGGGACGAATTTGGGTGTATCCTTTCTCAAATTGGAGATTTCTCTCCCAAGTGTGTGATGGAATTGATATAGAAACTTATTTTAGGTTGTAACCACGAATTGGGCTCAATTTGAAGTCCAATAAGTATGTATTGGATGAGTATTTAACCTTTTAATCTTGATTAGTTAAGATTTTCAAATTTCAAGGTTATTTTTCTACTTGAATTTATTTGTGGCCCAAAATATATATTCTTGCCCGATTCTTACATTGGGTTGTCAATACCCAATGTTTGTAGTCCATCTATAATTTTTATTTTAATTTATGACCCCTTTATGTATATGTGATAATGGTTTTTCAACTTATTTCTTAATTAAAATAATAAGTCACAATAATTCTTAAACTCAATCAAAAGATTTTTATTGGCCCAAATTTCTTTATGGGTCACTAGAGAATAATATTTAAACTCTAACCATGATTTTAATGAAATTTTTAGATGTGTTTTTACATCTGGGATAATGGTGCGTACGTATTTAACTAATTTTAAATTATTAAGTGGTCATATTTTCTATTTATCCCTAATTTTTAATTACTGAAATTTTTGAGATGCTACATCCTCCCCCACTTAAATTAATGTGGTCCCCAAATTCGTAGGACAATTTCTTCTTTGTAAACTGTGTCAAATCTCCCCCACTTAAGATTATGCATGTAGAGGAAAATTTTCAAGTAGATTGCTTCGAGGTTATTGTATTGGTATGAATATATTAATTCTTATCAATTATGACTTGATCAATAGGAGAAGAAGATACTAACGAGGAGAATCAGAAGAAGCACCAAGATTACATGATGCTTGTGATGTCAATGTGAGTAGATCTATCTCATGTCGCTCCGCCCCTTCTATTCTTCCTACAGCGTTCTTTTCCTGTTGTTGCTTGAAGCCGACCTTGATGTTGAGATGCCTTCTTCTTCAATTGAGAGCAACCACAGATCTAGTGGCCCATACTTCTGCATCGTAGACAAGCCCCCAATTTTCTGCAACACTCCTCAGCCTTATGTCCCGTTCAACTACAGTGCTAACAATTCTCCTTGAATGGTAGGATTGTGTCATGTGGTTGGTCTCCTCTCTTAGGCTTCTTATTCTTTAAGTGACCCTTGTCTTTATTTAACCTCTTCTTAGGGCTTTTCGATTTATAATCCTTGAAGTTAATGGGTTGTCCTTCCATTGGGGTGGACTTCCCATCATATTCATTGGCCATTTCTATGGTGTCTTCTACTAATTGAGCTCGTTTCACCATCTCGTTGTAAACTTGAATGTCCATTGATGCCAATATTTGAATAAATGCTGGATTTAATCCATTTAGGAATCTTTTGCCTTTATCTTCTCTGTCCCGACTAGGTGTAGTGCATAGCGGGACAACCTAGCAAATTGGGCTTCATACTCTGCCACTGATGATCCTTCCTATTTAAGAGCAGCGAATTCCATAGCTTTCTTCTCACGAACCCTTTCAGAGAAATATTTATTGTTGAAGGGTTCTATGAATTCAGCCCAAGTAGTAGGAGTATCAGACAATGTAGCTTTGGTGGCCTCCCACCAGGCCCTTGCATAGCGTTCTAGTTGAAAAGTGGCCAATAAGACCCTTGTTGGCCAGGCTAGCTTGGCAGCTCGATAACCTAGAGGGGGGGTGAATAGGTTTTTCTGTTTTCTGAAACAGAAACATAAGACAGAAAATTATCACTTGAAAGTTTGGTTAGTTTAGTGTGATAAAGAGTAGCAGTGCGGAAGCAAATAAACAATCACACAAATGAGACAAGGAATTTATCCTGGTTCGGCCCTTCCCACATGGAAGTCCTACGTCCAGTCCCCAAGCAACCTCTTGGGATTTCACTAACCAAGGGTACAGTCCCCCTCAAGGACACTACAACACCCAGCACCCCAGCTGGTCTTCTTCTCTCTCCCGGGCAAGAAGGCAGCCCACTTCTTTTACAGGCTCAGAAGCAAACCTCCTGGAACAAACCCCAGTGCAGTTCTACTAGACACAAATCCCTAGCTAGATTCTACACTGTCTACAGTCCTACAGCTGGACAGAAATCTTTCTTAGAAAAGAAAGATCAGACCGAGAGCTATAACAAGATGAACACTAAGAACTAGCTCACAGTCAAGGACTCTCCCCCAAATTTACAATGAGCGCAGAGAGAGAATGAAGAGAGAGAAGAAAGCTTGAAGGAGGCTTGAATGCTTGAGACGCTTTTGATCACTTCTTCTTTGGCTCAGGCTCTTTCTCTCTTTCTCTCTTTCTCTGAGTGTATGTAGAGTTTTGGTTCTTCACTAGATGTACACTCCTTGAATGATCTTTAGGAAGACTCTCATTCTTTTCTTCAGGCATGCTTCATTTTTTATATGAGCAGCTTTTGAATAGATCTGTTGGAGTTCTAACCGTTGCTCATCTTCTCTTCATTTGTCTTAATCAGACTTTAGTGGTCATCGAGGTCTGTAAGCATAGAAGAGAGTGTTAGCATAAAAGAGTGTTTACAATGATAACAGTGCATGCTACTATGTTTCTGCTAACATGATAAAAATAGCAGTTCATATCTTTTTCTGGCAAGACTCTGAAATACGCAAGCAGCTTTTTCTGTCAGAAGATATTTGACTTGTCTTTAGGCACCAAAAAGCACTTAAACAATTATGTTTGAATTGAATTGAATCATTGTTTAAGTTACTTATTCAATCGTTATACTTATAAGACTTTAACAAATCGATATGAATCTTAACAAATCGATGTGAGAAGCAAATCATTGTTCTTACTTATGAAATCGTTATGAGAACAGATCGATGTGATCACTTGAGAAATTGAAGTGAGAACAAATCGCTGTTCTCACTTATCAAATCGTTATGAAGGCAAATCGATATGAGGGCAAATCGTTGCGCTCACTTATCAAATCGTTATGAGCCTTGACGAATCGTTATAGATGGCAAATCGATGTGAGGGCAAATCATTGCGCTCACTTATTAAATCGTTATAAGCCCTAAACGAATCGTTATGGTGCTTATAAAATCAATTAAGACCAAATCATTGTACTGCTTATAAAATCGATCAAGATAAATCATTGTAGCGCTTATTAATTTGGCACTTGAACTGAAATCGATGTATATAGATTAGACATCGATTTTAGCATATTAGTACGCCTTAAAATAATCATAAATATTGATGAAACAATCTAATCATAAATTTTGTTAGCACCAAAATATGAAGGTAATAAAGAGTGGTTCAACAATCTCCCCTTTTTGGTGATGACAAAATTTATGTGAATTTTCTGACACAAATATATAAAACATAGAAAATGCAAAAAATTCATAGAACATACAAATTCTCCCCCTTTCTGTCACTAACCAAAAAGGAAGGATCTTACCATGCATTCTCTCCCCTTTGAGAAAATTTCTTACCATTGAGGGGTTCAACAATAATATATATTTAATGAATAACTCCCTCTTAGTGAAGGCTCCCCCTGAGCATGAGACTCCCCCTTAATGTGAGGCAAGTCAGATCTTATTGCTCTTGACCTTATACATGTTGATTGTCAAGTCTTCAAGATTTTTATCTTCATACATCTTAACAGTAAACTTGCAAACATTGTTAGTAGAAATTAAAAAAAAAATCAATATTTATGACTACTCCCTCTTCAGATGAGATTTGGATGAAGAGTTGGCAGTCACTCTTGCCTTGAGCATCCTTGATCCTGATGCTCCAAGGCTACCCTGCAAACAACTTATTCAGAAATAGGTACCCAAATCTTTTTGGGTCTGTAGACGCGAGATTTGGCCCATCCCCGCAAGGTTCTATGGCCCAATAAAGCCCGTTTGACCATTTGTTGACTTGCCTCGGATGCCATGTAGACGGCAGCATTGATTGCCATCGACTACATGTTGATGGCAATCCCCATGGACGTTGACCAATCTTGACGTCCACACCTCTGGACGTCTGCATGGTGTTGGCGGCAGGATCGGTTGACGTCAACCTGGTTTACTTGGTCTGTGCAACTACCACGAGAATCTAGCCCACTTGCGTCATTCTCTCCCCCATGCAGCGCATGGGGCCATTCCCAACAGGTATATGGGCCACCTTGGCACCCTCGACCTAGTAAAAATCCTACTTGGCCTCTCCCCATTGGTTGGAACCTTTATGCATGGATTTCCAAGTGTGCAAAGTGTGTTTCTTCACATTAAGCATCCAAGGCTTTTGAACTCCGACCCCACTGTCTATTTAACTCCCTCTCTAGCCTTCTAAGAGGAGGGGAGGAAGGTTGGACGTCCACATGCTGCTACCTTGAGAGAAGAGAGAGAAACTTGCACCCTAGCTTCCACAACTCACCCTCTTCTTCTTCTCACCATTTGGGATGTTCAGGAGGCTTCTTCCCGAGCTGGAGGATCCTTGCAAGGAGCTACAACGCCAAAAAATGAGGATCAACACCTCCTTCTTCCTCTCTTTCCTTTCCCTTCCTTTAGTATTTGCATGTTGCACACACCTTCCCACACACTCTAGGCATGTAGGCCACTTCCCTGCACACCTAGAAAGGGGTTTCCCAACCAAAAATGGAGGGAAGAAGGGTGGTCATAGCACTTGGCCACCCCTCTTCTCAAGTCCGCATCCGGTACGGGATTCTCCTTTTCAGCTGTCTTTTTCATTTCTGAACATTTATCATGCTTTCTTTAGACTAATAAAGTGTCTTTTTGTGGTAGGAACGATTCGCAGAAGATCGCGGAGCTCTTCCTCTTTGGCCGGCCGAAGGAGGAGAAGTTGAAGTCCCATCTCCATCCGCTGCGCGAGGTTGTTGCACCGACGCGATCACATCACTCCTTGGGCACAGGTAAGGCCCTGGCGATCACAAAGTCCCTTCCTCTTTGCTGGTTTTCTTTGTTTCCTCTCTAGTCAACCTAGTCAATCGGAGGGTCAACGAGGTCAACCAGCGACCCATCATCGCCAACGAGAGATCAGCGACGTCCGTGAGCTCCCGGAGAACCCCATAGTCGATCGGGGGGTGTACGGCGCGGGAAACGAATCGTCCACAGTCTCCTCTTTGGCGATCACGATGGGACCAGCTTCTGCCACTGTGGTCTATCTGTGCCCAGATAGACGGCAAGAGATCTTGCCGTTTACTCAGGTAAGCATCCCGGTTTCCTGCCGTTTATTTACTCTTAGCGTCCATATAGGTTGTCGTTTAGTTTCTGTCAGCGTCCATCGATCATGCCGTCAATCTGTTTCTGATAAACTTAGCGTCAACATTCATGCCGTCTAGTTTTACAGAACTCTATTTTTGACTGTTTTGATCTGGTTTTGCTTTCTGTTTGCCTTCTGTTTGTCACTAACAGTTCTCAGTCACGAGGGGGTTCCTTCATCTCATCTGTTCTAGCCTCCCCTCACATTTTAGGACAACCTTCTTTGGTTTACAACCTTTTACTCGGGGATTCCCTCTCGGGTAAATCGGGTTGGTTCCAAAGAAATCTCTGTAAGTCCCTAAATTCCATGGATTCCCTCACGGTACGGGGCACGAGGACCTTCACCCTCCCTGTCTAGCTTGCCTACTCACCCGATTTTAAGTCAGATTTAAGAGAATCGGCCTTTGCAAGACTAATTAACACATAACTTTGATCTTTAAAATCTTGGGGACGTTGTTTGATAACATTGTTTGGTAGAAACCCACATTTCTCCTAAAACAGTGTAATTACTTCAACTTTAACCATTCTAAAATCAGTAGGTTGTGTGCTAATGGATGCTTGGTTAAGTTCTTTGAATATGGCAGATAATACGGCTTTTGAGCATGAAGATAATGCTCAGGAGTTTGTCGGGATGGTTGACACCAACAACCAGCCCGAAGAGTCAGTTCACTCATCTTCTTCCTCTCAAGCTGATTTTGAGGGGAGCGTAAGGTTAAGGGTCAATCCCACTTATGCGCAAGACACCCAAGAAGACCCTGAATTCTCCAAGCTCCTCTCCCGTTACTCACCCGAGGACATCATTTCAATGCTTTCTAAGCATACTGTCCAGGCAGCAGTCTCTCCCTCCCCTCCGTCCCCTTCTCCTATCCAAGCTTCCTCATCTAGGCCCATTCCTAGGCCTGCTACCCCTTCACGGGTTCCCATCTCCCCTGTTCCCTTTTCCACTCCAATTCCCTCCACTCCTTTACCTACCCCTGTCCCAACTCCTTCTTTCTCCTACCCACCTCATGCTCAGCCCGCGCCCCCCACTCAATCTGAATCTGTCTCCCATTCGGAGATGGAGGGGCTTATTAGGAAGCTTTTTGCTGAATCTCTGTCTCTTTCAAAGCCTCATTCCCTCCAGAACTATTGCAAGCTTCCCAATGCCTACTTTCCTCCGGGTTTCAAGGCCCCGAAGTACCGCAAGTATGACGGGACCTCTGATCCCCAATTCCATCTTGCCGGATTTACCATGGATTCTCATCAATGGCTGTACGATCGGGTTCTTTTAGTTCACCTCTTCCAACAATCGTTAGAAGGGGAAGCTTTGAGGTGGTTCACCCTTACCCACAACGGACCTCATTAATTTTGACATCGTCTCCAAGCGATTCATCTCGCACTTCTCGTATATGGCCACCCAAGTCCCTACACTTCCTGACTTGGTGGCGGAAAAGATGAAGCCGGACGAAGAATTTGTCACATTTGCCAACCGATGGAGGTCCATGGCATCGAGGGTAGACATACCTATCCCAGAGTCCCAGGCCATAACTATGTTGGTTACCAACACCACCCCTGTCCTCCGCTCTATCTTGATGCTGAGTGAGTTCCCCTCATTCGCACATCTCTACAACCGAGCCAGGGTGGTCCAGAACCAGATTAAGGACTCTTCTCTGCCACACTTCTTTGAAGGGAAGCCCAAGGGATGCAAGGCTCCCACGGCACCTACCACCGAGGGGGTGACCGTCAATGAGTGTGTGAATGCTTGCAGTCAGCCATTGAGGCCTCCAAACAAGCCGTCCAATCCTCCATCCAATCCTTCCAACCTTCACCAGTTCCCATCACACCCCTCCAAGCCTTACTCTGTAGTCCCCCCTCCTGCTGGCTACACCCGGCCTGGCCCTAAGAGGTCTCACTACCCTCCTCTACCTGAGACCCTTGAGGACGTATTCTTCACCCTCATGTCCTGCGATGCTATCCAACTCCCCCCACAAAAGGGAGAACATCAATCCGAGGGTGGACACCT
Organism: Colocasia esculenta; assembly: GCA_014218235.1. NCBI lineage: Eukaryota > Viridiplantae > Streptophyta > Magnoliopsida > Alismatales > Araceae > Colocasia > Colocasia esculenta. The sequence goes on along the minus strand of CM024766.1, from coordinate 74,176,561 downwards.
CCAAATACTGTCCTTACCATAGGGCCCATGGTCATCAACTCCACAACTGCTTCACCTTCCGTGACTGGGTGTATGACATGAACGACTAGGGAAGGATTAACTGGGAGGATGTCAAGGTAGCCATAGCAAAGTCTAGGTATACCAAGAAAGAGCTGGGTATCGTCCAAAACCCTCTCCCCATCTATCAAAGCAACAATCCCTCCTCCTCTAAGTCCCAGGAAAACGTCCACACCATGACACATTCAGAACCCCAGGTTGTGAGGAGAGAACAAATATGGGGGGTAGAAGGCCTTGAAGAATGGTACACGTGTCCTTCCGTAGAGTCTGAGGAACCCTCCGCCACTGTAGACGCCATTTTAGAGGAACGGCCTTTAGTCCTCATCCGACCTACCCGTCAAGAGGCCTACCCTCCTACCTTCCCTATCCATGAGCCGTTTATCCCTGAGACCAGACCTCTCCAGTTAATTCTCCCTAAGTCTCAAGAAGATTTTCATGTCACACTTAGGAACCGGATCGTTCCTCCACCTCCGTGGCCTTTGCAAGATGAGGAGGATAGTGGACCTCCACTACCTGCCGGCACCGAATATGATATTTTGCAACACCTAGATAAGACGCCTGTGAGGGTGTCTATTTTAGAATTGATTCGGAGGTCGCCATCCCACCAGTTCACCCTCCTCCAATTCCTCCATAAAATCATGGTCAATGATGACCTCCCTCCCAGTGGGGTCACCAATGCCATTCTTTCTCTCACCCAAGGACCTTCAATCTCTTTTTCAGACAAAGATCTTGCAGCTCCCGAGTGTCGTTCGCTTCCTCTCTGTCTTACCATCAACCTCAATAGTGTTTCGGTAGACTCCACTCTCATCAATACCGGGGCATCCATCAACGTATGTCCGATGAAGACCCTCAAGAAATTGGGTTTGGGGGAAGATAATCTGGAGAAAATATGTTCCACAATTGCTTCCTATGACAACTCCAAGAGGGTTGCCAAGGGTAAGATTGCTCTTCAGCTTGAGATCGGGCATGTTACCATGTCTTCTGAGTTTTTAGTCCTCGACGTCGATCCGGCCTACAAGGCCATTCTCGGTTGTCCTTGGCTAGAACAAACCTTAGGGGTCCCTTCCACCGCCCATCAGTGTTTCAAGTTTCCTTTCAATGGGTGGATTATCAAAATTAAGAGCATTCCTACCTTGGAAACTCTCAACTCCATCACTTCAGAGCAGATGCGGCATTTGTTCATTCCAGACAAGGGGAAGAAGCCTGTCATGTCAATCTTTGACTTCCCCTTGCCCTGTGATCTCAGCCAACCTCCCCAGTCAGCCGAAGAATCCCATGTCCCATGTCCCCAAGGGAAAGGTTGGGATGTAATGGCTAGAATCGGCTATATACATGGCCGAGGATTGGGTAAGAACCAGCAGGGTCCTATCTACCACATCCGAGTCAAGAGGCCGCTAGATAGGGCTGGCTTAGGCTTCCATCTGGACCCCATTCATACGAATCCATTTATCCCCTACCAGCCTCTTACTTGGACCTTGAGCAAGCATTTCACTCGGGGACCCCCTCAACCAGGAACTCGGGAGCCGGTGGTTGAAGAGCTGTCTGACTCGGAGAGCAATGAAGAAGAGGACGCTCAATTGGAGGAAGTCTCCAAAGATTTCGGCCTTCTCTCGCTCTTCGGTTCTGACTCTCCATCTTCTCCTTCTCCTTCACAATCTCACCCAACTAAGGTGTGCCCGGCACCTGACTCCCCTCCACCTTCAACTTCTTCTTTCTCCCTTCTTTCTCCACCCGTTCTTTCTCCATTTCTTACATGGCCGGTCGAGGCTTCCTTGAGTCAGCAACTCATGGTTTTAGGCCTTGACTCCCAAAAAAAAATGCCAATTCTCAAAGGTGGGAATGTGAGGTCTCCATCGAGCACCCTTCCACTTTGGAGTCTCTTTCGCTCGGCCAGGGGTCGACGCTCTCCACCTTAGACTCCTTTCCTCGCCCCTCTAGGGGCACTTCCCCTGTACATAGTTTTGTACATAGCAGTCCTGTACATAGTCATCTAGATTTTAGCTTAGAGTCGGGTCTAGAGTCTAGTCTAGGGTCCGGTCTAGGATTAGAAGAGTCTAGATCCTCTCAGCCATGTGTGTGCAAGGACAAGGGTAGGCAAGTTCCTGCCCGTTATGTTATGGCTTTGGCTGAAAGGTGTGCCAAGTTAAGTCAAGTCCCAGAGTTTCTTGAGGAGCCTGCCCTTGTTGAATCTGGTTTTGAAGAAGGCGACTCTGTAGATGACTGTTTAGGAGTTTATATACTAGATTTTGATGAGAAGGGTGAGCTAGGAGATCCTGGGTCGGAAGAAGAGGACCCGGTGAGCTCCTATGTGGATGGCACAAAGAGGTTCGACGAGCCAACCATGGCTGCAGATGAGCCCACTAAAGAGGTCAACCTTGGCACTGAAGAATCCCCGAAGGTAGTTTTGATTAGTGCCAACTTGAGTGTTGAAGAAGAAGAAGCTCTGGTAGCTATTCTCAAAGAATTCTCAGATGGTTTTGCTTGGTCCTACGAGGACATGCTGGGACTTGACACCTCTTTAGTCGAGCACCGGTTGGTTCTAAAAGCCGACGCGAAGGCCGTTAAACAAAAGCTGAGAAGGCTACATCCCAAGCTTGCACTCAAGATCAAAGAGGAGGTTGACAAGTTGCATAAAGCCAAATTCATTAGGGTTGTGCTGTATCCACAATGGGTAGCTAATATCATCCCTGTGATGAAGAAGGACGGTAAGGTTAGAATCTGTATAGATTTTCATGACCTTAATCGTGCTTGCCCAAAGGACGATTTCCCTCTCCCACACATAGATGTCCTAGTGGACAACACTGCCGACTTTGAGACGTTGTCTTTCATGGATGGTTTCTCTGGGTATAACCAGATCCGTCTGGCGGAGGAAGACTAGGAGAAAACTTCTTTCACAATGCCCTGGGGGACCTACTGTTATGTCGGCATGCCCTTCGGATTGAAGAATGCGAGAGCAACCTATCAAAGGGTAATGATGGCAATTTTTTATGACATGATGCATGTGCACATGGAGGTCTATGTAGACGATGTCTTGGTTAAATCAAAAACTCGACATGGCCATGCTGAGGTCCTCCGTGCAGTTCTCCAACAGTCTAGAGAACACAATCTTAAGTTGAACCCCAAGAAGTGTGTCTTTGGTGTCTCCTCGGGGAAGTTGCTGGGGTTCATAGTAAGCAAGCGGGGAATTGAGATTGATCCCAACAAGGCCAAAGCAATAATCGACATGCCTCCTCCTAGGAATATCAGAGAAGTTAGAGGGCTAATAGGCAGACTTCAGTTTATTAGGAGATTCATCTCCCAGCATTCAATCCGTTGTAAGCCCTTCTATGAGATGCTTAGAGGAGAGGCTAAGTTTGATTGGAACGAGAAATGTCAAAAGGCCTTTGATGAGTTGAAGAGCTATCTGTTCAATCCCCCTGTTCTCGCTCCTCCGGTCCCGGGTCGGCCTTTACTGCTCTATGTGTCAACCACTGAAGATTCAACTGGAGCAGTTTTGGCCCAATATGACGACGAGAAGAAGGAGAGAGCGGTGTATTATTTATCCAAGTTGTTCAATGAAGCTGAAAAGAAATACACCGCCATCTGGGTTGCCCAGAAGTTAAAGCATTATTTCTTGGCTCATGAAGTGAACTTCTGGCACGTATGGACCCAATTCGGTACTTGCTTGAGAAGCCTGTCCTGACTGATCGGTTGATGAGGTGGCAGAGTTTCCTCAATCAATTTGATATCACCTACGTCAACCAGAAGTCGATCAAGGGGCACGCTATTGCTGAGCATTTGGCCCACCACCCCTTACCTTCATGCTCTCCCGTTGATGAAAGCTTTCCCGATGAAGAGTTAGGAACCATTATCGATGGTGAACCTTCGTGAGTACTTTACTTCGACGGGGCCCTCAATTCCAAAGGGTGTGGAATAGGGGCAGTCCTACTCTCACCGAAAGGGGTAGTCATTCCGCACGCCTACCAGTTAACCTTCCGAGCCACGAACAATGTGGCCGAGTATGAGGCGCTCTTAGTTGGGCTGAAAATGGCACTGTTGCTCGAAGTCAAGGAGTTAAGGATAATTGGTGATTCGTAGTTGATACTCCGGAAATCTCTTATCAAGTATCAGACTCGGGACCCCAAGTTGAAACCATACCAAGAGTTGGTAGGAAAAGTAGTCCGGCAGTTTAGGAAGCTCACCCTAGTTCACACTCCTAGGGCTCAGAATATTCTAGCAGATTCACTCGCTTCCTTATCTTCTTCCATTCCCTTCCCTTTGGGAAGATCTTCTGCAACCGTCTCTGTTCAAAGGTTGAGAGTCCCTTCCCATGTAGATCCTTGGTTTTCTCAACTCACGTCTCCTTCTCTATCCCTTCAGGTCCATGCGCTCTCGAAAGAGCCAGAAATCGACCTCGAAGATGGCCATCCATGGTATTTTGACATCGAGAACTTTCTCAAAGATGGATCCTTCCCCGATTATGCCACCTCTGCCGATAGACGGGTCATTCACCACGTCTTGGAGCGTTACAAGATCATAGGTGGCATTCTGTACAAAAAGTCTCTCAGTGGGGTCTATCTTCGTTGCCTCGATGAAATCGAGTCTCAAGATGTTGTTGAAGCCGCTCACTCTAGTGAATGTGGTGGCCATGTTAATGGTAGAGCAATTGCCCAAAAGTTGCTAAAACACTATTATTGGCCTACCATAAAAGAAGACTGTCATCATTTTGTCCGTCACTGTGCTAAATGCCAATTGCACGGTGACAAAATTCATGCTCCTTCTTCTTCTCTTCACCCTCTCATCGCCCCATGGCCTTTCGCCATGTGGGCATTCGATGTGGTCGGTCCACTCGCGGACAGAACTGGAGAAATCTGTAAGAAGTCCTTCATCCTGACCGCCAAAGAATACATCACAAAGTGGGCTGAAGCAGAAGCATTCATAGAGGTCAAAGGTTCAACAATGGTCAAATTCATTAAGCGCAACATCCTTGCAAGGTTCGGTGTGCCTCGGGACATCGTCACCGACAATGGACCTCAGTTCACTTCACAGGAGCTTCGCGACATGTGTGGCATATATGGCATTAACTTGCATCATTCATCCCCATATTATCCACAAGGTAATGGACAAGCGGAAGGTACTAATAAAACTCTCATCAAAATTATAAAGAAAACATGCAAATCTCACAACAATGCTGACTGGCCAGATCGCTTGGTTGAAGCTCTTTGGGCTTATCGCACCTCTGTCCGGACTCCTACGGGGCAAACTCCCTATGCTTTGACATATGGATCAGATGCGATACTCCCATATGACGTCTTCGTCCCTTCACTTAGAGTTCAATTAGATTCTGAACTTGACCCCGATCAACGTCGGGAAGTCTTATTGGCACAACTTGAACTCTTAGATGAAAGGCGAATGATAGCGGCTGACCATGCTCAAGTCTACCGTCAGAGAATTACACGTTTTTACGCTAAAAGAGTTCTTGAGAGAAAATTCAAAGTGTGTGAGATGGTCCTAAAGCGTAAAATCATAAAGGCACCAGGTCCTAGGAGCAAATTGCAAGAAAATTGGGAAGGTCCGTTCGTTGTCAAGGAAGTATATTCAGGGAACGCTTATAGGTTGGTAGATTCCGAAGGAGTGGAGTTGTCATATCCTTGGAACACAGTCTACCTCAAGAAATTCTATCCTTAGTCAGTCAGTCCGTCAAGTCGGTTATTCATCACTTGTTAATGGTGTGGGTTTAAGTCTCTACTTTTCCACTTGGTCATTAGTGAGGTAGGGTTTATTCACACACCACACGATGTTAAGATATAACCCTCTAGCTGGAAAATCACAAGTACACTCGGATAGTCTAATCCGGTCAATATGTTTCCCTTATTCTTCTCCCACTCGGCCATGTCTGGAAGCGGAGCAAACTACGAGTAGGGGACCATCCACTCCCATCTAAAGCACAAGGTCACCATAAACAGGGACAATCAAGAAAAAGCAAGGGACAGAATGCTAAATCAAGCCTAAAGGGGAAAAGAAAAGCCAAAAAGGTCAAAAAAGGGTAGCAAAAAGTACGTACCCAGAAAAAGGCTGACCAAATCAAGGAGGTAGCAAAAAGTACGTGCCTCCACCCCTGAAATCAAATAAGAAAAATTCCCCTGGAAATAATTGTTGACCAAGTCTTTTAGTGTGAGATGTTGGTTTGGAAACATAAAGTGGTTCGAACCAAATCCTTGCATGACTTCCTACTTATTTCTTCCAAATTCCTCCCTTTAGGGGCAAATTTGACTGTATAAGACCTTCCGTGGGGGAAAATATCAAGAAGGCTAGGGGCAATTTCCAACATCAAGGAATTCATGCACGAACCTCCTTATTCATGACCTTCGTGGTTAAGTAGATCACACAGACCCGATGCTTTGACATGTGATGAATATGTATTTTAGAGTCCAAAAAAAATAAATGACAAAAAGAACCAAAAGAGAGTCTCTCGATGTATATATTTTCACCATGTACATATATTTACTCTTATTTTCAAAAAAAACCAAAAAAATCAGGAAAAAAAAATGCATGTGCATATTTCCCTTCGGTTATTTTATTTTACTTATGTTCTTTCCTTTGATTAGACGTTAGCCCCTTGACCAGATCTCAAGAAAGCTACATCACTTAGGCAAGGGGCTAAAAAATAGATCTACACTAACTTTTTCCTTTAAGTGTTGTGGATGCAGGAACCAAAGTACAAAGCAAACCATTCAAGCACACAAATGACAAAAGTCCACAAAAATTCACTATAAGGATCAAATTTTGTACATATCATGACAGGGGCATACCCTTGGTGGTACAAATCACTCCTCTCTCCTCTCTCCCTCGCTAGGCCTCTGCCTATACGAGCTGCTCACCTCCTCCTCCTCCCTCTCCCGACGCCGGTCAGGGAGAGGAGGTCTCGATGCTGTCGATGCCTTTGGCCACTACAGCCCTCCTCATGCCATAGACGAGTCCCCTAAGGACACAATGTCGTCTAATGAGGCAAAGGCTGACGCCATCCTCCCCTGTGCCTCCTGCTGGGCCGCCCGCTGCTGCTCTCGGCGCTTCTTCAGCACCCGATCCTTCAAAATCTCGTAGTTCTTCGCAATCTCCATCTGGGCTCTGTCTGTCTCCCTCTCTCTCTCTCTCTCCTCCCTCTCCCACTCTCGCGCCTCGAGGAGGCGACCCTCCACTCTCGTCAGCTCCAGCCGCAGACTCTCCATCTACGTCTGGAGGGTCGCCACTCCTCCTCCTCCCTGCTGCTGCACACAAAAGAGCAAAAGGGGCAAACAAGTCAAGTCAAGTTAAGCTAATCATGTGCAAAAAGGTTTTGGTTCAGTGTCTTACCTCCGCCTCCAGCTCCCGGGTTCTCGTCTCAAGCTCCTGGACCCGCACCTGTGCCCGGTCCAGGGCCTCTTGTAGACGGACCGCCAGGTCCCCACCGGAAGGCTGTGCGGACGAGCTCGCCCCTGTGTCTTGGCTCGCCCGCACCCTCGTTAGCTCCCCCTTCTGCATTCACACACCTTTGCCAGTCATCAAGTCAAAGCAATTTCAAACCAAATTCAAGATATGATCAAGAGGCTACTTACCAGTGTCCGAACCTCGGCGCGGAGCCTCTCCAACTCCACCTCCTGCTCCGCCAACCGTCCCTCCAGGAGGCGCACCGCCTGTGACTCCGGCAGCTGTCATTCACACTTCAAGGTTAGAATCAAGGCAAATCAATTCAAATGACAAAGGCTTAGAGTTAGAATTCACTTACCACTCGCCGATCTAGCTGGAGTCGCCCGACGTAGCGTGCTCGGTAGTCCTCCATGTACGCAGAGCTATCTTGGAGGTCTGCCTGCCGAAGCACCTGGTCCCCTCCGGCTCGCCAGTAGGCGACCGTGCTCCCGTGCTCCTCACTCCAATCTCGGTCCTCGGCGAAGAACCGACGACAGGAGTGCCCCTCTCTTTCCAGGGATGGTACCTCTATGGCCGACTGGTGCCAGCCTAGAGTCCACACCATGAGCTCAAGATAGAGGACCTCGCAGGTCCCCAGGCAGAGAAGTAGTAGGTGGCGGTCGAACAGAGGCTGACCCGCCGCCACTGCCGGGTGTGAAGCATCGGCCTCCCCCGCATACGGGGTCCACACCACCTGAAAAGAAAAGAACACTGGTCAGTAACATCAAGAGCAGTAATTAAAAGAATGTGAGAGCTAGTTGAGTCTTATACCTGGTCGTGGGGGTAGTGGTCCAGTGCGGCGCACACGTCCTCCGCACGCCGGTCCGTCACCCTAGGATCGGGAGCTACCTCCCACCGCACCACGAGAGGCACCATGGTCTGGCGCCCCTCTGCCTGTACCCCACGTCCCATAGGGAAGTGGGTGTACCCCCAGATCTGCAAAACAACAAGAAAGAAAATGTTAGTTGGGCAGTTTAATCAATTTGAAGTTCGATAATGAGCACTAAAAGAAAGAAAAGGCGTACCTGTAGGAAGGGGGTGAAGCCCCCGGTGCTCTGAGAGTTCCGTGAGCTACTGGGGAGAAGGGAGAAAAGATGCCCCAGCATTGCAGCACCCCATGCGTATCGTCCTGCCTACGCCAAGTCCCTCAGTAGCAGCACAAACTTGCAGTTCATCTGGGATGACTGCGTCACGAACAAGAGGCGCCCGAAGAGGTAGGTGACAAAAATCCTGACAGACCGCTCCTCACTCCGGTCCCCCAGGTCCAGTGCTCCCCGCACTCCAGTGTAAAACTCCTCCAGCGTCTCCAGGGGCCCTCTCCTCTTACCTCTCAACCCTACCACCTCAGACAATGATCCGAGCAGGATGCTCCGGATCGGCCTCCTCCTACAAACTCCAGTCCCAGCAACTCCACAATGTCATCGTGGTAGTCACTCCTCTTCTGTCCGACCACTGGCTCTCCGTGAACCGGCAGTCCCGTCAGATACGCTACGTCCTCCAACGTAGGTATCATGTGCCCCCAAGGCATGATGAATGCCTTGCAGTCCTCCTCCCATCGCTCCCTCAGGGACTCTAATTATGGTACGTCCACGTGGAACGAACATACCGACAGGAGGTGCCCGAACCCCATCCTAGCTATCCAGGTCTGCTGGGCCTCCGGCAGGGCCCTGTACCACGCACAGCATAGGTCCCATGTTACTCTGCTCCTCATTCGGCCCTTACCCTGCAGAAAACACATAAAAATAGGCGTCAGTATCGATTTCCGTTAACCCCAAATTGACGGCAAGGGGTATGCCGTTTACTCAGAATCATCGTCCAGTGGGTGGCCGTCAAGTTCCTCTGTCAGCGTCCAACACCTTGCCGTCAAGTTCACTTAGACGACAAGGGGGTGGACATTGATAGGAACTCAACGTCCACCGATGTGGACGTCAAGTTCCTGTCAAACCTGACAGAGTCTCCTCTGTTTCCCCCTCTTTCCACTTGTTACAACACACACCCACAGAGGATTTCGGGGTCATGAAGCCTACCTTGGGCCATCGGGGTGCCTCCGCCTCCATCTCATCCCCTCCTCTGTCATCTCTGGCGGTGTCCTCTCCCTCTGGTTCACTGTCACCACCGGCGCCGGCCACCGACGGTCCGGCTTCCTCCTCCACCGCCGTGTCTCCCACCATCACCCCGGCCTCTTCCTCCTCCCCCGGTTGGCGGCGAGTCCGGAGGATGGAGCGCTTTCCCCTCGTCCTCATCGGGGGGGTCCAAGTTTGAAGAAGAAGAAGAAGGTAGAAGGATTAAAGAGAGTGTGGGAAGGATGGAGAAAGGAGAGAAAGGGGTTCTCTGGTGCTTAGGAAGGTGAAATGGCGCCGGAGAAGCGTCGGTTTGAGTAAAAGCTATTTTTCAAAGTTGTCATCAAGGTCTGGTCGTCCTCACTTTTTCTAACATCAAGACCTGGCCGTTGACGTACTGTAAATGTCCAGGATGTTGACGCCAATGGCTCATCAGTGTCAGACCTCGAAGTACGATCAACGGCCAGGTCTGGACGCCAAGTTCAACGGCTCACGATGTGGACGTCTACCCCTCTCTCTGCTGGTTGGCAACCAGACTTTGGACGTCTATCAGTGGTCGACGGCCATCGATGTGGACGCCAACACCTCCGCACTCAGTCCTCACAGCACACTGAACATATTTGAAGCCCATTCACTCCATTTCAATGCACACATTCCACAATTCAAGCAATTCAAGCCATTCAACACAATGCGGATCACTTTTATTCATCTAACTTTGTGTTACACTTATTTGGAAATCGGAAAATACATCACTTTGCCCTGCGGGCCATGTAAAAATCACAAGAAATGGGATGAATAGTGTCATTGAATTTTTCATATTTCCAGATATCTTCCCGTTTCTCCTGCACTGCTAATCCCACCTTCTTACTCACTGTGTACTTTGCCCAAGTCTTCCTAGCTTTCTTTATCAGCTTCTCATTCCGCCCGGTAACTATCATATCGGTGTAGTTGGTTGAAGTAGGAATTCCCCGTGGAATCCCAAGCTGACAATGGCACCGGTGTGGCTGGTATACCACCATCTGATCAGCCCCAATCAACCACAAATCTCTGTCCTCCCTAGTTCGAGCCCTGAATTCAATAGTCCTCATGAAGAGTGGCCTCACTATGAAATCGTCCATTACCAGATAGGCCAAGTAATCTCTCCAAGCATCTCTGCTCTTCAAATGTGTTGTCACACACTTGATCTCATCTTCTGGCTCATACCATGCCCTGCTGCAGTGCACCGAACTCCGAAGGAAGATTCTGGAAGGGGTAGGTTTCTTGTCAGCAAAATCAAACTTCAGATGAGCCTCCATCCACACCTGAAGCAGGAACAAGCTACCACATGTGCGTCTACCTAGGCTCATTGTGGTGAGCAAACTGCACAGGTGTGCCAGCACTGCAAGGGCAAGTGACTGCCCATGCCACAGCAGAGTCAGAACTCCCACATGCTCGTAAAGGATGAAGTCGCCACTCGTAGGGAACAGGAAAACTCCAGCTAGGCAGAGCGTCAGTCCTCGAGTCGCCCTCTCTCTGCCAATCTCCCTTGCATGTTGGATCAACCACCAAGCCAGTCGGTCTAGGAAGATCCCGTGCTTATTCATCATCCTCATTACCTCCTTCTTGTCCCGTACGATGTCTGCGAGAATCTCTTCCCACGGGAGGAGAGGAGTCGCTGCATCATACTCCAAACATCGTCTCCACCCCAAGAACAGCTCCACCTCCTCCAGTAGCACACTTGCCTCGAACGCCTGGAACACAAAAGTGTGCATGTGTGGATGCCACCGCTCCACCAATGCTCCTAGGGCATCAAACCCCCACCACATCTCCTCCATGTTTTTCGCCAGCACCACCATGAAGCTCAGATTCCACACTCCGATATAGCTTCGCATGTCTAGCGTGATGGCGTTCATCAGGTTCATGAGCCAAGAGAAGGCCCGTACCTGGCCTTGGCTCGGGAACGCGAGCACCTCCTGCATGAAGGGTGCTGTAAGAAAGGAGTTTGGGGCGTTTTAGCCTAGGTTGAAGCAGAAGTGAGCATCACTTACCTCCCCATTGGCCAGTCTGGTGCTCAGATATCCCGGAACCTCGCTCAGGATCCCCGGATTCATGCTTGTGGACTGTCTGGTCGATGAAGAGGCCATTTCACTGCTTCAGGTCCTCTCCAAAGTCTCTGGTTCGCAGCAGGAATAGAGAGGGATGGAGGAAGAAGATGGGAGAGTCCCTATGGACTCCTACCACCTATATTTTTCGGCCTGATCTGCCGGCCTATAGACGTCCAGATCGGTTGACGTCAGTGTCATGTTAGCGGCAATATTTGTTGCCGTTAAGTGGGATCTGGCGGCCATCGATGTGGACGTTTACTTCCCAGAAATTTTTAAAGTTTTATTTTTCATATGGCCATTATCCTTTATCTTGTGCTTCAAGTTGTTTTACAGATATTTTAAGCACAAGCCGCGCTTTAGATTCGGAACGCTCATGCAACCTTGAGCGTTACAGGTATGTCTAAAGTAGGACCCCACCAGAGGCGAATAATTTGGCGACCGTGAACCCTGAGTTTCCCTTTACCAAAAACCGTGATGGGTTTGCGATCTCTCAGTTATTCGTATGGCCTTTAGAATTTTCCTCTAGTTCTAATTTGCATTTTAGATAGGCAACCCACACCAGCATGCATTTAGGCCTTCACTGCTAACATTCTCTCACTGACTCAAAAAAAAAAAAGATTTTCCTCGATCATTTGGTTGCCTCATGGCTCCCCGAGCTCACGTAATCCACTGGGTTAGCATCTTCTTGATTATCCAAGTTGATATAGGGTCTTTGTTGCCCATTTTCCAAGTTGTCCCACCGTGACTTTCACAAACAGTCAAGCAGCCTTATTGAGTTCATTTGAGCCTTCGCCAATCACGAGCTTAATTTCGGACTTCAAGCTTTCTGAACATTGATTCCAGTTAGAATCTTTTGATAATCTATTGAGAGATTAACCAACTCCTTGTCTCCACGACCCCCTAAAACGGGACAGACGTCCTGATTAGGCCAGCGAGCCCATGAGCTCCGGTTATGAGACTCTCCTGATTCAACCATCATATTATGACTCCTTTGACTCAGACATGCCGGAAACTAGTCAAAGTCCGACACGGCCATGCCAGGGACCCTACCGTTGGGTTGCAGTTGTAGTTACACGGGTAGATCACTGTTCCTCTTACCCGCATTTGTCTCTCAGACGATCAGTCACTTGTTTCTAGCCTAACTCATTCGTTTGGCTCGCTAGAATTCCTATCCTCGGAGATGGCCCTTCACCAAATCTCCGCGTCCTTTGTTTACCGAAACACCAACCTTTCAGTCCGCTTTGCTCCCTTACAAGACCGGATGTCTCGGAGGGGCATTTGTAGACGCGAGATTTGGCTCATCCCCGCAAGGTTCTTTGGCCCAATAAAGCCTGTTTGACCGTTTGTTGACTTGCCTTGGATGTCATGTAGACGGCAGCATCGATTGCCGCCGACTACATGTTGACGGAAATCCCCATGGATGTTGACCAATCTTGACGTCCACACCTCCGGACGTCTGCATGGTGTTGGCGGTAGGATCAGTTGACGTCAACTTGGTTTACTTGGTCTACGCAACTACCCCGAGAATCTAGCCCACTTGCGCCATTCTCTCCCCCATGCAGCGCATGGGGCCGTTCCCAACGGGCATATGGGCCACCTTGGCACCCTCTTGACCCAGTAAAAATCCTACTTGGCCTCTCCCCATTGGTTGGTGCCTTTATGCATGGATTGCCAAGTGTGCAAAGTGTGTTTCTTCACACTAAGCATCCAAGGCTTCTAAACACCGACCCGACTGTCTATTTAACTCCCTCTCTGGACTTCTAAGAGGAGGGGAGGAAGGTTGGACGTCCACATGCTGCTACCTTGAGAGAAGAGAGAGAAACTTGCACCCTACCTTCCACAACTCACCCTCTTCTTCTTCTCACCATTTAGGACGTTCAGGAGGCTTCTTCCCGAGCTGGAGGAGCCTTGCAAGGAGCTACAACGCCAACAAACGAGGATCAACACCTCCTTCTTGCTCTCTTTCCTTTCCCATCCTTTAGTATTTGCATGTTGCACACACATTCCCACACACTCTAGGCACATAGGCCACTTCCCTACACACCTAGAAAGGGGTTTCCCAACCAAAAACGGAGGGAAGAAGGGTGGTCATAGCACTTGGCCACCCCTCTTCTCAAGTCCGCATCCGGTATGGGACTCTCCTTTTGGGCTATCTTTTCCATTTTTGAACATTTACCACGCTTTCTTTAGACTAATAAAGTGTCTTTTTGTGGCAGGAACGATTCGCAGAAGACCGCGGAGCTCTTCTTCTTTGGCCGGCCGAAGGAGGAGAAGTTGAAGCCCCATCTCCATCTGCTGCGCGAGGTTGTTGCACCGACGTGATCACATCACTCCTTGGGCACAGGTAAGGCCCTGACGATCACAAACTCCCTTCCTCTTTGCTGGTTTTCTTTGTTTCCTCTCTAGTCAACCTAGTCAATCGGAGGGTCAACGAGGTCAACCAGCGACCCATCATCGCCAACGAGAGATCAGCGACGTCCGTGAGCTCCCGGAGAACCCCACAGTCGATCGGGGGGTGTACGGCGCGGGAAACGAATCGTCCACAGGGTCCTTGATTGTTAGATGCATGAAAATATCCTTTCGGGATCCATATTAGGTGCCTTGTTGTGCAGGCGTTTACAGTGTGTCCTAATTAATTGCAATAAGAACAACACTGAATGTAATCTATTTTGCAGTTTAGAACACAATTTTTAGAAACCTTTTTCTTTTGATAAGACTTGTTCATTTCAGAGGCCTTTTTTTGAGGCATTTTGGTTTCTTTTACAAATTTTGGCAAAGGATATTTTCTTGGATTTAGGGCATGTTTTTCTTTTTCCGGAGTAATGTATCTAAGCCCTTGTTTATTATTTCCAGATTTTGATCCTCTAAAGCATAGAGCTAGAGATTTTTTTCCTTGAGTTAATTTCTTAACAGATTCTTTTAAATACAGATTTTCTTCAGTTAGAGTTTTTAATTTTTCTTCTAACTCTAACTTCTCATTATTGTTACTTTTCAAATCTTCATTTAAAAGATGATTATTATCTTTACTGACCTTTAGTTGTTTTTCCAATTGTTCCATTTCTGATTTAGGATCAGAATTAGTATTTTCCAAACAAGTAAGGTTGTTCTTGATATTTTTCAATTCTTTTACAACAACCTTGTGTTTATCAGAAAGTTCATTAAAGACTTCTTCCAAGTCTTCAGATTCTGACCCTAAATTTGTGCATGAATTAAAAAATGAGTCAGAATGTACCTCATCTAGTCCTACTATGAGGGCTAGATTTACTTGCACTTTCTCTGAACTTGAGCTTGATGAGTCTGAGCTTGTGTCCTCTTCATTTTCCCAAGCAGCCGCCATGGCTTTTCTTTTGAACTTCTTGTGCTGCTTCTTGGACTTCTCGGTTTGACCACTCTTCTTGAGTCTTAGACAATCTGGTCTTAGATGTCCAGGTTTTCTGCATTCATAGCAGACTGGTTCTTTCTCCTTTTTCTCTTTCCTTTGGATCCTTCTTGATCCATTTTTCTTGTTCTTTAAAATCTTCTGAAGTTTGGACAGTACTTCATCAACATCATTGTCTTCAGATCGTGCAATTTTTGAGCTAGAAGAAGAAGAAGTGGAAGGAGCAGCCACCACTTTAAGAGCAGTAGTACATTTCTTCTTAGATGAGCTTTCAGATAATCGCCCCATATTTATTTCGTGTGCCATGAGAGAACCTATTAAATTATGAATCGACAATTTGGTTAAATCATGGGCCTCTTCAATAGCAGTTACTTTAGGTGTCCATGAAATAGTTAAAGACCTAAGTATCTTCCTAACGGTTTCCTCATTAGAAAGAGTTTTACCAAGAGAGCTTAAACCAACTACTATGCCTGAAAATCTATTATACATCTGAGTAATATTTTCGTTTGGAAGCATTTTAAATTGTTCATATTGAGAGACAAGAATATCTATCCTAGTTTGTTTCACTTTATATGTTCCTTCATAAGTTATATGCAGTTTATCCCACATTTCTTTTGCAGATTTAAATGCAGAAACTCTACTAAAATCCTTTTTGGATAAAGCACAACATAAATAGTTCTTAGCTTTGTAATTTAATGATAATTTATTTTTATCTGCTGTTGTAATAGTAGTAGTACCTTCAGCAGGAACAATAACATAATCTTCTGCCTCAATTACCTGCCACAGATTAAAGTCTGTGCCTTGAATGAAGCATTCCATCCTAATTTTTCAGTATTGGAAGTCCTCTCCATGAAAGAATGGAGGTTTGGTGACTAATTGACATTCAGCATATCCTTGAGCTGCCATAGATCTTTGCTCTAAGATCGTTGTTCAGAGACCTACTCTGATACCACTTGTTGGCCCGGCTAGCTTGGCGGCTCGATAACCTAGAGGGGGGGTGAATAGATTTTTCTATTTTCTGAAACAGAAACTTAAGATAGAAAATTATCACTTGAAAGTTTGGTTAGTTTAGTGTGATAAAGAGTAGCAGTGCGGAAGCAAATAAACAATCACACAAATGAGACAAGGAATTTATCCTGGTTCGGCCCCTCCCACATGGAAGTCCTACGTCCAGTCCCCAAGCAACCTCTTGGGATTTCACTAACCAAGGGTACAGTCCCCCTCAAAGACACTACAACACCCAGCACCCCAGCTGGTCTTCTTCTCTTTCCCAGGCAAGAAGGCAGCCCACTTCTTTTACAGGCTCAGAAACAAACCTCCTGGAACAAACCCCAGTGCGGTTCTGCTAGACACAAATCCCTACCTAGATTCTACACTGTATACAGTCCTACAGCTGGACAAAAATCTTTCTTAGAAAAGAAAGATTAGACCGAGAGCTATAACAAGATGAACACTAAGAACTAGCTCACAGTCAAGGACTCTCCCCCAAATTTACAATGAGCGCAGAGAGAGAATGAAGAGAGAGAAGAAAGCTTGAAGGAGGCTTGAATGCTTGAGACGCTTTTGATCACTTCTTCTTTGGCTCAGGCTCTTTCTCTCTTTCTCTGAGTGTATGTGGAGTTTTGGTTCTTCACTGGATGTACACTCCTTGAATGATCTTCGGGAAGGCTCTCATTCTTTTCTTCAGCCATGCTTCATTTTTTATATGAGCGACTTTTGAATAGATCCGTTGAAGAGATCCGTTGGAGTTCTAACCGTTGCCCATCTTCTCTTCATTTTTCTTAATCAGACTTTAGTGGTCTTTGAGGTCTATAAGCATAGAAGAAAGTGTTAGCATAAAAGAGTGTTTACAAGGATAACAGTGCATGCTACTGTGTTTCTGCTAACATGATAAAAATAGCAGTTCATATCTTTTTCTGACAAGACTCTGAAATATGCATGCAGCTTTTTCTGTCAGAAGATATTTGACTTATCTTTAGGCACCAAAAAGCACTTAAACAATTGTGTTTGAATTGAAGTGAATCATTGTTTAAGTTACTTATTAAATTGTTATACTTATAAGACTTTAACAAATCGATATGAATCTTAACAAATCGATGTGAGAAGCAAATCGTTGTTCTTACTTATGAAATCATTATGAGAACAGATCGATGTGATCACTTGAGATATCGATGTGAGAACATATCGTTGTTCTCACTTATCAAATCGATGTGAGGGCAAATCGTTGCGCTCACTTATCAAATCGTTATGAGCCTTAACGAATCGTGATAGAAGGCAAATCAATGTGAGGGAAAATCGTTACGCTCACTTATCAAATCGTTATAAGCCCTAAACGAATCGTTATGGTGCTTATAAAATCAATTAAGACCAAATTGTTGTAGCGCTTATAAAATCGATCAAGATAAATCGTTGTAGCGCTTATTAATTTGGCACTTGAACTGAAATCGATGTATATAGATTAGACATTGATTTTATCATTTTAGTACACCTTAAAATAATCATAAATATTGATGAAACAATCCAATCATAAATTTTGTTAGCACCAAAATATGAAGGTAATAAAGAGTGGTTCAACAATCTCCCCCTTTTTGGTGATGACAAAATTTATGTGAATTTTCTGACACAAATATATGAAACATAGAAAATGCAGAAAATTCATAGAACATACAAATTCTCCCCCTTTTTGTCACTAACCAAAAAGGAAGGATCTTACCATGCATTCTCTCCCCTTTGAGAAAATTTCTTACCATTGAGGGGTTCAACAATAATAGATATTTAATGAATAACTCCCCCTTAGTGAAGGCTCCCCCTGAGCATGAGACTCCCCCTTAATGTGAGGCAAGTCAGATCTTGTTGCTCTTGACCTTATACATGTTGATTGTCAAGTCTTCAAGGTTTTTATCTGCATACATCTTAACAATAAACTTGCAAACATTGTTAGTAGCAATTAAAAAAATTCAATATTTATGACTACTCCCTCTTCAGATGAGATTTGGATGAAGAGTTGGCAGTCACTCTTGCCTTGAGCATCCTTGATCCTGATGCTCCAAGGCTACCCTGCAAAAAACTTATTCAGAAATAGGTACCCAAATCTTTTTGGGTCCTTGATTGTTAGATGCATGAAAATATCCTTTCGAGATCCATACTAGGTGCCTTGTTGTGCAAGTGTTTACAGTGTGTCCTAATTTATTGCAATGAGAACAATACTGAATTTAATCTATTTTGTAGTTTAGAACACAATTTTTAGAAACCTTTTTTCTTTTGATAAGACTTGTTCATTTCAGAGGCCTTTTTCTGAGGCATTTTGGTTTCTTTTACAAATTTTGGCAAATGATATTTTCCTGGATTTATGGCTTGTTTTTCTTTTTCCGGAGGAATGTACCTAAGCCCTTGTTTATTATTTCCAGATTTTGATCCTCTTAAGCATAAAGCTAGAGATGTCTTTCCTTGAGTTAATTTCTTAACTGATTCTTTTAAATACAGATTTTCTTCAGTAAGAATTTTTAATTTTTTTTCTAACTCTAACTTCTCATTATTCTTACTTTTCAAATCTTCATTTAAAAGATGATTATTATCTTTACTGACCTTTAGTTGTTTTTCCAATTGTTCCATTTCTGATTTAAGATCAGAATTAGTATTTTCCAAACAAGTAAGGTTGTTCTTGATATTTTTCAATTCTTTTACAACAACCTTATGTTTATCATAAAGTTCATTAAAGACTTCTTCCAAGTCTTCAGATTCTGACCCTAAATTTGTGCATGAATTAAAAAATGAGTCAGAATGTACCTCATCTAGTCCTACTATGAGGGCTAGATTTACTTGCACTTTCTCTGAACTTGAGCTTGATGAGTCTGAGCTTGTGTCCTCTTCATTTTCCCAAGCAGCCGCCATGGCTTTTCTTTTGAACTTCTTGTGCTGCTTCTTGGACTTCTCGGTTTGACCACTCTTCTTGAGTCTTGGATAGTCTGTTCTTAGATGTCCAGGTTTTCTGCATTCATAGCAAACTGGTTCTTTCTCCTTTTTCTCTTTCCTTTGGATCCTTCTTGATCCATTTTTCTTGTTCTTTAAAATCTTCTGAAGTTTGGACAGTACTTCATCAACATCACTGTCTTCAGATCCTGCAATTTTTGAGCTAGAAGAAGAAGAAGTGGAAGGAGTAGCTACCACTTTAAGAGCATTAGTACATTTCTTCTTAGATGAGCTTTCAGATAATCGCTCTATATTTATTTCATGTGCCATGAGAGAACCTATTAAATTATCAATCGACAATTTGGTTAAATCATGGGCCTCTTCAATAGCAGTTACTTTAGGTGTCCATGAAATAGTTAAAGACCTAAGTATCTTCCTAACGGTTTCCTCATTAGAAAGAGTTTTACCAAGAGAGCTTAAACCAACTACTATGCTTGAAAATCTATTATACATCTGAGTAATATTTTTGTTTGGAAGCATTTTAAATTGTTCATATTGAGAGACAAGAATATCTATCCTAGTTTGTTTCACTTTATTTGTTCCTTCATAAGTTATCTGCAGTTTATCCCACATTTCTTTTGCAGATTTACATGCAGAAACTCTACTAAATTCCTTTTTAGATAAAGCACAACATAAATAGTTCTTAGCTTTGTAATTTAATGATAATTTATTTTTATCTGCTGTTGTAATAGCAGTAGTACCTTCAGCAGGAACAATAACATAATCTCCTACCTCAATTACCTGCCACAGATCAAAGTTTGTGCCTCGAATGAAGCATTCAATCCTCATTTTCCAGTATTGGTAGTCCTCTCAATCAAAGAATGGAGGTCTAGTGACTGATTGACCTTCAGCATATCCTTAAGCTGCCATGGATCTTTGCTCTAAGATCATTGGATCTTCTTTGAATGTTCAGAGACCTGCTCTGATACCAGTTGTTGGCCCGGCTAGCTTGGCAGCTCGATAACCTAGAGGGGGGGTGAATAGGTTTTTCTATTTTCTGAAACAGAAACTTAAGACAGAAAATTATCACTTGAAAGTTTGGTTAGTTTAGTGTGATAAAGAGTAGCAGTGCAGAAGCAAATAAACAATCACACAAATGAGACAATGAATTTATCCTGGTTCGGCCCCTCCCACATGGAAGTCCTACGTCCAGTCCCCAAGCAAACTCTTGGGATTTCACTAACCAAGGGTACAGTCCCCCTTAAGGACACTACAACACCCAGCACCAGCTGGTCTTCTTCTCTTTCCCGGGAAAGAAAGCAGCCCACTTCTTTTACAGGCTCAGAAGCAAACCTCTTAGAACAAACTCCAGTGCGGTTCTGCTAGACACAAATCCCTAGCTAGATTCTACACTGTATACAGTCCTATAGCTGGACAAAAATCTTTCTTAGAAAAGAAAGATTAGACCGAGAGCTATAATATGATGAACACTAAGAACTAGCTCACAGTCAAGGACTCTCCCCCAAATTTACAATGAGCGCAGAGAGAGAATGAAGAGAGAGAAGAAAGCTTGAAGGAGGCTTGAATGCTTGAGACACTTTTGATCGCTTCTTCTTTGGCTCAGCCTCTTTCTCTCTTTCTCTGAGTGTATGTGGAGTTTTGGTTCTTCACTGGATGTACACTCCTTGAATGATCTTCAGGAAGGCTCTCATTCTTTTCTTCAGCCATGCTTCATCTTTTATATGAGCGGCTTTTGAATAGATCCGTTGGAGTTCTAACCGTTGCTCATCTTCTCTTCATTTGTCTTAATCAGACTTTAGTGGTCTTCGATGTCTATAAGCATAGAAGAGAGCGTTAGCATAAAAGAGTGTTTACAAGGATAACAGTGCATGCTACTGTGTTTCTGCTAACATGATAAAAATAGCAGTTCATATCTTTTTCTGACAAGACTCTGAAATACGCATGCAGCTTTTTCTGTCAGAAGATATTTGACTTGTCTTTAGGCATCAAAAAGCACTTAAACAATTGTGTTTGAATTGATGTGAATCGTTGTTTAAGTTACTTATTAAATCGTTATACTTATAAGACTTTAACAAATCGATATGAATCTTAACAAATCGATGTGAGAAGCAAATCGTTGTTCTTGCTTATGAAATCGTTATGAGAACAGATCGATGTGATCACTTGAAAAATCAATGTGAGAACAAATCATTGTTCTCACTTATCAAATTGTTATGAAGGCAAATCGATGTGAGGGCAAATCGTTGTGCTCACTTATCAAATCGTTATGAGCCTTAACGAATCGTTATAGAAGGCAAATTGATGTGAGGGCAAATCGTTGCGCTCACTTATCAAATCATTATAAGCCCTAAACAAATCGTTATGTCACTTATAAAATCAATTAAGACCAAATCTTTGTAGCGCTTATAAAATCGATCAAGATAAATCGTTGTAGCGCTTATTAATTTGGCACTTGAACTGAAATCGATGTATATAGATTAGACATCGATTTTATCATTTTATTGCGCCTTAAAATAATCATAAATATTTTTGAAACAATCTAATCATAAATTTTGTTAACACCAAAATATGAAGGTAATAAAGAGTGGTTCAACAACCCTCTCTTGGTCTGTGCACTACATTACATTGAACATCCGTTCCATCTCTTGCATCCAGTTTTCATCCTACTCAGGGTCAGAAGATCCATCAAACTTAGGAGGATCCATTCCTCGAAAATTCCTATGTAACTCTCTTGCCCTGACACGAGCTCCACCCTGTGCGACTTGTTGCAAGGCCTGAGCCAACTCATGTATTGTGTTATGCATATCGCGCCATTGGCCACGCCTGGCTGCCATCTCCAAGAATGTTTAGGATCCTGAGAGAAGATTAATAGTTAGTTATAGTCAAAGTTATTCTCTGTGAATATGAATTTATTAACTTTTAAACTATTCTAACCACGGCTCTACCCATCTCACTAGGTACTAACAAGAGACCTAGCTTAGTGCTAGACATAAATAGCATAGGAACCTAGATACTCACAACATGATCCTTTAACGTAGGGCCATAACTTACCCTCCAATGTATCCTAGGACTTTAGAAAGCCTAGGCTCTGATACCACTCTGTCATGCCCCCAATTTTATTTTAGCAGTGGAATAAATTGGGAGATGCGACGAACAAGCAAGCATTCGGAAGCTATAGACCAATAGCTTTTACAAATAGGGCCCACAATGCAATAATTAAATTTTCTTCCTTTATTTATCAAAACAAATATTACAACCTCCAATGTCAAATGAAACACTCCTTCCTCACCAATCTATCTATCTCTCAAAGAAAGGAGAAAATTTACATTAATGACCAATCTAAATAAAAATAGGAATAGACTCTCTAAGTGTACTCCACACTCGGCGCACAAGTCCCATCATTTAGCTTTACCTTCACTACCTGAAATGTTAAAGAGAGCAGGTATGAGCGCACTCTCCTAGTAGGATTTACATCTTCCAGCAAAGATATAAGTATTTACATTTTAAAAGCTACAAGGTATGAACATGATATGTACAATGCAATTAAAACGTCGGTAGTAACACGTGTACAGTGTACCATGCAAGATTGTGAGATCAAGAGATGTAAAGATCAATCTAGCAATAAAGTTGTATACAAGAGTTCAAGATATTGTGAACAATGATCTAGCATGATGGTAACTTCATGAACAAGAGCAAGATAGCTTGTAACAAGATGGCCATTTCACTAGAAAGCATTTTGAGTAACCCACTCGGAGCACTCCACAAGAATATCACGCAGGATCTACTGGTGCCTCATGCAAGTACGTCCTTTAGCCACTCGGGTTAAGGACCAGCACACAGTAGCAGGTAACAAGCAAGTAAGTTTATCACGTGTAACAAGTACGTGCCATGCCAAGCACCAATCATGATTCCGCACCATGCCAGGCACACGACTTTGTTAGGGGATCAACCTAACAATCAACTTCTGGGGTAGCGAACATCTTTGGGAAAACTGGGCAATCAACACCTTCAGATAAACAAGACTTTGTCCGGGGCGAATCCAACAATCACACCCATAGGTAACAAGACTTTGCCAAAATCTCCAGGACTAGATATGGGCCCTCAGTCAGGTTTGTATTGCGCAACACTGGCATCTGTCCCAATGGGCCCGTCGACTCATGGGTGACAAGAACGAGTTTTGAGTCCACGACTCCAATATCACTAATATACTTCAAGAATGTATCACAAGAAGGTAATGTGTGTCAATGAGGATAGACTGGTCGAGAAAATTCAGGACTATCATGTCAATAGTAATGATTGTCTAGAGTGTCATGTCAATAATGATATAGAGTTCAAGGGTACGTTGGGAATATCAAGTCAAGAGTTCAATCCAGAAGCATAACGATAGATTTACATAGATTCTATCTTTAATAACTTGGTTTCATATGTTATACGCGATCACTCCAAGAAAGTCAAGATGAGAAGAGCTCGTCAAGAATGGCGAAAGAGAAGAGATACGTGCACACTAACTTCCGGGTACTTCATTGGTGCAACCTGCTCGTCGGCTATGTGGGAATCCATGGTCAGAGGATAATTATGGAGGCCTTGGTCAAGGGGTCACTAGTCCGGCAAAAGAAATATCCGACGGAGAGTTCACCACAAGCCAAGAAGGGGCTTTCCTATCATGCTAGACTGTATACGCATGCCGCGCGTGAAAATCATTCAAGTGCGTGTGTGAATCCGATTATGAAAATACCAGTTATGGCAAGTATCATGAGTGATAAATCATGAACTACTAATCATGCATGACTAATTTTCGCAAGTAACTATATGTTTTAGCAAGTTCGATAACAAGGCAAGATGTGAATAATCGACAGGTAGAGAGCATGATCATGAACTTAAGATCAATTAAAAATCATGTGAACATGTTTTAACTTTCATATGGGTTGTTAAATGCATGATAATACTTTCTATAACCTTCCTAGAATAGATCAAACTCACACGTGCAAGGAACGACACAAAACGACGAAAACCGAGATGTATGCCCCTTAGAAGGCAAATGCAGTCCCATCCCTTCACTTCCTTAGATCATAACTCATTGATTTTTTATTCAAATATCACATATGAATATACTATATTTAAGCCCTTTGAATGAGGAATCCAGCAAAGAAAATGGCTCATCAATCCGAGGTCTGTAGAAAACGTTATGGCCAATTAAGTGGACATAGGCAGAAGGCGACACCTTGCATGTCGCCTTCTAAACATGAAGGCGACAATCATCTTGTCGCCTTCTGAAGAAG
Source organism: Colocasia esculenta (assembly GCA_014218235.1). NCBI lineage: Eukaryota > Viridiplantae > Streptophyta > Magnoliopsida > Alismatales > Araceae > Colocasia > Colocasia esculenta. Next base: position 74,152,347 of record CM024766.1, on the reverse strand, counting down.
ACCACGAAACTCTGATTTTTGGTATGGGTCACGACCATGATGTTGTCGCATTCTGGTAGCGACGTGTCGACCTGTCGCCACTTGAATATGACGTTTGAGTTGCTTTTTCTACATATTTCCAACTCCGACTTGGATTGGGTTTGACACCTCTAGGTTTGAAAAATCAAAACAAATGCTAGGTGATCCAAATCGGGTGAAACCACCTTTGTTAGTTAGATTACTTTAATATTTTGTATAGTAGCAAATAATCGAGAAACAAAGGTCGTTTGACTGGGTAATAAAATGGATTGGGACTGACTATGTGAATCTGACACAGTGTTCATGTTTAGGCCAATACTCTTGGTAAGGTCAATGAAAATTAGGAAACCCAAATGAAAGTAACTCATAGGGTAACATGTATTATGTTGAACACTCGGTCTAAAAGTGACTCCACAGGAAGGTATGGAATCAATAAGACAAGTCAAGGTTAAATCACGACAATACATCGTCAAGATCGTGCAAGATTTAATTCGTGAAACTCTCAAGATAAAAATTGGGGAAAATAGTAATAACATGATCTATACATATGGATGCAAGCATGGACAAGTTTAATTAGAGTTTGGCATGGAGATGACTTACCTTTTAGGTGAAAGAAAGTCGTGCTCCCCGAATTTGGCAGTAGTGAAAGATCTTCTTAATACGTCCAACACACTGCGTACAAATTGGGCAAAATAGTTTCATCTGAAAGTAGACTTGAAGGGCTTTCTATGGTTATATTATTTGCTTGATTTGATCGATATTTTACTAACCTTTGGTGATGACCAATCTGACTCTTGTGTGCAGGTCGTTGTAGATCCGAGTTGGGAAGAGCACGAGGTTCTCCTTGCTCCAGCCTTCTCCTCGAGATCTCCAGCCACCATAGCCTCCAAGCACGCCTCCAATAACCCTAGGGGTCGTCCCATGGGAGAGAGAGGCTTTATTTATAGAGAGAGGGGTCTTTAGTTGCCTAATTAGATTAGAAAACTTTTAGGGACGAATTTGGGTGTATCATTCTCAAATTGGAGATTTCTCTCCCCAATTCATGATGGAATTGATATAGAAACTTATTTTAGATTGTAACCACGAATTGGGCTCAATTTGAAGTCCAATAAATATGTATTGGATGAGTATTTAACCTTTTAATCTTGATTAGTTAAGATTTTCAAATTTCAGGGTTGTTTTTCTACGTGAATTTATTTGTGGCCCAAAATATATATTATGGCCCGATTCTTTCATTGGGTTGTCAATACCCAATGTTTAAAGTCCATCCATAATTTTCATTTTAATTTATGACCCCTTTATATATATGTGATAATGGTTTTCGACTTATTCATTAATTAAGATAATAAGTCACAATAATTCTTAAACTCAATCCAAAAGATTTTTATTGCCCCAAATTTCTTTATGGGTCACTAGAGAATAATATTTAAAGTCTAACCATGATTTTTACGAAATTTTTAGATGTGTTTTTACATCTGGGATAATGGTGCGTACGTATTTAACTAGTTTTAAATTATTAAGTGGTCATATTTTCTATTTATCTCCAATTTTCAATTACTGAAATTCTCGGAATGCTACAAGGTCACATGATTGGGGCTATAAATATGCCATTGTCCATTGTGAAAGGTGTGCGGCTAAAAAGAGGAGCGGCGGCCAAAAAGTGAAGCCTAGAAAGAAGCAAAAAAAAAGGGAGAGCTCAGAGAGATTAACAGTATTGCACCGCTAGCAAGAGAGGAAGCAGAGTAAGAAGATCAAAGCTACCAAATCAAAGTAATTCGTCGATCTTCTTCCTTATCTAGAGATTCAGACTCAGAGGAAAGACATCAAGTTCACCAAGCTTCATTGAAGTCCAGTTGTTCTCTAATAGAGGAGAGCACCGAGAAAGGTTCTTAGTTTATGTGTGTTTTCTGAATGTTGATTGATTTGCACAAGTGTTCTGTGAAGATTAATCTCTATCAGAGAGTGTGTCTTAGTGTGTGTGTTCTTTGAGTGTTTTTTCTGAAGTCTGTGGACTGAGCGGTCATGCTTTATGTGTGTGTGGTTTTTGAACCATCGAGCTCTTGTGTGTGTTGTACTCAATTTCATTGAGTAGTGTGTGCCTCACTGTGTGAGGGGTGGATGTAGGAATCACCTTGTGATTTTTGAACCACCTAAAAATCTCTTGTGCAGTGGTTTGCTAATTGTCTCTTCGTTAGATGTATGCATAGGGATTTCGATCACACACTATTTGTCTGATTGTCTCACACATCAACTACACATATCCACATCAGATCAGTATAGTTATAACTGAATTGAGCTATAATCTAAAGTAATTTCTTTAAATTGCTTAAGCTTCTGCTGTGTTGGTAATAGATCTATTCACCCCCCCCCCCCCCCCCCCCGCCCGCCCTTCTAGATCTATTCACCCTGCTCATTCGATCCTACAATTATTGGACCAAAATTGGAGTTAGAATATTAGGAAATTATTATTAAATTTAGAATGTCCATTATCATTTTAAATAAATTGGGTTAAATTAACTTAAATACATAAGATAATGATGAAAAATCATGCTTAAGACCAAACCCTATTTGGAAAGCAAGTTTCCAATCCAATCCAACTCTAATTAGAGATTGGAAGGCTAGGAGATAGAGATTAACTCGAAATTAAGAAAAGTTAGAGTTGTATTAGGAATTAAAAAAGACAATCTCTATAAATACACCCCAAATACCTTCAGGTAGACCCTATTGCTACTTGGAGAGACTCTAGGACGTGAAGGGAAAGCTATAGAAGGAGGAATTTGTGGAAAATGACGACTTGAAATGTTCTCCATCAAGTTCTTCATGTTTTTACCCTAATCCTAAATGCTTTCAAAGGTAGACATTCTTTCAAGTAAAACTTGATTAATTCTCTCTGTAGACTAATGTCCATGCTAGAAACATGATCCCTACATTTTCCCTAATTTCTATCATGCATATTGTGAGTATTTTACCATTTAAGTTCATGTATCTTCATGTACCCAACCCCTTGTTCTTCATCTCAAAGCATGTTCAATCCACATCCTCTTGCAAATTTCTTATTTCTACATGTTCCTAAGCATGTTAGCTTTGATTTAAGACTAGTTTGGTGATTTTTCATGCACTATACTTCAATATCTAAGTGTTTTTTTGCCCTTCTTTCACGGAAGGGCTTTTTGCATTTAAACACGGTTGCCTTGGTGGCCACATCCAAAACGCAACGGCCCGATACACTGTATTCTGAACACGGCCCACTAACCCAACATGTTCACTTAACTTGGTCGTGTTGTACACCGAGACTGCATTCTTAACGCGATGACTTACCCCATCACATTCTGATTGCGGGTCCTAATCTTGTCTAAGCCATGAATAGTGTATTTAGCTTGAGCTTTAGGCATTATAAATGGTTGTTTAATCCATATGAAGTTGATCTATATTGAACCAACATGTTAATGAAATTCATGTAATTAAGTTATTAATGATTTCTTAATATCTTCATGATACCCTTGATTTTGTCTCATATATCCATCCACTAAACCTTAACTTGGGGTCATCACCATGTGGATGGCAATAAAAGAATTATGTATCATGACAAACATAGACTTAAAAGAATCTACAAATGAACGATATGAAATAATGAGGGTTTATATATACGATTTGTACTCGTTTTCTATCTTCATTTTGAAGCACTGTTACTGTCGCTTCACTATTCTAGAAATCCTCTAGAACTCTACGCAACTGTTTCCACACCCCTCTTGATGTTGTGAGAACCCTCTGTCAGATATTCCTCTTGTCGGACTAGAACTCCCTCGTCGAGGCCTCTATAAGACTCTGTTAGCCTAGAATTCCTCTAAGACGCCGAGCTGGTTGTACCCTCAACACCTATACACTCCATGGGACCATGTTGGACCTATACGGCATGATCTGACTAACCTTTAGATTCTCTCTGTGAATGCACCCTATGTGTTCCCTACGATGATAACCCAGTCAACAAGAGGACTGCAACTTTTCTAGACATCGCGCTTGACCCCCTGACCGCTTTCTTATCACTGTAAGGTGGTAGATTGCATTCTCTACCATACTGCTAGTGCCCGAGAGTACTATTTGTAGTGGTTCCTATCATTGTTTCCTCGTGCTATTTCTCATGCATGACCTATATATATTTTTGGTTAATGCAGAAACTCTCATCTAGTCACCTCTCTTCCATCTATTCTCTTTCTCATTATAGACTCATCTATTCTTCTATACTTCTTATCTTATTATTGAAACTCCCTTAACCATCTAAAAGTGAATATCTAGATAAAACACATGACCTAATGACTGTGCATATAGGGCCTTATCTGGTGTTGGGAGGAGCACCCGAAGGTACTTGTGCCTGCAGGAGTTTATTGACATGGTGTGGCATTGTACCAAAGTGTTAACAACAATTCATGAACTTTGTTCCCAGCTCAATGCGATACCAGTAATCATTATACCCTGTGGTTAATAGTATATTTTCGGCTCTTCGCCGAGGGACCTAGATTGGAGCCCTTGGACACCCTCCATTCCTGATCTTTCATCTTTCACTTACAATTGTTGATATTTACATAACAATCAAGTATGGCCAATAATGTACATTCAAGAATTTAATAATGTCACGAGTGAATGATCATGTAAAGAGGATTCAAGCTATATCATTCAAGATTGTAGAGTGTCAATTGGATAGATCAATGACACATTTTTCTTTAAGTTTAATAATCTATTACTACTATCTTGTCATTTAGTTTGCACTAATGCCAAGAAAGTAAGATGAGAGAGAGAGAAGTGCATGCTATCTCTAGGAAACTTTATTGATACAACCAGCTTGGTCTCCATGAGAAAATCTATGGAGTATGGAGACTTATGTAGGTCTTAACAAAAATGTTCTTAGTATTCTAGAACGAAATATCCAATTTAGAGAGATTCCAATTTCTCAAGAGAGGCTACCTAATTTGTGCAAGTGTGTAGTGTGTGAGAAATAGAAATGTGCATAAACCGACGTTCGATATATATAGTAGGTGAATCAAGATAAATAGGGGATTACGATACACGGTAAGTCCAAATTAGGAAAGACTAAATAAGGCAAGTATCAAATATGAAATGTCTAATTAAAGTAAGATATATCAAACACAAGTACACGATAACTAAAACATGACTATCAATATGGTATTAACATGATGTTCACGATGATATTAACATGATTAACATGTTAACATACTTAGGTTTTCAATTTACATCAAGCAAGAATATTGGGGCATGATCAAAGATAATCACATGATGAGAAAGTGATCAAAACAATAGAACCATTAGAAAAGCATTTAGGTTGATTAAAACTTTTACATGTGATTGGTGACTTTTAGGGCACTGGACAGATGTACTAACGACAACAAGGCATTAAAGTTTGCATGATAATCCAAGACAGAGGGATTAACAAAATCTCATATCACTGTCAAGTGGTAAAATCACGTCCAGTAGATGCTATTTTAGAAAGATTAAAATAATAAAAAAAATCTTTTAAATCTCATTCAGGGGAAAAAATAACTCGATTGTAAAATCACATCAAGTCATTTGGACGCTTATATAAGGAAACGTCAGACACCAAGACATAGAAACATGTATGAAGAAAATCCTAAAACATACTGCAAAAACCCTAAATCGCGTCCACTTGAGTGGATGTTCTGCAGGGCTTAAAGGGCGTCCATTGGACTAGACGCCTTTTACAAGCCCAGTCCAGACCCCCATGCTCTTTGTGCACAGAATCATGATTTTGTTCTTTCGATTATTAAATGGGTTTCTACACATATTTAGGAAAAACACTGTAAGGCCCTCGAATTTTGTTCATATTATGTGTATTTGATTTTGTGCATATTATGATTATTTAATTACTTATGTGCACATGTATATACATGTTTAAATTCTATACATATTGTATTTATTTAACTCTATAGATGTTGTATTTAAATAAAGTTGTACATATTGTATGTATTTATATTGTGTATGTTGTTTATTGGATGTTTTTGTTTTCTGTCGAAATCCCTGTTAACGTCAACATCCCTTGATGTTAAGGGAAGGTTGACAGCAACCAGTGTGCCGTTGACTTCTTGGGCAGGTGAGATTGACATCTAGAATGATGGATGCTGACTTCTTGTTAACGGTAGCAATGTGGCCATTTACTTCTCCATTTATGTTGCGACTCTAGATCTGAAAACGGTTGTGTTTCTCCGGGTTCTTGATTAGGAAAGTATCCCCAACGGTAGGAAACCTAATCCTAGGTGCACCCTGACCCATTAGCCCTATAAAACCAACAGTTTTCTCCCAGATTGAGACCTTTGGCTCTAAGGAAAACTAGGGTTTGTGGAGAGAAAAACCTGAACTTCTCAAGCTTGATCCGACGATTGGGAAGCTTCTTCCGGCAATCTACTTCGACTGGGAGGTGCTCCAACCATTGAGGAATCTTCCCCGACTCCAAGAGATCCATCTGCATCAACAAAAAGACCGAAGTTAGGGAGGAAATCTCACCTTCTTGGCTTGGTCGAGGAGGGCTTCTTCGACAAGATTTGATCTTTGTAGATTTATTTCCATGCAAGTAATCGAGGGTTAACATCCCTAGACATGTCCGTTAAGTCTCGGGAATTTTACGAATTTTTAATCTTGTCCTGGAACCCCCAATTCTCCAATTTGTTTGAGTTCGGTCTGCACTTCTGCAGATACGAGATTGACGGCAACCTTGTTGCTGCCAAGTTCCTGAGTTAACGGCAGCATCGTGTGTCGTTAACCCATGTTGGAGGCAAGCCCCTTGCCGCCAAGTTCTTCAGGTTTTTCAGAACAGTTGTTTTGATCTCTGTGCTATGATTTTTGGACTTCTGGTTATGTGTACATGCTGTAAAAATTAGGGTTTATCATGTATGGTCTGTAGGTCATATCATGAGGTTCTATTAATTTTCTAAGCATGATATTATTTAGTATAAATTTTGTATTGATGAAATAAACATGATTTGGCTGTGTTTAATTCAGAATAATTAGTTTTGTTGCATGTTAGGGTTTTAAAAAATTTCCATGATATTAGGGTTACTATTTTCATTTTTTAGAACTATTGGAATCGACTATTTTGTTGTGGACCATGTTAAAGTGAATTTCTTATTAAATTGGCATTGAATTTGTTTAAATTGTTAAAAATAGATTTACAATTGCAAAAAATCTAAAACATTAGACATGTGATATATTACATGAATGAAGTTCGTGGTTAAAATTTGATAATGTTTTCATGTCAGTAGGTACTGTTTATATTTTAACAAGTGTTATTGACCATGATAAGTATGTTTAACTTAAATCATGTGAATTTCAGTGTTTAGCAGCATGTTAGGGCTCTGTTATGATTTATTTATCACCATGGAATAGTAGTGTTCAATTTTATAACCTGAGATATGAGTATTTATTTAAAATGCATGTGAATGAGTTGAATTGTGCATATAAATAAATGAAACCATGTGATTAAGTGTTAATGTGTATCATGTGCCGAGATTGACACTGTTACCATAGAAGGCTGTGGAGCTATACTGTAGTAAAAACTCTATGGGAAGGCTCATGGTGTATGTGATATCCTATGGGTATTAGGATGAAATCCTAGAGGTGGACAAGTACCACTGGTTAGGGTGGAGAGTGCTTCTCCCGGTTTTGAGTAGTTACCAAGATTCGTCACTGTATTGCCTAGGTGACGGGTATGTGTTATGTGAATGTGTGTCCTTGTTTATGGTGGTTCAGACTATGTGTCACAACAATTAAGTGTAAAAGTGTGAAAATTGTGAATATGTGAAATGTGAACATATGATAGTGATAACATGTGAAAAGATGTGAAACCACGTGAATGTGAATTATTCATGTTAAAACAGTGAGCTAAAGATGTGTATATGTGTTTTAAAAGTATGTGAAAATGATTAGATATTATGCTAGGTTTGTTAATTGCTTTATGCTAATTCCCATGCTTTAATTGTGTAAGAGTATGATGGATATGAGTTGTGATTAGTAACATGAATCAAGTTGGTTATCATGTGTAGAAAGCATGTATAGGTCATTTATGTATATTTGTTAATTGTCATAAAGCATGTGCCATGTATTTCTTTTATTGTTTAAAAGACTAGCATGTGTATGTGATATGTGTAAGGATGTACCTTAGGTTGCTTGCTGGGTCTTGTTGAAAGACTCATATTTGCTTTAATATATAGGTGAGACAGGTGTCCTCGTACTTGAGGAGGACGTAATGAGGAGCGACTCCGAGCGAGAGGAGTAGTTGCTTGTGAAGATCATTGCGTAGTTTACTCTTTCTTTTCATAGTATGTGAACAATGTCATTATGTTATTCATATGGACTTATAATAATGTGGACATTTTTTATTTACTTTTGCTATATAGACTATGGAATTATGTGAATGATGATGGAATAAGAATTCTATTTCATTTCTGCTATACTCTTTTGTTATTCATGTTCATTTCAACCTATTGTGTTGTGTTAGGTAAATGGCCCACTCTAATGACGCCCTTTATATCGATGTGGATTGATATAATCATACGGGTATAAGGAGGGTCGTTACAGAGATTAGTATCAGAGCCACAGGTTGAGATAGTACATGAATATGCTATCATCTTCACAATATTGCAAAGTCTTTATAGAATTAGTCCATATATGTGGAAAATATCTAATAATGTGTTAAAGATAGATAATAAAATGGTTAGGATTAAGTAACTTGGTTTTTAACTAAGTTAATTATTTTACAGGCTATGGCGAGCCGTGGTAGGCGTGGTGCTCAGGCTAGGGAGGATGAGCATAGGCGTGAGAAGAGGGGTGAGCAGCAGGCTCCTGCACCCTAGGGTCCCACAGTACTTCCTCCACAACCAACTGTGGACTACGGCGTGTTCATGCAAGGCCTGGTCCAGGCAATGCAGACCCAGGCGCAGACTCAGGTGGCACTACAGGCTCAGCTACAGGCTCAGGTTAGAATTGGTAAATAGGAGTAGTCTGTTTTGTTAAATGCATGCTCATTATTTATATTGCTTATATGTTTCTTGTTGTCTTAGGCTTAGGCTCAGGCTCCAGCTCCAGTTCCCCAGGAGCATGGCCATGGTGGTCCGTCCATCATGAAGAGGTTAAAGAGGATGGCTCCACCTTCTTTTAATGGGGAGAGTCAGCCACTCTTGGAGAAGAGTTGGATGAGGGAAGTTGAGAAGATCTTCTGAGCCATCAGGTGTGCTGAGGAAGATAAAGTTAGCCTGGCCACCTACATGCTTCAGGAGAGAGCTGATGTTTGGTGGGCCTCCGTACTTCGCACTAGGTACGAGGATGGTGCCATTGAGGTGACTTGGGCTGAGTTCACGAGGCTTTTTCGGGCCAAGTTCATCCCTGAGCACATCCAGGACAAGATGGAGCGGGAGTTTCTTTCTCTTACTCAAGGCTCCATGATGGTCTTGGAGTATGAGGCTAGGTTTGCCAAGCTATCTAAATATGCTCCCCATATAGTTGCTGACGAGCGCAGGAAGGCTAAGAAGTTTATGATGGGTCTCAAACCATCACCGAGGTCGAGGGTTGTGTCTTTTGACCACTGCACCTTAGATGAGGCTCTTAGCACAGCGTGCAGGCAGAAGAGTGAGATGGACCAATATATGGAGGAGAAGAGGGCAGCTCAGAAGAGGTCCGCGCCACCTTTCCAGAGGCAGGATAGGAAGAAGGTTGTGTACCAGTCACCCCATCGTCCAGTGGCGGCTACGAGTCAGCAGGCAGTTACACCGTAGTCCCCCAGCTTCAGTCCCAGTGACAAGAAGGCGTGTCCCTACTGTGGTAGGACACACGGTGGCACCGAGTGTTGGAAGTTGGCAGGGAAGTGTCTCAAGTGTGGCAGCACCGAGCACCAGATCCGAGATTGTCCTAGACTTCAGCAAGGTGTGCAGAGAGCAGTGCCAGCCCCAGCAGTGGTAGCAGCAGCAGCGCTAGTGACAGGGAGACCAGGAAGGCTTCGAGCCCAAGCTCGAGTGTTTGCACTAGCACGAGAGGATGCAGAGCAGGCCGAGAACGTCACAGAAGGTATGATTCTAGTCATAGGTGTGCATGCTCGGGTATTGTTTGATACGGGTGCCACACACTCATTCATTTTCGAGCAGTTTGCCAAGCAGCTAGCAGTAGAGTTTGGAGTTGAAGTGGATGAGTTAGAAGTCCCTTTGTCTGTGCACACACTGGCAGGTACGGTAGCGACTAGGAAGTGTATTCCATCTTTACCTGTGTGCATTGAGGACTGAGGCTTGTTTGGGTGCTTCTACTTGCTCAAGATGAAGGACTATGATGCCATTCTTGGTCTGGATTGGCTTGAGGAGCACTATGCCTTGGTGGATTGTAGAGGGAAGAAAAATACTTTCCGTATTCCTGGTGAGGATGAGTTTTCACATCCGTTGCCAAGAAACTTAGAGAGAAGGTTTGTGATCTCCGCCATGAAGGCGATGAGGATGGTGAACAAGGGTTGTGATGCATTTCTTGCCAGTGTGGTCTTAGTCCCTAAGGCTGATCAGTCACCAACCCTTGAGGAGATTGAAGTAGTGTAGGAGTTTCCAGACTTGTTTCCTGATGATTTGTTCATATTATGCATATTTGATTTTTTGCATATGATAATTATTTAATTACTTATGTGCACATGTATATGCATGTTTAAATTCTGTACATGTTGTATTTATTTAACTCTATACATGTTGTATTTAAATAAAATTGTACATATTGTATGTATTTATATTGTGTTTGTTGTTTATTGGATGTTTCTGTTTTCTGCTGAAATCCCAGTTAACATCAACATCCCTTGACGTTAAGGGCAGGTTGATGGCAACCAGTGTGCTATTGACATCTTGGGCAGGGGAGATTGACATCCAGATCGATGGACGCTGACTTCCTGTTAATGGCAGCAATGTGGCCGTTTACTTCTCCGTTTATGTTGCGACTCCAGATCTAAAAACAGATATGTTTCTCCGGGTTCTTGATTAGGAAAGTATCCCCAACGGTAGGAAACCTAATCCTAGACGCACCCCGACCCATTAGCCCTATAAAACCAACAGTTTTCGCCCAGATTGAGACCTTTGGCTCTAAGGAAAACTATGGTTTGTGGAGATAAAAACTTGAACTTCTCAAGCTTGATCCGATGATTGGGAAGCTTCTTCCGGCGATCTACTTGACTAGGAGGTGCTCCAACCATTGAGGAATCTTCCCCGACTCCAAGAGATCCATCTGCATCAACAAAAAGACCGAAGTTAGGGAGGAAATCTCACCTTCTTGGCTTGGTCAAGGAGGGCTTCTTCGACAAGATTTGATCTTTGTAGATTTATTTCCATGCAAGTAATCGAGGGTTAACATCCCTAGACATGTCCGTTAAGTCTCGGGAATTTTACGAATTTTTAATCTTGTCCTGGAACCCCCAATTCTCCAATTTGTTTGAGTTCGGTCTGCACTTCTGCAGATACGAGATTGACGGCAACCTTGTTGCCGCCAAGTTCCTGAGTTAACGACAGCATCGTATGCCTTTAACTCATATTGGCGGCAAGCCCCTTGCCGCCAAGTTCTTCAAGTTTTTCAGAACAGTTGTTTTGATCTCTGTGCTGTGATTTTCAGACTTCTGGTTATGTGTACATGTTGTAAAAATTAAGGTTTATCTGGTATGGTCTGTAGGTCATATCATGAGGTTCTGTTAATTTTTTGAGCATGATATTATTTAGTATAAATTCTGTATTGATGAAATAAACATGATTTGGCTGTGTTTAATTCGGAATAATTAGTTTTGTTGCATGTTAGGGTTTTAGAAAATTTCCATGAGATTAGGGTTATTGTTTTCATGTTTTAGAACTGTTGGAATTGATTATTTTGCTGTAGACCATGTTAAAGTGAATTTCTTGTTAAATTGACATAGAATTTGTTTAAATTGTTAAAAATAGATTTACAGTTGCAAAAATTTTGAAAAATTAGGCTTGTGATTTATTAGCTGAATGAAGTCTATGGTTAAAATTTGATAATGTTTTGATGTCAGTAGGTACTGCTTGTATTTGAACAAGGGTTATTGACCATGATAAGTATGTTTAACTTAAATCATGTGAGTTTCAGTGTTTAGCAGCATGTTAGGGCTCTGTTATGATTTATTTATCACCGTGGAATAGTAGTGATAAATTCTATAACCTGATATATGAGTATTTATTTAAAATGAATGTGAATGAGTTGAATTGTGCATATAAATAAATGAAACCATGTGATTAAGTGTTAATGTGTATCATGTGCCGAGATTGACACTGCTACCATAGAAGGCTGTGGAGCCGTACTGTAGTAATGTCCCTATGGGAAGGCTCATGGTATATGTGATATCCTATGGGCATTAGAATGAAATCCTGGAGGTGGACAAGTACCACTGGTTAGGGTGGAGAGGGCTTCTCTCGGTTCTGCACAGTTACCAAGATTCGTCACTATATTGCCTAGGTGACGGGTATGTGTTATGTGAATGTGTCCTTCTTTATGGTGGTTCGGACTATGTGTCACAGCAATTAAGTGTAAAAGTGTGAAAAATGTGAATATGTGAACATGTGATAGTGTTATGTGAATGTGATAGCATGTGAAAAGATGTGAAACTATGTGAATGTGATATATTCATGTTAAAACAGCAAGCTAAAGATGTGTATATATTTTTTAAAAGTATGTGAAAATGATTAGATATCATGCTAGGATTGTTAATTGCTTTATGTTAATTCCCATGCTTTAATTATGTAAGAGTATGATGGATATGAGTTGTGATTAGTAACATGAATCAAGTTGGTTATCATGTGTAGAAAGCATGTATAGGTTGTTTATGTATATTTGTTAATTGTCATAAAGCATGTGCCATGTATTTCTTTTATTGTTTAAAAGACTAGCATGTGTATGTGATATGTGTAAGGATGTACCTTAGGTTGCTTGCTGAGTCTTGTTGAAAGACTCATACTTGCTTTAACATATAGGTGAGACAGGTGTCCCCGTACTTGAGGAGGACGTAATGAAGAGCAACTCCGAGCGAGAGGAGTAGCTACTTGTGGAGATCGTTGCGTAGTTTACTCTTTCTTTTCATAGTATGTGAACAATGTAATTATGATATTCATATGGACTTGTAATAATGTGGACATTTGTTATTTACTTTTGCTATATAGACGGTGGAATTATGTGAATGATGATGGAATAAGAATTCTATTTCATTTCCATTGTAGTACTCTTTTGTTATTCATGTACATTTCAACCTATTATGTTGTGTTGGGTAATGACGCCCTTTATATCGATGTGGATTGGTATAATCGTACCGGTATAAGGAGGGTCGTTACAAACACTTAACATGAAACTTGTTGTAAACTCAAAGTATAAGATTTTATACCTTTTGGATTGAATGAAATCGGTCTATGGATGAAGAAATCGAGCTTTCATGATAGAAATCCTAAAATTGCAAGTCGGACAAAAAATGCTTAGTACTCTCGACTCAATGCATGTAATTGGGCAAAATACATCCTAAACACTCTAGACTCGATGAGGATTCATATGGTCAATTTGAGCCTAAGATCATCTACATTTGGTTGATGAAAAATCTAGGTCATTGTAAGTCAAGGCAGATCGCAAGTTGTGGAAGAAGGCTTGGGTTGGGGGCAATTTCCTCCTCCTCTAAAGCCCTAGCGCATCTCCACACAATCTCAACAAGATGCCAACTCATCGTCCAAGGATTTTAGAGGGTTAACTATAGAGATAGGGTTGATTTAGAGTCCTACTATGGTTATGATTGGAGGGTGACAATTTTTTGCTATTTCCTCCCAATTTATGAGAACTCTTAGCTCATTTAGAGTTAGGAAAGGTTTGAAAATATCCTCCGATGATAAGTCTTCGTCTTGCGTCAATTTAGAAACCCAATAAACTAGTTTCTACCCCTAATTAGGCCCTTTTTAGAATTTCCAATTGGGCATTATGAATTTCTAGATATTTTCTCCTATTGTTTGTAATCATGGCCCAAGAGATTTCTCTTGGCCCAAATTTCTTATAAGATGTTGGAAAACATCATTAGTAGTCTAACTAAGATTTTTATTTTATCTTTAAATTAATTTTGAACATGTGATAATAGTGCTTATGTTTTCATACATTAGATGGGTATTATTTAGTCAAGTCTCAATACCTTTATTAAATACATTATTATTTTAATACAAATATTACTTTTATTATATCAAATTTTCGAGATATTACAACAACTAGCATTGTAGGAGGAGGCCCACCCCACTGCTACCGTCGTGATCGTAGCGACATAGGAGGAGGTCCGTGGCAAGTTGGTGTCGAGAAACCACTACCATCCTCCCAGGCCGCTACCATCGTCACCCGTCAGAGGGAGTTGAGGGATCAACGAACTATTGAGACACCGTTACCCTTCAAAGCATAGAGAAGATTCACCATTTACAGCCCTAGGCATCACCCTCATTGTAGCATGAATACGAAAAGGGGAAGGGGAAATGACAAAATGGGGAATCTGTGGTTGCTATTTGGAATTGGGTGGGTGAATTTTACTTATAAGTCCTTACAACATTTCATAACTCAATGATAAGTTTATAAAAATAAATAAAGATGTATCCACAGATTCTAAGAAAGTTCAACTCAAGAACCATCTACAGCTGGAGGAATTCAAAGAGGCATTGTCAGTGACTTGAATATGACAACTGACATTCTATTAAATATTTCTATGATCAAGGTGACTATAAAGTATATTTTCTAAAGATATGTGGTCCTAAGAATTTGCATATGCAATGAACAAAGTCTTCACTTTGTGAGTTTTATGACGGATTGTTCCGTCATAGACATTACATTTTATTTGTGACGGAACTGTGATGGCTTGTGACAAACTCCATCCCAAATGTTTACCAAGATAAAATATTTATTTGAAATAAATAAATTGTGACAAACTTTGTGACAGATTTTCTTTTCAGTCACAACCTTTGTCCCAAATGCCATCACAAAACCCATCATAAAGTTTTCCATGTACCAATACCATTGTTTATTACATGATTTGTCATAAATCTATCACTAATCGATCACTTATATTGACAGATATCTTTCATCACAAATTAGTTGTCACTGTTGTCCAAATTTCTTGTAGTGATTATGTTGCATCAACTGAAAGTAAATGTAGAGGTCCTCGTCGCTCAAACCCGTTATCCTAATAACGAGCTTGACCCGACTCCGCCTTCTGCGAATGAGTCGAAGCCTCGCAAGAGATACCATTCACAGGTCCGTAGAAATATAAAGGAAATAGCTCAAATATATATAAGATTGTCACATGTCACAAAATTTACATGAAATATACATAGCCATTTCTCAATTGTAGCCAGACACAAGTACAACAACAACCTGGGACATACCCCGAGGTGAACAGAAAAAGAAGATTACACTGCTGGTGGTGCAGACCCAACTCCACTACGGTGTGGCCCTGAACTAGACGAAGGGCGGGGTGAGCCTCACAAATCACTAGCTCAGTAGGGAAACTCCCTCAAAAGCCAAGCAAAACCAAACTCACAAGGTGCAGAAGCAGGAAGCTACGGTAAGCAATTTATAGAACTACCTACGCAAGATATTAAAGCTGTAAATACTAATCACCACATGCTATTAACAGAAATCAACCTTTAATAAATAAACGGAAAACCTCGTCCAAGTGTACGAGCTAAAGTAGAAAACGCCACACTCGGGTCACGAAGACTGGTTCGCGACACCAGCAACTAACCCGGACAAACCACACAGGACTACCTCTCAGTCTCGCAGCCATGGACGAAAGGTCCAACTGCCGCTCCACTAGAACAAGCCAAGAAACGACTGTGGAGACCAACCAACACCACTCCTTTGGACCACACAGCCGTAGGCTCATGCCTGGCACCTTTAGGGACTCTAGCCTGAGCTCCCTAAAGTGAGGCACTGGAAAACATGACTAGCTAGGGCCTAGTACGTCTACTGGTGTCCGTAACCCCCAACCATGAGTGCGCTACAAACGACCAAACATAAACTCTCAAAGTCGTTGTCCCTCTGTCATCTTTCCCTCAGCCGGATGTACAACTCTACACAAGAGTGAGGGTGTTCAGGAAGACGACACAGACCTCGATGGTACGCAAGTACCGGGACAAGCCCCGAGCACTAACGTGCCTAGATCACACAAAACCTGGGGCTCCCAACTAGAAAGGTAGCCATGGTAGGCATCGTACTACTCACCATGCACACACAAACCACGTGAACACCTCACAAACCACGTGAACAACACGTCAACCACATGAACAACACGTTCCTCTAACTCCACAAGTGTCGGTGCACCGCTTACCATTGCCATGCACAATAAATAATGATAATTTGATAATCACGTAACCATGCACAAGCCTATTGCCATTGGAACCTAGAACGCGACGGGGTCAACTTTCGCCTTCAGAATGTGACGCCTCGATACGGCACGTTCTGAAGAAGAACGCGACGAGTTGGGCTGTCGCGTTCTGAACACGACAGTCAAGTCCATCTCCTTCACAGGCAGTGACCCAAACCCAGGAATCCATCTCCAGAATCCCCATGCAAACCATGTAAAACACCATAACAAGTAGTTATTCATGTTCGAATCATTGCTCTAGCATGGTATCTAGCATCTATAATGCAAATAACAAGCTAAACATGCTCCACATGCGATTCACAACGTGAAAAAGGGCAGAATCTCCCTACCTTTGTGAAGAATGCGAATAATGGAGATACCCCAGCGTTTCCCCCGCTCCATAGCATGTCCTCGCGGCGAGACCATGACAAATCCGACTTCAAAATGTCAAATCGCCCCAAGAACCAGCGAAATCTCCTCCCCCTGGCCGAACAGAGCTTGCTGGGCTCTGTTTGGCCAACCTAGGTGAAGAGCATTTCTCAGTTGAGAATGCGACGTACCCTACCGTCACGACCTGAACGGGACATAGGAGGCCGTCGCCTTCTCAACGTTGACGTCAGCAAGCCGTCCAATGCGCGACATGTAGGATCAAATAGGTGGATGGATCAAATCTAGAAGGGGGGTTGAATAGATTTGACACAAATTACTGCGGAAGCTTAAGCAATTCAAAATTACTTCGAATCAGAGATCAATTCAGATAAACAATGTACTGATCTAAAGTGTGGGTGTGTGTAGATTATGTGTGAAGCACCTAAACACTTAGTGAAAGTGAAATCCTATGCAAGCATCTAGCGCAGACAGGCAGATCAAACTATTGCACAAAGGATTTTTAGGTGGTTCGGAAATCACACCAGTGATTCCTACATCCACCCCTCACATAGTGAGGCTCCACTACTCAAAAGAGTACAACTCACACCAGAGCACGACGACTCTAAACACCCTTGAGCACAATGTCTCAACATACAACCTTGAGTTCAACGACTCACAAACTGAGCACAACAGCTCAAACAACAACCAGAGCACGATGACTCCAAATTGAGCACGACGGCTCAAACCACATAGTGAGTGCGACGACTCACAAACCAAAGCTCGATGGCTCACAATACAAAAGCTAGATCAAACACGAAAGAAATCAGATCCTCTAGCAATGATCTGATTCATAGACTCAATAAACTCATAAATCTGTACAGATCTCACAAGAAGAAATAAGATGAACACTCCAAGAATTAGGTGAAAGAAGTATGAATTGGATGTTCTTCGGTGAAGAGGTCTTGCAAATGCTTGCATTGAGGAGCCTTGATGGAATTTGGTGGAGATTCTCCTCAGTTGGCGATACTCTGCTTTGATGGCATCTAAAATGCCAGAAATCCCTCTTCTACTGCTACTCTTCAGTTGGATCTGCTCCCTTTCCTAGCACAGCAACCTTCTCTCTAGAGATTCCCCTTGATTCTCATGTCCTTCCTCTTGAAAGGATGGCCTGCAGCTTCTGGAGATGGAGCCAGATCTGGAAAGCCCCTTTTGCCGCCAAAAAGCTTCTTCTAGAAGTGTATGGGCTTTCATACCTTTGGGGTAGGAGAAGTATGGGTATTTATAGTCCCATATGTCCATAAAGTGCCTTGGGGTGCATGGGCACAGAAATCTAGGTCAAATCCCTTGATTCCCAAGCAGCCACGTGTCTAGAAAAATTCAGGTTTTTGAGTTTTAGTCGAAGTGTGTCGACACCGTGAGTGTCGACACCACAGGGCACGGTGTCGACACCACAGGCATTGTCTTCAAACTGGCATTCTGGGACAGTGATTTAGTGTTGACACCATAGGGCATTGTGTCGACACCACAGGCAGACTGTGTCGACACACAAGCAGATTGTGTCGACACCACTGGCTATTGCTTCAGAACATGCTTCTGGGACACTCATCTAGTGTCGACACCACAGGGCACTGTGTCGACACCACAGGTGGACTGTGTCAACACCACAGGACATTGTGTCGACACCATAGGTGGACTGTATTGACACCACTATGACAAATTTGTGTAAACCTGGAAATATAAAGTGTAAGCCATTAATACAAGATATTATCATTAAAATGTGAGATATTAAACTTCAAAAACATGTTGTTTAAGCATTGTTGTGATATGTATAAAATGTATAACATGTTCAATTAGTCATCATTTTAATATGTACAAAATGTACAAAATGTCATCATCAAAATCAAATTATGAGTGATGTCAATTAGTCATGATTAAAGTCATCATTAAAAGGTTTCAAATACACACTCAACCCAACATTCTCCCCCTTTTTTATGATGACAAAATATATGCACAAACTCTCAATAGTCTGACTCCTTTGACTGCAATAACTCCTCTTGACCATATTCACCCTTTGAACAACTTTCTCCCATAAGAAACTTTATCCCCTTTGAAGAACTTTCTCCCCCTTTTTGACAGCATCAAAAAGATAAATAAGATAGAGAAACAAAGATTGTAGGAGATCAAGAAATGAAATGTAGGAAATGAATGGTCAGAAATGATCAAAATAAATGAGGCAAAGTGATATTGACATATGAGAGAAGTTATTGTGTGTTTGGTATTGTACACAAGGCATTGCAAGATATAATGATCTGAATGTAGTTAAAATACTGATGCAAATGTGAAGAAAAGTGACCTATATGAGTGATCAGATGTATTTAACAAGGATGTTAGTAGCTTTAATTTTAACACAATGTAGAATAATAGGTCTAAACTCAGTATACATGAACTTTATTAAGGTCTTAAGCTTTTCCACCCTGTCAATTTGATTTTCTTTCATTTTTAACTGGGAAAGAATACAACAATAACTTAGTTAAATCTCACTTTTCAGTGCAAGAGATCACATTGATTAGATGCAAGACCTCCTGATTACTCAGTAGTTTAACTTTCATTATCTTATACAGAGTTGAAAACTTTGATTTCCACTTTTTGACGCGAAACAAATCACTTTTTAGGTGAAATGGCCCGGTTACTCAGTGGTTCAAGAATTTGCATTGCTCTGTTTGTATCTTTCTAGATTGTTGATCATTTTCTTTTGATGTTTGGAATGAATATGTTTGCTTTGACCAGAAAAGTCATGACTACGAATTTAGAAAAATTATTCGTAACATTTGGTAAAAATGAAGCTTAAACATACACATGTGAAATATTAAAGCCACTCATGTGCCTATAATAGTATTTTGCAAATCATTTTAAAAACATTCAGTATTAAGATTGCATAACCTTGAAATGATAATGAATCTTTGAAATTAAACTAAATGCACAATGAGTTTAGTTTCAATGTCTTAATTCTCTCATAAGAAAATAGCACAATGACTCAAACATTCTGATGAGTTTGGGGTTCAAGATAGACAAGTAAAGTCAAGGAATGCGACAATGACTCCCCCTTTCATGTATCTCCCCCTTACAAGGTGAACATGAGAATTATTGAAGAAATAGGAATGTAATGAAGTGAAAATAAAATGAACAACAATGTTTTATTGAAAGACAAGGACTCCCCCTCAACAATTTCATACAGGACTCTTGATACTTGGCGGAGACATATACTCACGCATAGTGAAAGTGTCCAGATAAGCCTAAATTGTCTTTCTTCAAATCACCATTTGATATACCAAGAATGCCAATGCAATGTGAGAGTGAGGAATTTATTTGCAAGAACATGAAGACTTTTATTTGCAAAAAGAGATAGAAGATATCAAGAATGTGGAAATTTGCACAAACCAAGCTCTCTTCTTAAAGATAAGAATTTGTTTTCTGGAAGAGGCTTAGTGAAAATATCTGCAATTTGTTTTTCAGTTTCAATGAAGTGAAGTTCAAAAGATTTCATAGCGACCTCATCTCTTAGAAAATGGTGCCTTATTTCAATATGCTTTGTTCGTGAATGCTGAATTGGGTTTTTAGACAAATTAATAGCACTAGTGTTATCACACAAAATAGGAATACAACCCAATTTGTGATTATAGTCTAGGAGCTGATGTTTCACCCAAAGAACTTGAGTGCCACAACAACCAGCCACAACATATTCAGCCTCTGTAGTGGATAGAGCTACTGAATGTTGCTTTTTAGAAGCCCAAGAAATTAAGCATCCACCTAGATATAAACACAAGCCACTAGTACTTTTTCTATCAAGTTTACAACCAGCATAATCAGCATCACAATATGCAATTAAATATAACTTGCAACTAGCAGGATACCAAATTCCAAGTTCACATGTTCCAACAAGATATTTAAAAAATCTTTTGACAGCTAACATGTGACTTTCTTTAGGATTAGCTTGAAATCTAGCACATATACACATACTATACTGAATATCTGGTCTAGAGGTGGTGAGGTAAAGTAGAGAACCAATCATACCTCTATAGGTCTTTGGATCTACTGACTTACCAAATGTTATATTTATTGCCATTGGTGTGCTTAAATACTTGAGGTGCTGAAAGTCAAACCTTTTCAGAAGTTCTTTCACATATTTTGTTTGACTTATAAAAATCTCT
Source organism: Colocasia esculenta (assembly GCA_014218235.1). NCBI lineage: Eukaryota > Viridiplantae > Streptophyta > Magnoliopsida > Alismatales > Araceae > Colocasia > Colocasia esculenta. The sequence goes on along the minus strand of CM024766.1, from coordinate 74,131,341 downwards.
TCACTAGTTTGATGTACCTGCAATCCCAAAAAGAATTGTAAGTCTCTCATCAAACTCATTTCAAATTCAGTTTTCATGTGATCAGCAAATTCAGTACACAGTTCTTTATTTGTAGATCCAAAAATTATGTCATCAACATATATTTGGACAGTAATGATTTGATTATTGACAATTTTTGTAAACATGGTTTGGTCTACATTACCTCTTGTGTAACCTTTATTCAACAAAAATGAGCTCAAACGGTCATACCAAGCTCTTGGAGCTTTCTTAAGACCATAAAGAGCCTTATTGAGTTTGAAAACATGATCACGATATTTTTGATTTTCAAATCCGGGAGGTTGTTCTACAAAAACATTTTCTTTGATGTATCCATTCAAGAAAGCACTCTTCACATCCATTTGATAAACTTTAAATTTCAAGGATGATACAAAAGTAAGAAATATTCTCACAGCTTCTAGTCTAGCTACAGGGGCATATGATTCTTCAAAATCAATTCCAAACTCAAGATTGTACCCCTTGGCAACTAGTCTAGCTTTATTCCTGTAACGACCCTTCTTATATCGGTACGGTTATACCAACCCTCATCGATATAACAAACGTCGCTACAGTGGGACATTTACTCAACTATTATATATTAGGTTGAAACGTACATAAATACATAACATATGACAGCGGAATTTAAAGAACTGAAAGCCATCTTATTCCATCATCCACATTTATCCACAGTCCATATAGAGGAAAAGAAATTAACATGAAATAACTGAGAATATAAAATAAATACAATGTCCACAACTTTTCTGAAATAACCACATTATGCATATGAGACTACGCAGAGGCTCTCATTACATACTTATGAAATGAAATACAATGTCAATCCACCAAGGTACACTACTCTCGCTCCGAGTCACTCCTAACAATCTCCTCGGAAGAAGTAGTCTCAACACCTATACGCCAAAGCAAGGATGAGTTCAAAAGAATTCAACAAGTAACACTAAACACACTAAACATACATGTAGATGGCATGGGTTGCTAATTTGTCAAATTAAAGCCTAAACATGCTTTCTACACAACTATTAATAGATCAATTAATCATATTCACATGTTAAATAAAAACTAAACTAAACATGAAGATTTTCATCTTTACAACAAATCATTTCTATTATGGATTTTCTAATGATTATCACCTGGATAACATGTATATACACATGAAATTGGCTGTTTATTATGAACAAAACATTAGTATATAAGATTAACATTTACATGCTGTCACAAGGATCTCAAACAATACATGCTCAATTACTCTAGTTTCACGATTTGCACATGCACTTCCATTAACACAAGTTTACGTTTTATATGCCGTGACACATAGCCCAAACCACCGTAGAAGGACACATACTAATCACATTATACACACATCTATCACCTAGGCAATACAATGATACATCTTAGTTACTGCGCAGAATCGGGAGAAGTACTCTCCACCCTAACCAGCGATACTTGTTCGCCTCCAGGATTTAATCCCAATGTCCATGGGACATCACACACATTGAACTTTCTCATGGGGACTTTACCACAGTACAGTTCCACAGCCCTCTAGGTAGCAGTGTCACCCTTGGCACATTTTTCACATTTTTCTAATTGGTTTAACACACACATAATGTACAATTCTTATATACATTCGGTACTCACACATTTTCTTACTTCAGTATCACCTAACATGGTATTACTATTAATGAAGTTCACATCAGCCATTATTAACACTAATCATACTGTAATTAACTAATTTAACAGTAATTATACTAAGCATGCATTAATGTAATCACTTTACATGAAATATACAACTCAGTGTCCACAGTTATCCAATTTGCATGAAAATTTAACCACAGGTCATTTACTGTTCACATATCACATATACGAAATTTCAAAATTTTTTGGAATATATACTATTTAATAAAATTTAAACAGTGATATTTTCTAAGGTTAAAATAACCCAATTTATATAGTAGTCATCATTCAGACCTATAGTACACGCTACACATGCATGCTGATAGTACTAATCATATTACAAAATTTGAGGATTTAACTATTTTCACACTATTTATTAAAATTCCTACACTAATTAATCATACTCACTATTTTCATGTCAGAAAATCTAGTAAACTATACAGTCATCAGAAAACTACCAAATTTTAATAGTACGTTCTGATATCAATGTACATATCACAGAAATTTTCGGACATTTAAATTTTTACAGGGATCATACAAACAGTAAATGGCAATGCTCAAAACCTATTTATCATGCATTTATGAAATTTTCATAATTACAGCCTTAAGTTAAATTTTTCACAAAAACTATGCAACATGATCTCATACTCATATTACATAACATATAAAATTTATCATATATCCTCATGCGAAAAACTCCGGAAAATAGTATATAAAGGTCAGATCTGCATACTGTTGCAGACTAACAAATTTAACGGCAAAGGAATGGCCGTCTAGCAGGTTAACGGCAACAATTTATGCCGTCAACTCAGGATATTAACGGCAGGGGATCATGCTATTAATCTTCCATCTGTGTAAAACACAAACTGCACATAAGAAAATCATTTGAATGGGGGGGGTTCCAGGACTCGAGAAAATTTGTAAAAATCCTAGGACATACTGGACACATGTAGGGATGATGTGGGTAGGTTACTTGCCTTGGATAAAACCTCTACTCCTCGAATTTTGGTCGGAGAAGCCCTCCTCGGTCTGTGCCAAAGAGCCTTCAATTCCACCTTCAACCGGGTTCTTTGTCGATGCAGAACGCCACCTGGTGATGGAGATCTCTTCTCCAATGGTTGGACTCCCCTCCAGTCGTAGAAGATCGCTGGAAGGAGTTGCCCGACGCCGGATCAAAGGTTTGCAAGATTGGGTTTTTCAACAGAATTCTAGGGTTCTTGACAAAGAGTCAAAAATACTCAACCTAATTCTATCCCGTTTCTTTTCTAGGGCTGGGCGATTAGGGTCGCGCTTAGGTGATTTTGTGACCGTTAGAGAACGGTTACCATAAGAGGGGGCGAAGATTTCGGGAGCGTTTTCGGATCTGAGATCGCAAAAGATCTGGAACCTTAACGTCAACATCACAGGCCGTCAACTTTGGGTTGGTGTCCATCGATGTGGCCGCTGACCCAGAGTAAACGTCAACTCATCTGGACATCTACTGGTCGACAGAACAGACTCTGCAGAAATCATACATACATACATATCATACATGTAATTATATATATATATATATATATATATATATATATATATATATATATATATATATACAATGCATATATTAAAGTACTAGTCTATATAGTATAAGTAAGCAAGTATTGCGCACTGCAATTCATACATCAATGGTTTATACACATATATACATATATACACATACACACATGTAAACACTCAATATATATAAAAAAAAAAAATCAAGGGCCTTACACCCTCTCCCCCTTAAAAAAAAACTTCGTCCTCGAAGTTAGACTGACACTACTCAAACAACTGAGGATACTTCCTTTTCATTGCATCCTCAAGTTCCCAAGTAGCCTCCTCTCGCGAGAAGTTACGCCATAAGACTTTTACGGACGCAATGCTCTTGTTCCGGAGATGTTGAACCTTCCAGTCAAGAATAGCTACTGGTTGCTCCACATAAGAAAGATCTGGCTAGATATCCACTGGCTCGTGGCTAATAACATGAGATAGATCTCTGACATACCTTCTGAGCATAGATACGTGGAAAACGGGATGGACACTAGCTAATGCTGGGGGTAAGGCTAGCTCATATGCCACGTTGCCCAATCGTCAGAGAATCTCATAAGGGCCAATGAATCCTAGACTTAACTTACCATGCCTGCCAAATCTAACTACACCATGAGTAGGCGATATCTTTAAAAAGACATGCTCACCTACCTCGAACTCCAAATCCTTCCTCCTGTTATCGGCATAACTCTTCTGCCTATCCTGTGCCGCAACAAGCCTCTTCCTAATCAGCTAGACCTTATCTGAAGTCTCCTGAACTAACTCTCGACCCATCAACTGCCTATCACCAGTCTCCTCCCAACATAAAGGAGATCTACAAGGCCTACCATACAATGCCTCAAATGGAGCCATACCAATGCTCGCATGAAAACTGTTGTTGTATGCGAACTCCACTAGAGGTAAATGGTGCTCCCAATCAGCCTTCCAATCCAGAACACACGCCATCAACATATCTTCGAGCGTCTGGATAGTCCTCTTGGACTGTCCATCTATCTGGGGATGAAAAGCTGAACTAAGCTTCAACTCCGAACCTAACGCATCTTGAAGACCCTTCCATAATCTCGAAGTAAATCTAGGATCTCGATCCGAAATGATCGACTTCGGGACACCATGCAATCTAATAATGCTACCAATATACAATCTAGCTAAGCTCTCTACTGACTACTTCTTCTTCATACGTAAGAAATGTGCAGTCTTCGAGAATCTATCTACAACTACCCAAATTGAGTCATTACCCCATCTAGATCGAGGCAAACCCGTGACAAAATCCATAGTGACAGCCTCCCACTTCCATACTGGGATCTCCATCTTCTGCATAAGTCCAGATGGTCGCTTCCGCTCGGCCTTCACTTGTTGGCATACTATACACCTAGACACATACTCCACTACATCCTTCTTCATGCCAGACCACCAAAAAGATCTCTTCAAATCCCGGTACATCTTAGTGTTACCTGGATGAATAGAGAATCTAGACCTATGAGCCTCTGCTAAAACATGCTCACGAACATCTACAATGTCTGGTACACAGACTCGGTGATGGAATCTAATCACGCCTTCTTCATCACGAGCTATGCCCGCCTTGCCCACTAACTCTTGGAGTCTAGGGTCAGCTTTTTGTTGCTCAATCACCTCATCAAACACCGAAGACCTAATGGACAACTGAGCTACGAAAGCCTGACACAATGATGGCTCTAACTCAGTCATCGCACACGCTGCATCCTCCAACATCTTCCAATCCTGCTGGAGAGATGATCTCTTCCTACTAAGAGCATCTGCTACGACATTCGCCTTTCCAAGATGATACTGGAGGTCGAAGTCATAGTCCTTCAGAAACTCAATCCATTTTCTCCGCCTCAAGTTTAATTCCTTTTGGGAGAAAAGATATCTCAAGCTCTTGTGGTCAGTGAACACCTCAAATCTGACACCATATAGATAGTGTCTCCAGATCTTCAGTGCATGAACCACTGCCGCAAGCTCAAGATCATGAGTCGGATAGTTTCGCTCATGCTCCTTCAATTGACGAGAAGCATACGCTACTACCCTTCCTTGCTGCATCAATACACAGCCAAGGCCCATCCGAGAAGCATCCGTGTAGATAGCAAAACCCTCTACACCGCTCAACAAAATTAACACAGGAGCCGAAGTGAGCTTAGTCTTCAATAATTGAAAACTACTCTCACACTCCTCAGACCAGACAAACTTTACTCCCTTCCTGGTTAGCTGAGTCAATGGTGCAGCGATGGATGAGAATCCCTCAATGAATCGCCGATAATAACCTACCAAACCAAGAAAACTCCGAATCTCCGAAGGAGTCTTGGGAATTTCCCAATCCATAACAGCCTGGACCATCACTGGATCCATAGCTACTCCAACACCGGAGATAATATGCCCAAGGAAATGAACCTCGCGCAACCAAAAATCGCACTTGCTGAATTTTGCATACAGCTTATGCTCACAGACAACCTCTAACACTATCCTCAAATGCTGACGATGTGTGGCCTCATCCGGAGAGTAGACCAACACATCATCAATAAAAACTACAATTAAACTATCTAGGTATGGTCTAAACACCCTATTCATGAGATCCATGAATGCTGCAGGGGTGTTGGTCAGACCAAAAGGAAGGACCAAAAACTCATAATGTCCATAACGGGTTCTAAAGGCCGTCTTGGACACATCCTCACTCCTAATCCTTAACTGATGATAGCCAGAAAGTAAATCAATCTTGGAAAAGACTGATGCATTCTGTAGCTGGTCAAACAAATCATCAATCCGAGGTAAGGGATACTTGTTCTTCACTGTCACTTGGTTTAGCTTCCTATAATCGATGCATAACCTGAGTGACCCATCCTTCTTCTTCACGAATAAGACGGGTGCGCCCCAAGGGGAAACGCTAGGGCGGATGAATCCCTTATCTAACAAATCTAGGAACTGCTTCCTTAGTTCTGCTAATTCTGCAGGTGCCATCCGATAGGATGCCTTCGAGATAGGAGAGGTGCCTGGAAGCAACTCTAGAGTGAACTCTATCTCTCTAGCCGGTGGCAATCTAGTTAAATCATCAGGAAAAACATCCGAAAACTCCCGCACTACATCAATCTCCGTAAGAGTAAGTGACTCATAAGCCTTGGGTACTAATACCACGCTGGCAAGAAAAGAGTCACAACCCTTGTTCACCATTTTCATCGCCCTCATGGCAGAGATGACAAACTTCCCTGCCAAGTTCCTTGGCAAAGGATGAGAAAATTCATCTTCACCAGGAATGCGGAAAACGATCTTCTTCCCACGACAATCTACTAACGCATAGTGCTCCTCTAGCCAATCCAGACCAAGAATAGCATCATAGTCCTTCATTTTTAGCAAGAAGAAACACCCTTCTAGGACTCTATCCTCAATGCACACCGGTAAAGACGTAATACACTTCCTAGTCGGTACTGTGCCCGCAGGTGTGTGCACAGACAAAGGGACTTCTAAATCTTCAAACTCTATCCCTGACTCTAAGGCTAACTGCCTAGAAAAATGCTCAGAAATGAACGAGTGGGTAGCACCCGTATCAAACAAAACTCGAGCATGCACACCTAAGAACAAAACCGTACCTTCGGTGACGTGATCCGCCTGCTCGGCGTCTTCACGAGCTAACGCAAACACTCGAGCTGGGGCTCGAGGTCTCCCTGGTCGTCCTGTTGCCGGCGCTGCTGCTGCTGCTGGAGCTGGTGCCGCTCCATGCTGACCTCCCTGTTGTAGTCTGGGACAATCCTTAATCCTGTGCTCACTGCTTCCGCACTTCAAGCACTTCCCCGCCAACTTCCAACATTCCGTACCACCATGTGCCCTCCCGCAATGAGGACACTCCTTCTTACCATTAGGGGAATGTTGAGAAGGTACCTGACTGCTTCTCGATTCCACGAGACGCTGCGGTGACTGAAAAGTCGCCTTCTTTCTCTCTTGCCTCTCAAATGGAGCTGCTGGCCTCTTCTGAGAAACCTTCTTCTCCTCTAGATATTGTTCCATCTCTCCCTCCTACCGACATGCCGCGCTAAGTGCTGCCTCGAGGGTACGATGGTCGAAAGCCACCAACCTTGTTCTCAGCGATGGCCTCAAACCCATTATGAATTTCTTCACCTTTCTACGTTCATCAGCTACAATATGAGGGGCATACTTCGATAACTAGACAAACCTGGCCTCGTACTCCAGTACGGTCATGGAGCCCTGAGTCAACGAGAGGAACTCCTACTCCATCTTGTCCTGGATGTGCTCCGGAACAAACTTGGCTCGGAAGAGCCTCACGAACTCATCCCAGCCAACCTCCACAGCACCATCCTCGAACCGAGTAAGTAACAACGAGGACCACCACATGTCGGCTCGCTCCTGCCAAAACCACCCGTAAGGACTAACCAACATAATCTATAATTAAAGAAATAACCACCGAATTAAATTACACATACCTGCAGCATATAGGTGGCTAAAGTGACCTTGTCATCCTCAGCGCACCTAATAGCCCAGAAGATCTTTTCGATCTCCCTCATCCAGCTCTCAGCTAACAAGGAATCGCTCTCCCCCTTAAAAGAAGGTGGCGACATCCTCTTGAACCTTTCCATGATGGAGGGTCCACCATGGTCCTGAGCCTGGGGAACTGGCACTTGAGCCTGCCACAGTAAAGCAACATATATAGCATAATAACATACCAATCATATCATCAAGTAAAACAGACTGCTCATTTTATCATTCAAACCTGAGCCTCCAGCTGAGCTTGGAATGCAACCTGAGTGTGGGCTTGCGTCTGCATGGCCTGCACTAGACCCTGCATGAACACTCCATAGTCTACTGGTGGCGGTGGGGGAAGCACAGGACCCAGGGGTGCTGGAGCCTGCTGCTCTCCCTGATCCTCACGTCTAGGCTCATCTCTCCTCTGTTCTCCCTCACAAGCAGGAACACCACGTCTACCACGTGAAGCCATAGCTTGCAAGGTGATTCAATTCACAATTAGAAACTACTATCTAACTAGTTCCTTACTATGTGGACAATCTACACAGACTTAGTATACAATGAAGATGATGGTAATATGTGCATATTTATATACAATTTCAACCTGTGGCTCTGATACCAATCTCTGTAACGACCCTTCTTATATCGGTACGGTTATACCAACCCTCATCGATATAACAAACGTCGCTGCAGTGGGACATTTACCCAACTATTATATATTAGGTTGAAACCTACATAAATACATAACATATGACAGCGGAATTTAAAGAACTGAAAGCCATCTTATTCCATCATCCACATTTATCCACAGTCTATATAGAGGAAAAGAAATTAACATGAAATAACTGAGAATATAAAATAAATACAATGTCCACAACTTTTCTGAAATAACCACATTATCCATATGAGACTACGCAGAGGCTCTCATTACATGCTTATCAAATGAAGTACAATGTCAATCCACCAAGGTACACTACTCTCGCTCCGAGTCGCTCCTAACAATCTCCTCGGAAGAAGTAGTCTCAACACCTATACGCCGAAGCAAGGATGAGCTCAAAAGAACTCAACAAGTAACACTAAACACACTAAACATACATGTAGATGGCATGGGTTGCTAATTTATCAAATTAAAGCATAAACATGCTTTCTACACAACTATTAATAGATCAATTAATCATATTCACATGTTAAATAAAAACTAAACTAAACATGAAGATTTTCATCTTTACAACAAATCATTTCTATTATGGATTTTCTAATGATTATCACCTGGATAACATGTATATACACATGAAATTGGCTATTTATTATGAACAAAACATTAGTATATAAGATTAACATTTACATGCTGTCACAAGGATCTCAAACAACACATGCTCAATTACTCTAGTTTCACGATTTGCACATGCACTTCCATTAACACAAGTTCACGTTTTATATGCCGTGACACATAGCCCAAACCACCGTAGAAGGACACACACTAATCACATTATACACACATCTATCACCTAGGCAATACAATGATAGATCTTAGTTACTGCGCAGAACCGGGAGAAGTACTATCCACCCTAACTAGCGATACTTGTTCGCCTCCAGGATTTAATCCCAATGCTCATGGGACATTACACACATTGAACTTTCCCGTGGGGACTTTACCACAGTACAGTTCCACAGCCCTCTAGGTAGCAGTGTCACCCTTGGCACATTTTTCACATTTTTCTAATTGGTTTAACACACACATAATGTACAATTCTTATATGCATTCGGTACTCACACATTTTCTTACTTCAGTATCACCTAACATGGTATTACTGTTAACAGAGTTCACATCAGCCATTATTAACACTAATCATACTGTAATTAACTAATTTAACAGTAATTATACTAAGCATGCATTAATGTAATCATTTTACATGAAATGTACAACTCAGTGTCCATAGTTATCCAATTTGCATGAAAATTTAACCACAAGTCATTTACTATTCACATATAACATATACAAAATTTTCTGGAATATATACTATTTAAGAAAATTTAAACAGTGATATTTTCTAAGGTTAAAATAACCCAATTTATATAGTAGTCATCATTCAGACCTATAGTGCACGCTACACATGCATGCTGATAGTACTAACCATATTAAAAATTTTGAGGACTTAACTATTTTCACACTATTTATTAAAATTCCTACGCTAATTAATCATGCTCACTATTTTCATGTCAAAAAATCTAGTAAACCATACAGTCATCAGAAAACTACCAAATTTTAATAGTAAGTTCTGATATCAATGTACATATCACAGAAATTTTCTGACATTTCAATTTTTATAGGGATCATACAAATAGTAAATGGAAATGCTCAAAACCTATTTATCATGCATTTCTAAAATTTTCATAATTACAGCCTTAAGTAAAATTTTTCACAGAAACTATGCAACATGATCTCATACTCGTATTACATAACATATAAAATTTATCATATATCCTCATGCGAAAAACTCTAGAAAATAGTTTATAAAGGTCAGATCTGCATACTGTTGCAGACTAACAAATTTAACGACAAAGGAATGACCATGTAGCAGGTTAACGGCAACAATTAATGCCGTCAACTCAGGATATTAACAGCAGGGGATCATGCCGTTAATCTTCCATCTGTGCAAAACACAAACTGCACATAAGAAAATCATTTGAATGGGGGGGTTCCAGGACTCGAGAAAATTTGTAAAAATCCTGGGACATACTGAACACATGTAGGGATGATGTGGGTAGGTTACTTGCCTTGGATAAAACCTCTACTCCTCGAATTTGGTCGGAGAAGCCCTCCTCGGCTTGTGCCAAAGAGCCTTCAATTCCACCTTCAACCGGGTTCCTTGTCGATGCAGAATGCCACCCGGTGATGGAGATCTCTTCTCCAATGGTTGGACTCCTCTCTAGTCGTAGAAGATCGTCAGAAGGAGTCGCTCGATGCCGGATCAAAGGTCTGCAAGATTGGGTTTTCACACAGAATTCTGAAGGATCGAAGATGAGATGGACAAGATCTAGAAGGGGGGGTTGAATAGATCTAGGCCAACTATTGCGGAAGCTTAGCCAATTTAAAACAATGCAAGGAATCAGAGGTAATTTGAAAGAGCAATTTATAGATCTGATGAGTAATTTTGTGAATTAGATGATTGAAGTGTGGAATCAAGTTGATTAAAAGTGAATTCGAGAAACCCTATGCATACATCTAGTGCAATGTGAATTTAAGTCACACACAAACCACTGCACAGAGAATTTTTAGGTGGTTCGGAAATCACACCATGTGATTCCTACATCCACCCCTCACACTGTGAGGATCCACTAAGTAACCGGATACACCACACACACTGGAGCCTGACAACTCCAACACAGAGTTCTACAACTCACACAACATCTAGAGCAAGACTACTCTAGAACCTGAGCACAATTGCTCAACCACAATTGAGTATGATGACTCAACACTGAGCACACAGGCTCACAAACCACTTGCTAGATCAAAAGACACAAAGATTCAGATCCTCTAGCAATGATCTGATCTAAAAAGGCTCATTTAAGAGGATTAATGCAACAGTTCATGCACAATCTCTAGAATGACCAAGAAGAAACAAGGGGAAATGAGGAATGGGGTGAAATGTCCTTGTTCTTTAAGAAGACTCCCTTGTAGAGACCGAATTGTGAAGAAGCTCGATCTCTTGAAGTCCCAGGCCGATGCTCTGCAACTTGGTCTTTGGGATCTTCCTTGAATTCTTCACAATTGTCTGCTTCTACTCGATCTGCATCCTTGGAAGTTGATCATACTGCTTCATCCTGGATCAGACTTCTCTTCTTGTGCTTGAAGATATGTGAATTGGGGTGAAGGAGCACAAAGGAAGCAAGAACAGGGAGGAGAGCTCTCTCTGCCGCCGGAAAAACTTTTTGGAAGGCTCTTGGAGGCTCTCTTGTGGTTGGATAGCCAATTAGGAGAGTATTTGTAATACCCCATAAATATCATTAATTAAAAATTATAGACAAAATGGAAATTTTGTCAATTAATAAAAATTTAAACTAGTTAAATGATACGCATCATTATCACATGCGCAAAAACATATATAAAATTTTTGTAAAAATAAAAGTTATACTTTAAAGAATATTCCCTAATGACCCATTAAGAAATTGGGGCATAGAAAAATAATTCGACTGAGTTTTTAGAATTTAGGTGACTTATTATTGTAATCAAGGGATAATTCAAAAAATTCATTATTTTATGAGCCAAGTGGATTAATAATTAAAAGTCAAATAATGGGTAGACTTTAACAATATGTATTGATAATCCATTATCAGAATTGGACCAATGGACCTCTCATAGTCCATGGATAAATTAGGTAAGAAAAATATAATAAAAATTCGTAACTCTATTATTCCCTAATTAAAAGGGAAAACCCAAAAGATAAAATCTAATAAATAATGGGCTTTGATAAATGGACTATATAAAATTTATTGGGCCATAATAGGGATTTTTAAAAGAAGAATAATATGAAAATACCCTAAATTCGTAACTAAAATATTACTTAAATAGAATAAGGGTTCAATAATGCATTAAAAAGGAAGTTTGAGTTGGATTGGGATTCCTAAACCTACCCTAAGGGGTTGGCCACGAATTTAGCTCCCATCCTAACCCAATTAGGAGTTCTCATGCCTAAAAAGGGAGAGGAAATAGGAAATCCCGAAATTAATAGCAATTAGAGTCCTATTAGGAAGTAGAAAGAGGAGAAGCTTAAATACTCTCCTAAAACTCTCATGGCTGGCCCTAGCTCGTGTAAAGGGATTGCTGGACTAGGAGGAGAGGCCAAGGAGGAGGAGATCTCATGGGGAGAAGAACCTTTCAAGCTCTCATCCCCGTTCTTCAAGTTCTAGCCCTAGAAGAGGAAAACAATCAAAGGTAGGCATTCTCATGAGCAAAACTCAATTAAATCCATATGTAGATTGTTCCATACATCAGGAGCAAAAGCCCTCTTGTTTCACTCTTTTTCATCAAGCCAATCTTTTGATCTCTATTTTTGAAATTCTGCAAATATGATGAACCCGACCCTTCTTCTTTATTCTTGATCTCCGTGTATACTCCACCTTGTGCTCTCAAATTTTAACTAGAGTTACTGATGGATGTTAGACATCTTTTTCCCCCAAAAGCCCTAATTTTTATCCATCCTTTGTCACGAATTAAATCTTGCATGATTTCGACAATGTACTGTTGTGGTTTAACCTTGACTTGTGTTACAAGTTCCATACCTCTTTGTGGAGTCATTTTTAGACCAAGTGCTCAACAGAGAACTTGTTACCTCATGAGTCTAATTTCATTTGGCACTATTTTCCCCAATTTTTGTTGATCATACTAAGAGTATTAGCCCGAACATTAACATTATGTCAGATTCATGGAGTCAGTAACAATACATTTTATTGCCTAGTCAAACAACCTTTATTTCTCAATTATTTTCTACTGTACAAAGTATTGGAAGTAATCTAACTAACAAAGGTGGTTTCACTCGATTTGGATCACCCTAGCATTTGTTTTGATTTTTCAAACCCACAGCTGTCAAACCCAATCAAAGTCGGAGTTGGAAATAGGTGGAAAAAGCAACCCAAACGTCATTTTCAGGTAGCGACAGGTCGACACGTCGCTACCATAACGCGACAACATCATGGTCGCCACCCATACCAAAACTCAGGCCATTTCGTGGTCTTTTTCAGAAGGCAACAAGTTCATGGTCGCGTTCACTTTCAGAAGGCGACAGGCAATGCGTCGCGTTCTGCCTGTGTTCGCTTAATCGGCCCTACCTTTTTTTATAGACCTCGGATTGATGAGATGTTTTCTTTGATGGATTCCTCATTCAAAGGGCTTCAATTTGGTATATTCATGTGTGAGATTGGAATGAAAAATCAATGAGTTATGACCTTAGGAAGTGAAGGGATGGGATTGCATTTGCCTTCTAAAAGGCATACATCTTGGTTTCCGTCGTTTTGCGTCGTTCCTTGCATGTGTGAGTTTGATCTCTTCTAAGAAGGTTCTAGAAAGTATTAACATGCATTTATCAACCCATATCAAAGTTAAAACATGTTTACATAATTTTTAATTGATTTTATGTTCATGATCATGCTCTCTACTTGCCGATCATTCACTTCTTGCCTTGTTATCAAACTTGCTAAAAACACATGTTATAAAATGGAGTCATATTGAATGATTTACAATGTAATATCACGACATCTTTCTATCTATGATTTCTCTCACACGTTCACACACTTGAACCATCCAATTATGGCTTGACTTGGCACAAAATATCTCATAATGTATCTGGTTAATTTATTGCAATAATGTACATTAAATTGCTCTATTTTAAATGAACTTGTCTTCGTTTCTCGCGTTGTTTGGGAAAACCGTTACCGACGCTCCACTGTTCTAGAATTCCTCTAGAACGTCAGGCACTTGTTTCTATATACACACTTTCCTTGACTTGGACGAACTCTCCGTCGGATATTCCTTCTGCCGGACTAGTGAACCCTTGCACAAAGCCTCCATAAGTCTCCTCTGATCATGGATTCCCACATGGTCAACGAGCCGGTTGTACCCTAATACCTATGTTACCCTTTAGGGATCAAAATGATCCAAACAGCTATTAGAAATTCGCTCTTCTCTTGAATCACGCCGGACCACTGGGCTTGTGCTTAACATGGCCAGCGGAAGGGTTGTGAGTTCCACCTGACTGCCAACACCAAGTGCCTGTGTTGTGCAACTGTTACTACCGCCTGGTTACTCGACGTATTACGTGCAATGTCCACTAGCTCTCATCTATACTCTACTCGCTCATCTATTCACGTTCACTCTACTATCTCATCTATTCATCTAGTGCTCTTATCTATTTCTTGGTACTCTCAAATTGGCCATTAATTGATTATCTAAAGATAAACAATATAACCAATGTCAGCGCAATAGGGCCCGATCAGGTCCTGGGGGGAGCGCCCGAAGTGCCATTTGCCCGCGGGAGTTAAATGATCACGATGTCGGCATTACATCCAAGTGCCATACTATGAAGATTAATCTAAGACAATCAACACAAAGTGCTATATTCTCTCATTGTCTATTGACAACAAAAGTGCTATGTTCTCTCTCTCGGCTATCTACAGATAACCAAAGTGCCATTACTATTTCGATTGACGGAAGTTAATCAAAAGTGCTATACTATTTCGATTGATAAGAAAATCAATCAAAGTGCAATTTACTCTCTATATGGCCAACTACTTTCTCTCTCCTTGCTATACATGTTGCTTGATATTGCTGGACGTTGACGCTATGTGCCATCGTGTTATTTTTGTTTTCTATCGCTACTCGACATTAACCATCGTGCTATACCTGATTCGTCTGCTATCTGCACCATGTTACTTGTGCTATTACGTTCACAACTTTACATGACTCTCTCTATCATTAGTTACTCTGCCATTTAATGCATTAATTATTTAAAGCCTGCTTGACTATTAAGAATTAAGTCCTACTGGGCGTTATCGCTCACCCTTCGTTATTTGTCTTGTGTGCCTCAGGTAAGTCGGACTCTGACGTCACACACACCAATGGAACAAGACCAGAGTGATGAGTGACCTGGAGTCAACTCATGAAGTTACCTTAGTACCATGGAGTCTAGTAGTTATTGCTTTAGATTTCTTTTCAATGTAATGACGTCATTGAGCCCTATATATTGGCTCCAAATTAGCGGTTGTAATGGTCTTAGTGATTTTATAATGAAATCAAGAGTTATTTCAATTATTGTTCATTAAATGCTCTGATGTTTGCGAAAGTATGCACAATTATCGTTACCATACTCGTTGTTCGCGTCTCCCTCCGATTTATTCCGCTGCTAAATTGGAGGGGCGTGACAGTTGGTATCAAAGCCTAGGATGTCCTTATTAGGATATTTTAGGTCCTAGGATGTTCTAGGTGGACTGCCATGACACGTGTCTAAGTCAACCACCATACCTATGTGAGAGATTGGGTAGAGCTTGGGGTTATGCTAGGAGCTTAACTATATGTACAAACACCCTAAGTCTAAAGAAGAACTTAATAAATTATTATTCCTCGCAGGAGACTAGAGGAGATGGCTGGCGAGCGTGCACCAATGGTTGAAATACAACGGACCATACAAGAGTTGACTAAAACCCTTAACAACGTAATTCAAGCAAGAGCAAGAAATGTGGTTGGAGACTTATATGGGAACTTTCAACGAATAAATCCCCCTAGGTTTAATGGAACTCTGGATCCCGATGAAGCCGAAAATTGGGTGAAAGTGATGGAACAAATCTTTAGAGTTATGCAATGTTCAGAGCAGGAGAAAGTCCTTCTAGCAACTTTCCAGTTGGACCGCGATGCTAGAGCTTGGTGGGAAGTAGCCAGTCGTCAATTACCCAACATCAATATAGAGTGGGATGAATTTTTGGAACTCTTCAACACCAAATATTTTCCCGAGAGGATTCGTGAGACGAAGGAACTATTAATGGACAATGACATGAGACCAACTAAGAGGCTAGTTCTGGCATGTCAGCAAGCTGCTCAACTGCTAGGAAGAACTCTAAAGCGACTAAGGAGATCAAAAAGGAAACCAACCAAAATGGGAAGAGAAGATATAACCATGGCAAGAAGGCCAACCAGCAAGTGAATCGTAACAATGCGATTATCTGCCTTCATTGTCACAAGCTAGGTCATGTGGCCAAGGATTGTTGGTGAAGAATTGGTGCATGCCTACATTGTGGCAACTCGAGACATCAGCTACAAGATTGTCCACTCTTAGAAGAATTAGCTACTAGTGTGAAAGATCTCAACTCTATGACAAAAAGGAAGCAACTAAACAGTGGTAAGAGTAAATGAAACAATAAAAATGATAGACATTTAACTCTCAATCACGAAGGTCGATGCAAGAATTGCTATAAGGCAAGCCACATGTCGAAAGTTTGCTGGAAGAATCAAGGGAAGTGTCTCCGATGTGGAAGCTCAGACCACAAGATTAGGAATTGCCCCGAGAAGGACAAACGTTATGGCAAATCAACACGTAAGGATACACTCGAAGCTTCGGCAACACCTAGTCCAAATGACAAAGTAAGAACCATGGAAGGTAAATCTAAACTCGTCTCGATTGATACTCTTAGTATAGTATGATGATTCATATTTAATTGAAGGAGTCATATGAATTTGGGGACCAAATTCTTTTTAAGTGGGGGAGGATGTAATACCCCAGAAATATCATTAATTAAAAATTATAGACAAAATGGAAATTTTGTCAATTAATAAAAATTTAAACTAGTTAAACGATAGGCATCATTATCACATGCATAAAAACATATATAAAAAATTTTGTAAAAATAATAGTTATACTTTAAAGAATATTCCCTAATGACCCATTAAGAAATTGGGGCATAGAAAAATAATTCGACCGAGTTTTTAGAATTTAGGTGACTTATTATTGTAATCAAGGGATAATTCGGAAAACCCATTATTTATGAGCCAAGTGGATTAATAATTAAAAGTCAAATAATGGGTAGACTTTAACAATATGTATTGATAATCCATTATCAGAATTGGACCAATGGACCTCTCATAGTCCATGGATAAATTAGGTAAGAAAAATATAATAAAAATTCGTAACTCTATTATTCTCTAATTAAAATGGATAACCCAAAAGATAAAATCTAATAAATAATGGGCTTTGATAAATGGACCATATGAAATTTATTGGGCCATAATAGGGATTTTTAACAGAAGAATAATAGGAAAATACCCTAAATTCGTAACTAAAATATTACTTAAATAGAAAAAGGGTTCAATAATACATTAAAAAGGAAGTTTGAGTTGGATTGGGATTCCTAAACCTACCCTAAGGGGTTGGCCACGAATTTAGCTCCCATCCTAATCCAATTAGGAGTTCTCATGCCTAAAAAGGGGAGAGGAAATAGGAAATCCCGAAATTAATAGCAATTAGAGTCCTATTAGGAAGTAGAAAGAGGAGAAGCTTAAATACTCTCCTAAAACTCTCATGGCTGGCCCTAGCTCGTGCCAAGGGATTGCTAGACCAGGAGGAGAGGCCAAGCAGGAGGAGATCTCATGGGGAGAAGAACATTTCAAGCTCTCATCCCCGTTCTTCAAGTTCTAGCCCTAGAAGAGGAAAACAATTAAAGGTAGTCATTCTCACGAGCAAAACTCAATTAAATCCATTTGTAGATTGTTCCATACATCAGGAACAAAAGCCCTCTTGTTTCACTCTTTTTCATTGAGCCAATCTTTTGATCTCTATTTTTGAAATTCTGCAAATATGATGAACCCAACCCTTCTTCTTTATTCTTAATCTCCATGTATACTCCACCTCGTGCTCTCAAATTTTAACTAGAGTTACTGATGGATTTTAGGAATCTTTTTCCCCTAAAAGCCCTAATTTTTATCCATCCTTTGTCATGAATTAAATCTTGCATGATTTCGACAATGTATTGTTGCAGTTTAACCTTGACTTGTGTTACAAGTTCCATACCTCTTTGTGGAGTCATTTTTAGACCAAGTGTTCAACAGAGAACTTGTTACCTCATGAGTCTACTTTCATTTGGCACTATTTTCCCCAATTTTTGTTGATCGTACTAAGAGTATTATCCTGAACATTAATAGTGTGTCAGATTCATGTAGTCAGTCACAATACATTTTATTGCCTAGTCAAACGACCTTTGTTTCTCAATTATTTTCTACTGTACAAAGTATTGGAAGTAATCTTACTAACAAAGGTTGTTTCACTCGATTTGGATCACCTTAGCATTTGTTTTGACTTTTCAAACCCACAGCTGTCAAACCCAATCCAAGTTGGAGTTGGAAATAGGTGGAAAAAGCATCCCAAACGTCATTTTCAGGTAGCGACAGGTCGACACGTCGCTACCATAACGCGAAAACATCATGGTCGCGACCCATACCAAAAATCAGGTCATTTCGTGGTCTTTTTCAGAAGGCAACAAGTTCATGGTCGCGTTCACTTTCAGAAGGCGACAGGCAATGCGTCGCATTCTGCCTGTGTTCGCTTAATTGGCCATAACGTTTTTTATAGACCTCGGATTGATGAGCCGTTTTCTTTGATGGATTCCTCATTCAAAGGGATTCAATTTGGTATATTCATATGTGAGATTGGAATGAAAAATCAATGAGTTATGACCTTAGGAAGTGAAGGGATGGGAATGCATTTGCCTTCTAAAAGGCATACATCTTGGTTTCCGTCGTTTTGCGTCGTTCCTTGCATGTGTGAGTTTGATCTCTTCTAAGAAGGTTCTAGAAAGTATTAACATGCATTTATCAACCCATATCAAAGTTAAAACATGTTTACATAATTTTTAATTGATTTTATGTTCATGATCATGCTCTCTACTTGCCGATCATCCACTTCTTGCCTTGTTATCAAACTTGCTAAAAACACATGTTATAAAATGGAGTCATATTGAATGATTTAAAATGTAATATCACGACATCGTTCTATCTATGATTTCTCTCACACGTTCACACACTTGAACCATCCAATTATGGCTTGACTTGGCACAAAATATCTCATAATGTATCTGGTTAATTTATTGCAATAATGTACATTAAATTGCTCTATTTTAAATGAACTTGTCTTCGTTTCTCACGTTGTTTGGGAAAACCGTTACCGACGCTCCACTGTTCTAGAATTCCTCTAGAACGTCAGGCACTTGTTTCT
The DNA here is from genome assembly GCA_014218235.1 of Colocasia esculenta. Taxonomy (NCBI): domain Eukaryota; kingdom Viridiplantae; phylum Streptophyta; class Magnoliopsida; order Alismatales; family Araceae; genus Colocasia; species Colocasia esculenta. The sequence continues at coordinate 74,111,815 of CM024766.1, read as the reverse complement.
ATATACACACTTTCCTTGGCTTGGACGAACTCTCCGTCGGATATTCCTTCTGCCGAACTAGTGAACCCTTGCACAAGGCCTCCGTAAGTCTCCTCTGATCATGGATTCCCACATGGTCGATGAGCCGGTTGTACCCTAATACCTATGTTACCCTTTAGGGATCAACATGATCCAAACAACTATTAGAAATTCGCTCTTCTCTTGAATCACGCCGGACCGCTGGGCTTGTGCTTAACATGGCCAGCAGAAGGGTTGTGAGTTCCACCTGACTGCCAACACCAAGTGCGTGTGTTGTGCAGTTGTTACTACCGCCTGGTTACTCGACGTATCACGTGCAATGTCCACTAGCTCTCATCTATACTCTACTCGCTCATCTATTCATGTTCACTCTACTATCTCATCTATTCATCTAGTGCTCTTATCTATTTCTTGGTACTCTCAAATTGGCCATTAATTGATTGTCTAAAGATAAACAATATAACCAATGCTAGCGCAATAGGGCCCGATCAGGTCCTGGGGGGAGCGCCCGAAAGTGCCATTTGCCCGCGGGAGTTAAATGATCACGATGTCGGCATTACATCCAAGTGTCATACTATCAAGATTAATCTAAGACAATCAACACAAAGTGTTATATTCTCTCATTGTCTATTGACAACAAAATTGCTATGTTCTCTCTCTCGGCGATCTACGGATAACCAAAGTGCCATTACTATTTCGATTGATGGAAGTTAATCAAAAGTGCTATACTATTTCGATTGATAAGAAAATCAATTAAAGTGCAATTTACTCTCTATATGGCCAACTACTTTCTCTCTCCTTGCTCTACATGTTGCTTGATATTGCTGGATGTTGACGTTATGTGCCATCGTGTTATTTTTATTTTCTATCACTACTCGACATTAACCATCGTGCTATACCTGATTCGTCTGCTATCTGTACCATGTTACTTGTGCTATTACGTTCACAACTTTACATGACTCTCTCTATCATTAGTTACTCTGCCATTTAATGCATTAATTATTTAAAGCCTACTTGACTATTGAGATTTAAGTCCTACTGGGCGTTATCGCTCACCCTTCGTTATTTGTCTTGTGTGCCTCAGGTAAGTCGGACTCTGACGTCACACACACCAATGGGACAGGACCAGAGTGATGAGCGACCTGGAGTCAACTCACGAAGTTACCTTAGTACTATGGAGTCTAGTAGTTATTGCTTTAGATTTCTTTTCAATGTAATGACATCATTGAGCCTTATGTATTGGCTCCGAATTAGCGGTTGTAATGGTCTTAGTGATTTTATAATGAAATCAAGAGTTATTTCAATTATTGTTCATTAGATGCTCTGATATTTGCGAAAGTATGCGCAATTGTCGTTACCATACTCGTTGTTCGCGTCTCCCTCCGATTTATTTCGCTGCTAAATTGGAGGGGCATGACAGTATTTATACCTAAAATGTCCAAAAGTACCCTTGGGGGTCGTGGGCACATGATCCAAGGCCGATCCACCAATTCCCTAGAGTGCCACGTGTCCAGAAGAGACTTTAAGTCACAGAGTTTCCGGAGTGTGTCGACCTGCCCATGGGGTGTGTCGACACACTGTCCCAGACTGGAAAAATAGCTTCTCTGGGAAGGGTCTCTAGTGTCGACACTACATCATCTAGTGTCGACACACTGTAGACAATCCTCAAAATAGGCCTTCTGGGAACTGCCTCTAGTGTCGACACTACTGCATCTGGTGTCGACCTGCAGTATAGGTCTGTTGACAGGGTTTTCTGGGAGCTGCCTCTAGTGTCGACCTGACTTGGTCTAGTGTCGACACTACTTCACCATTTCTACAACATTCTTCCTTTGCTTTGAAGCATTGTATCGACACCAGTAGGAGGTGTGTCGACACTATCTTTGCAAGAAATGTTTGTCCCTGAAAAATAAACACATAAATCATTAGTCCAATATATTATCATGAATATAAATGATAAATGTGTTTGGAAACATACTTTTTGAATATTGTTATTTCATGTGTGATGTATTTCACATTTTCCAATTATTATGCATCAAAATCACAACTTGTCATCATTAAAATATGAGGGGAAATGAATTATATTCATACTCAACCCAACAATCTCCCCCTTTTTGATGATGGCAAAATTAAATCAACATGAGAGTTTGAATTTTTAAAGGATTGTGATTTTCAAGTATCCATTCACACAACATCCATTCACATACACACTGAATAACAATGAACACATTCTCATTCATTCAATTTTTGTTCACATTCATCAAAAGCCATTTAGCACAATTTAGTAACAATTGACATTTTTCATAATCAAAAGGCACAATGTTACTAATAACCATAGCTTTCCATTAATGGCCAAAAACCAACACAGTTTGATATCTACAGACATTTGTTCATTCACATTCATTACAAAAAGTTCTCATTCAAAATAGATGAACATAGATGTCCTTCTCCCCCTTTGACATCATCAAAATATGAAGTCCATTAGGAGGATGGAGGAGGAGGAGGAGGAACGGGCAGCAAGATAGTCTCAATATCCGTCAATCTTTTCTCCATAGAAGTCAACCTGAACTTCATCTGAGCTTGGATTGTTGAGAGTCTTGTATGTAGGAGATGTTCCATTCTTTCAGAATTCTCAGAGATGGTTGCTTGAAGCACACTGAAATCAGTTGAAATAGGCGGTGATGATGAAGGGGAACCGGCTGTGCCACCATGTCTGTGCAAAGTTTTGAATTCCTTCTTGAGAGTAGACATTTCTTCATCAATGTGAGCAGATAAATTCTTCATGCCCTCCAAATCATCTACCATGTGTGCAAAAGACAGTCTTGTCTTGGATATCTGTTTGACTGCTTCCTGGCTGTTGAATAGATTCTGTTGCGAATTTGCCAAAATACCTTGAAGAACCTTTTCTAACTTGTCTTGATGCTCTTTTAGTTCAAGGGAGGCATCAGCCAATGTTCCAATAAGCCTATTGAATATTTGGGTTGCATAATCTGATGCTTCCTTTTGTTTGATGAACTGAGCAGACACTGAATTTTCCAACCTTTGTACCCTGAGCTCAAAAACCTCTGACATCTGTTGGATTGAAGAAGTAATGGTATCAAATTTGTCATTGAGAAATGAGTACAACTCTGGTGGAACTGAAGGTCCACCAAAGGAAGTGGAGGCTTAGGCTTGGGGAGTTAATGAAGGTATTTCCACTTCAGGAAGATGTGGTGAAGAGGGTTGAAAGGGAGGTGTATGAGGTACATCTTGGGGCATTGGTGCTTCATCTTCAACCAGAGGCTGGTCCTCATGTGCAGGAGAGTGGGGTATCTCAGGAGGTGGTACAACCTCAGGAACCACTGGAACCTCTACAATAGATGGTCCTCTTCTAACCTTATCTCCCTCAAGTCTGAATCCCATGAATTTCTGCAAATGTTTGAACCGATAGATGTTTGACTTCGGGATTGTTTGAGATTTCTCATTCTCAAGAGAGACTCCAAAGTGTTGAAAGACTGGTGTAAGGTGAGCTGCATAAGGAAGAGACCTATGGAGATCTTTCCTCGTAGTCTCAGACATAATTTGATACATAATCACATGGAGGTTGACCTCTAATTCCCTCTTCATACAATAAATTATGAATCTCTGTATATCGGTGAGTCTGTCCCTTCCACCACCTTGAGGTGTGATAATTGTGGTGAGGATGTGGTGGAGAAGTCTCAACACAGGAGGAAATGTGTTTGTGTTGAATTTTGTGACATGAGTCTGTCGAGGATCATTGACATCAGATGGAAGTCCAGTCAACAAGGAGTAAGCTTCATGAAGATTAAACTCAAAATTATGATAATCAGTCCCTTCATCAGGAATTCGAAACAAGGTGGCAGCTAGCTCTGTGGGCAAATCTATCAACACTCCCTTGACCTCAGACTTGTACCCTTCATCAGTACATTCCAAATTCAAATAGAATTCTTGTACAAGTCTGGGGTAAATAGTTCTAAAGTCAGAAATGAATGGCAACCATGACTGAAAGTTGAAGAATTGGAGAATTTCTGGAAATGCAGCAACCAACTCTTTATCTGCCAAGTCTATAGCCCTAGGTTTCAGGATATTTTTCCCTTCACTGACTGACTTGGAAGGGGTAGCCTCAGAAGGCTGGGAAGACCCAGAAGATGAAGAGGACGATTCCGCAAAAGCTTCATGAGAAGAAACCAAAATTCTCCATCTAGGGTTTGCAGACCCCCTACCTCTAACGGAAGAGGGTGCCCTACCTCTTTTGGATGGAGTGGGAGATGCAGATGAAGGTCTTGGCTGCGCAGCAGGGTCAAACCGACGTTTGCTTCTCCTCTCGATTGGCGGTTGTGCTTCCATAGAGATGGGCCTGGCGGTTGCCCTGGACCTTGCTCCACGATGAGGGACTTGCTTGGGGGCCATGGAAGCAAGAGGGAGTGGAAAAGCAGAGGATGGAGAAGAAGGAATGAAGGGAAGAAGGACAAAGATGGGTTGGAGGAGGGAAGAAGGTGGAGTGGCTGCCATTTTCAAAGGTGGAAGGCGGCCATGGGGTCGACCTTGCATATAAAAGGGGTTTTGGAGGTGCAATGCCCCGCAGGAACAAGAAGACCCTAACCGGTGCCCAAGACCTGAATCGCCTAGACAGGGGTATGTGTCGACACTAGAAGAGGTTAGTGTCGACGTGGGATGTACTTTGTCGACACTAGATGGAGGTAGTGTCGACCTGGCCTGATGAAATTTTGAGTATTTGAGCATGGAAAAAATTTGTGAGTTTTGGGAAATCTTTAATATGATGAAATATGAATGGAATTAACTTTTCAAGGATTTTTAAGACACCAAACAATTCATTTGTCAAATTATTATAAAAATTCAGCAAACTTCAAGTTTTACACAATAACTTATAGGATATGTTCATTAAATGACTTGAGCCATCAAAATGATGGTTTGAGGGATATATGACATCCAACAATCAATACAGACTACCATAATCTCCAAATCCAAAGAAATGAAAATATCCTTTTAGATTGAGATCAAGTGTGATGAAGATAAACACCTTTAAAACAAATTAATGATAGACAGAGATGGTCATTTTAGGCAATTCTCCTTGGATAGTTTTGTGTTTTTAATCAAACTATCAAATGTAGTAAATCTTGTTCACTCAAGAACTAATGCTTTTTACACACCATAGTTCCTGGATACTAGGGATTTACTCATTATCTAGTTTCAAAGGGGGAAATGACAACCTTTGACATGGAAATATACGTTTATCAGACGTCAATATTTCCAGTTACTCAGTCACCATAAAAAAAATATAGAGCATTTTTTTTTAATTCTTGATTTTGAACCCCTTTGAACAAAGATAGCAAAAATACCTCATGACATACATGGCACTTCATTCATTGTGAAGGTTTTAGTTTCTCAGTATTTGTGCCATTGCTCTGTTGAATATCAAGTGTAAGGAGAATTTTATAAACTTGAAACCATTTATCTCACATCAGTTGCAAAAAAAAATGTTTAACTTCAATGCACACATTATCCTTTAGTCTGTGAAAGAGATTTGAATTTATGTAGTCTTGAAGAGTATAGTTGAGAGTTGATTGTGAAGACATGTAATAGATCACTCAAAAGATCATTTTGAGGTTCTAGACAACTCAATGAGGACATCATGCAAGGAAGTTGATATAATTCAAGAAGAGTTTTGAATTTTGCAAAAGAAATGAGTTATGAATTCTCTAGCTCCCCCTGAGATGATGATTCCAACCACTTTTCATCAAAATAAAGATATGCAAGTATTTTGAAAACAGAAATGATTCTCTTTGAACAACAAAGCCCCCCCTCAACGATTGCATATTCATTTCTTAGTACTTGGCGGAGACATATACTCTCGCATAGTGAAAGTGTCCAGACAAGCAGAACTTGTCCTTCTTCAAATCACCATTTGATATACCAAGAAGTTCAACACAATGTGAGTTGAAGAATTCATTGTCAAAAAGAAATAGAATTTGAATAGTGAGAGATGTGAACAATATGAGTCAAGGAAGCAAAGAAGAATGATGAAACAATGACTCCCCCTCAGAATATACCTAAACACTCAACCCAAAAGAGAGAGATCAAGAAAATGGACATTTGCAAAGACCAAGTTCTCTTCTCAAGGATGAAAATCTACTGTCAAGAAGAGGTTTGGTGAAGATGTCGGCAATTTGTTTTTCAGTTTCAATGAAGTGGAGTTCAAAGGATTTCTTTGCTACCTCATCCCTCAAGAAATGATGCCTAATTTCAATATGTTTTGTTCTGGAATGCTGAATTGGGTTTTTAGGCAGATTTATGGCACTTGTGTTGTCACAAAGAATGGGAACACAACCTAACTCTTGGTTGTAATCGAGAAGTTGATGTTTCACCCAAAGAATTTGAGTGCCACATCTACCAGCTGCAACATACTCAGCCTCTGCAGTTGATAGAGCAACTGAATGTTGCTTTTTAGAAGCCCAAGAGATTAGGCACCCACGTAAGTACAAACATAAGCCACTTGTGCTTTTTCTATCTAATTTACACCCAGCATAATCAACATCACAATAGGCAATCAAGTCTAACTTGCAACCAGCAGGATACCAAATTCCAAGATCACATGTTCCAACAAGATATTTGAAAATTCTTTTAACAGCTAACAAGTGACTTTCTTTAGGATTAGATTGAAATCTAGCACATAAACACACACTGAACTGAATATTAGGTCTAGAAGTGGTTAGGTAGAGTAGAGAATCAATCATACCTCTATATGTCTTTGGGTCTACTGACTTACCATGTGAGTCTTCTTATAGTTTAGCATTAATTGCAATGGGTGTGCTTGAATGCTTGAGGTTCTGGAAGTCAAACCTTTTCAGAAGTTCCTTGATATATTTGGTTTGACTTATGAAGATCCCCTCGCTTGTTTGGTTAACCTGCAATCCCAAGAAAAATTGTAAATCTCCCATCAAGCTCATTTCAAATTCAATTTTCATTTGATTTGTAAATTCATTGCACAGGCTCTTATTGGTTGATCCAAATATTATGTCATCAACATAAATTTGGACTGTAATTATTTGATTTTTGACAGTTTTTGTGAACAGGGTTTAATCAACATTACCTCTATAGTATCCTTTCTCAAGTAAAAAAGAACTCAAACGGTCATACCAAGCTCTTGGAGTTTGTTTGAGACCATAGAGAGTCTTATGAAGCTTAAAGACATGATTAGGATGTTTTTCATTTTCAAAGCTCGGAGGTTGTTCAACAAAAACATTTTCTTTTATATAACCATTCAAAAAATCACTTTTGACATCCATTTGATAAACTTTAAATTTCATGGAAGATGCAAAAGCAAGGAAAATTCTTACAGCTTCTAGTCTAGCTACAGGGCCATATGATTCTTCAAAATCAATTCCAAATTCTTGATTGTATCCCTTTGCAACTAGCCTAGCTTTATTTCTAATGACTTGACCATTTTCATTCAATTTATTTCTGAATACCCATCTAGTGCCAATGACTATTTGGTCACTAGGTCTAGGTACTAATTCTCATACTTGATTTCTTTCAAATTGATGAAGTTCATCATGCATTGCATTGATCCAATCAGAAGTCAATAAAGCTTCATCAATTGACTTTGGTTCAACTTGAGAAATTAGAGCTAGTGGGTCTTCATCAATTGCATTCAGGAATGATGATCTAGTTCTAACCCTATCATTTACATTGCCAACTACATTTTCCAATGTGTGATCTCTCAAAAATCTATGTTCAAAAGTTACCTGTTGAGATGCACTTAAGTCTGGAACAACATTACCTGATCCACTTAGAGTAGGTGAATGAATGTTCAAGTTCTCACCAAGGTCTTCAATTTCCTCAACGGTCAGTGAAGAATCCACAATAAAATCATCCTCTTCATTATCTTGACTGTCCCTACAAGATTTAGAACCATGAGTTGAAAACGAATTTTCATCAAAAATAACATGTGGAGACTTTTCAACAGTTTTATTCTTGAGAGAATAAACTCTAAAAGCTCTTGATACTTCAGAATAGCCAAGAAAGATGGCTTCCTGACTTTTAGCATCAAACTTGTCAAGATTTTCTTTGTTATTGTTATGAACAAAGCATTTACACCCAAATATTTTGAAATAGGAGATTGTTGGCTTTTTATTTTTCAATAATTCATAAGGGATTTTTCTGATTTTTGGTCTGATCAATGCTCTATTGAGAATGTGATTTGTTGTATTCACAGCTTCAGCCCAGAAGGATTTGGGCAAATTACTTTCTAAGAGCATGGATCTAGCCATTTCCACAAGAGTTCTATTCTTTCTTTCTACAACTCCATTTTGTTCTGGAGTTTTTGGTGAAGAAAACTTGTGAAATATGTGAAGATCAGCACATAAATCAGAAAATGATTTGTTTTCAAACTCACCCCCATGATCAGTCAAAATTTTTTTGATTTTATATGGAAAACTTGTTAAGGCAATGGTACAAAAATTCCTGAACTCAAGGCAAGCATCACTTTTGTGGGACAGAAAAATAACCCATGTAAATCTGGTAAAATAATCAATGATTACAAACCCATATCTTTTGCCACTTAGACTTAGAATTCTTGTTGGGCCAAAGAGGTCCATGTGAAGTAATTCTAGTGGCTTAGATGTGAGTACCTCATTGAAGGTTTTAAAAGATTTTCTAGTTTGTTTTCTTTGGGCACAAATCCCACAAACTTGATTTTCTACATTAGAAAAGGATTCAGGAAGACCTTTAACCAAATTCAACCTTAACAGTTTATTTATTGTTCTGAAACTCGCATGGCCAAGTCTTTTGTGTCAAGTCCATGCAATTTCATTTTTATTGGCAATAAAGCAAATGTTTTCAGAAAAGTTTTTATTGAGGTTGATCATGTAGACATTGTTTTCCCTCTTTCCAAAGAATTTTACTTTATTAGTTGATGAGTCAATTATCTTGCAAAAAACAGATTCAAACACAACTTTGTGACCTTTGTCACATATTTGGCTAATGCTCAGCAAATTGTAATATAGATCATCAACTAACAAAACATTATCAACAGAGTTTGAAGAAGATTGACCAACCTGTCCAGATCCAATGATCTTTCCTTTATTTTTACCTCCAAAAGTGACAGAACCTCCCTCCTTCTCAATCAGGAAAGAAAATTTGGCTTTGTCTCCAGTCATGTGTCGTGAACACCCACTATCAAGGAACCACACATTTGAGTTGGGTGCACGACCTTCCTGCAAAAACAATCAGTGGAGAGAAGATTTTGGTACCCAAACATTGTTGGGACCATCAAAATGTTTGAGCATTGACATCAAATCTTTTCTAACCCATATCTGACTTGTTTTTTGCTTCTTTTTTGGTTCATTGGTGTTTTTTGTCTTTTTCACTTTATCCTTTTCTTTAGGAATGAAAACACCAATGTTCTTTTTCACATTCGGAGGGGAGTTTTGCATTTGGACATGAGTATTCAACTGTGGAGGTCCAAACCAAGGATTTTGATGGTACACTGAAAATTTTGGATAGAAGAATTGAGGATGGTACCAAAAAGGATTAAGATACCATTGGTTCCAAGAATTAGTCCAATCAGCTTGATGTGCTGTCTTGGAAGTCCAAGGTTTGTTATGAATGGCTTCTTTTGACTTTTTCTTATTTTTTAGATTTTTACTTGAATTTTTGATTGACTGGTTTTTGTTTATTGAGGTTAAGCAGGTCGACCTATCCTTGACTGGTGTCGACCTGACTGGTTTTTCTTTGTTCTGGGTTTTTGAAATTTTAACTGTGTTGCTTGACACTTGCTTATTTTTTGTATTTTCAAGACTAGAACCTTTGACAAAATTGATCAAGGGTGCTTTTTCTCTTATTTCACCAGATTTGTCTTTCTTGGGTTTTTGTTTGTTGAATCCAAGTCCATGTGATTCAGATCTCATTCTAGCTCCTAGCAAGGCCTCCAAATTGTCTTTACCTTTTGTAAAGGTTTCAATAACTTGTTCTTTTTCTTTTAGCTGGTTTTCTAAGGTTTTGATTTCATCAGCACCTTTTTGTTTTTCTTTTTGTTCCAGTTCCAGCTATTCAGACAATTGTTTAAACTCATGAGTGGCCTTCTGAGATGCAATCTTAAGCTCATCAATTATGTTTAGGAGATTTTCCTTTTCTTTATTAAGTTCAGCTACTTCATTTTCCAGTTCACAAATTCTTTTATTGATGGATTGGTTATGCAAAATGTTTTCAACTTTCTTTTTGAGATGCTTGTTTTCTTTCCTAATTTCAGAGTAGTTTTCAACAAGCTCAGCATAGGCATCTTGCCAATCATCAATTGAATAGTCTTCGAAAGAAGTACTTACCTTTCCATCTGAGCTATTTTCCATGAAGCAAATTTCCTCACTCTCAGAGCTTGAGGATTTTTCTTCTTCCTTCTCACTTGAGTCTTCATCAGACCAAGTGGCTACCATGGCCTTTGGCCTCTTGAACTTGTGAATCTTCTTGTATTTCTCCTTCTTATTCTCAGGACATTCTCCCTTCATATGTCCTGGCTTGTTGCACCTGTAACAAATGACAGTTTCATCAGATTTCTGATTCCTATTAGACTTGGCATTAGAAAAGGAAGTGGTTCTTTTTCCTGATAGGAATTTCTTTTTCCCAGAGAATTTTCCTTTCCTGTATTTTAAGAATTTTCTGAATTGCCTGGTCATGAGGGCAATCTCATCCTCATCGGACTCAGACTCATCAGAACTTGTTTTTTCCTGATTCTTGTCTTTGTTACTTGAAGAGGCCTTTAGTGCTACTGGCTTGGTTTTAATTATGTGTTCTTCATTTCTTCTTAGATTGATTTCATAAGTCATTAAGGATCCTATCAATTCATCCAAAGAGGTTTTGGACAAATCATTAGAATCTTCAATGACTGTGGCCTTAGTGTGCCAAATTGAAGAGAGAGAACACAAAATTTTCCTTACCAAGTCAGCATCTGTTTAATCCTTACCTAAGGCCTTCAGTCCATTCACAATGATCATAAACCTGGCAAACATTTCAGAAATTGTCTCATCAGATTTCATCATAAACAATTCATACTCAGAGACAAGAATGTTAGCTTTGGTTTCATTCACTTGAGATGTTCCCTCATAGAGTAGCTCAAGTTTGTCCCACATCTCCTTGGCAGATTTACACATGGAGATTCTTGAGTACTCCTTAGGGTGGACTGCACACTGGATCATATTCATGGCACTATAATTCAAGGTAGCCCTTCTAATCTGTTCCCTGGTCCAGGTTTCTTCCTCTCCCTGGTTCTCATAGGGGCCTACCTCAACTACTTTCCAGATTTCATAATTTTGGGCTCTAAGAAAAACTTGCATTCTATTCTTCCAATAAGAATAGTCCGTCCCATTAAAGAAGGGTGGCATGTTAATGAAATGACCCTCAGCTATGAACCCTCTGGACTCCATTGAATTAAATAGATGGTGCAATGAAGAAAACACTCAGCAAGCAAGCAAGCAAAACACATAGAACAAATAGAAAGCACTCACATCAGATCAGATATAAACCTGCTTTGATACCAATTGAAGGATCAAAGATGAGATGGACAAGATCTAGAAAGGGGGGGGGGGGGTTGAATAGATCTAGGCCAACTATTGCGGAAGCTTAGCCAATTTAAAACAATGCAAGGAATCAGAGGCAATTTGAAAGAGCAATTTATACATCTGATGAGTAATTGTGTGAATTAGATGATTGAAGTGTGGAATCAAGTTGATTAAAAGTGAATTCGAAAAACCCTATGCATACATCTAGCGCAATGTGAATTTAAGTCACACACAAACCACTGCACAGAGAATTTTTAGGTGGTTCGGAAATCACACCATGTGATTCCTACATCCACCCCTCACACTATGAGGATCCACTAAGCAACCGGATACACCACACACACTGGAGCCTGACAACTCCAACACAGAGTTCTACAACTCACACAACCTCTAGAGCAAGACTACTCTAGAACCTGAGCATAATTGCTCAACCACAATTGAGTACGATGACTCAACACTGAGCATACAGGCTCACAAACCACTTGCTAGATCAAAAGACACAAAGATTCAGATCCTCTAGCAATGATCTGATCTAAAAAGGCTCATTCAAGAGGATTAATGCAATAGTTCATGCACAATCTCTAGAATGACCAAGAAGAAACAAGGGGAAATGAGGAATGGGGTGAAATGTCCTTGTTCTTCAAGAAGACTCCCTTGTAGAGGCCGAATTGTGAAGAAGCTCGATCTCTTGAAGTCCTAAGCCGATGCTTTGCAACTTGGTCTTTGGGATCTTCCTTGAATTCTTCACAATTGTATGCTTCTACTCAATTTGCATCCTTGGAAGTTGATCATACTGCTTCATCCTGGATCAGACATCTCTTCTTATGCTTGAAGATATGTGAATTGGGGTGAAGGAGCACAAAGGAAGCAAGAACAGGGAGGAGAGCTCTCTCTGCCATCGGAAAAACTTTCTGGAAGGCTCTTGGAGGCTCTCTTGTGGTTGGATGGCCAATTAGGAGAGTATTTATACCTAAAATCTCCAAAAGTACCCTTGGGGGTCGTGGGCACATGATCCAAGGCCGATCCACCAATTCCCTAGAGTGCCACGTGTCTAGGAGAGACTTTAAGTCACAGAGTTTCCGGAGTGTGTCGACCTGCCCATGGGGTGTGTCGACACACTGTCCCAGACTGGTAAAACAACTTCTCTGGGAAGGGTCTCTAGTGTTGACACTACATCATCTAGTGTCGACACACTGTAGACAATCCTCAAAACAGGCCTTCTGGGAACTGCCTCTAGTGTCGACACTACTGCATCTGGTGTCTACCTGCAGTATAGGTTTGTTGACAGGGTTTTCTGGGAACTGCCTCTAGTGTCGACCTGACTTGGTCTAGTGTCGACACTACTTCACCATTTCTACAATATTCTGCCTTTGCTTTGAAGCATTGTGTCGACACCAGTAGGAGGTGTGTCGACACTACCATTGCAAGAAATGTTTGTCCTTGAAAAATAAACACATAAATCATTAGTCCAATGTATTATCATGAATATAAATGATAAATGTGTTTGGAAACATGCTTTTTGAATATTGTTATTTCATGTGTGATGTATTTCACATTTTCCAATTATTGTGCATCAAAATCACAACTTGTCATCATCAAAATATGAGGGAAAATGAATTATATTCACACTCAACCCAACAAATTCTAGGGTTCTTGACAAAGAGTCAAAAGGACTCAACCTAATTCTAACCCATTTCTCTTATAGGGCTGGGCGATTAGGGTCGCGCTTAGGTGATTTTGTGACCGTTGGAGAACGGTTACCATAAGAGGGGGCGAAGATTTCGGGGGCGTTTCCGGATCTGAGATCGCAAAAGATCTGGAACCTTAACGTCAACATCACAGGCCGTCAACTTTGGGTTGGCGTCCATCGATGTGGCCGCTGACCCAGAGTAAACGTCAACTCATGTGGACGTCTACTGGTCGACAGAACAGACTCTGCAGAAATCATACATACATACATATCATACATGTAATTATATATATATATATATATATATATATATATATATATATACAATGCATATATTAAAGTACTAGTCTATATAGTATAAGTAAGCAAGTATTGCGCACTGCAATTCATACATCAATGGTTTATACACATATATACATATATACACATACACACATGTAAACACTCAATATATATAAAAAAAAATATCAAGGGCCTTACACCCTCTCCCCCTTAAAAAAAAACTTCGTCCTCGAAGTTAGACTGACACAACCCTCTCCCCCTTAAAAAAAATTTCATTGCATCCTCAAGCTCCCAAGTAACCTCCTCTCGCGAGAAGTTACGCCATAAGACTTTTACGGACGCAATGCTCTTGTTCCGGAGATGTTGAACCTTCCGGTCAAGAATAGCTACTGGTTGCTCCACATAAGAAAGATCTGGCTGGATCTCCACTGGCTCGTGGCTAATAACATGAGATGGATCTCTGACATACCTTCTGAGCATAGATACGTGGAAAACGGGATGGACACTAGCTAATGCTGGGGGTAAGGCTAGCTCATATGCCACGTTGCCCAATCGTCTGAGAATCTCATAAGGGCCAATGAATGTAGGACTTAACTTACCATGCCTACAAAATCTAACTACACCATGAGTAGGCGATATCTTTAAAAAGACATGCTCACCTACCTTGAACTCCAAATCCTTCCTCATGTTGTCGGCATAACTCTTCTGCCTATCCTGTGCCGCAACAAGCCTCTTCCTAATCAGATGGACCTTATCCGAAGTCTCCTGAACTAACTCCGGACCAATCAGCTGCCTATCATCAGTCTCCTCCCAACATAAAGGAGATCTACAAGGCCTACCATACAATGCCTCAAATGGAGCCATACCAATGCTCGCATGAAAACTTTTGTTATATGCGAACTCCACTAGAGGTAAATGGCGCTCCCAATCATCCTTCCAATCCAGAACACACACCCTCAACATATCTTCGAGCGTCTGGATAGTCCTCTCGGACTGTCCATCTGTCTGCAGATGAAAAGTCGAACTAAGCTTCAACTCCGAACCTAACGCATCCTGAAGACCCTTCCATAATCTTGAAGTAAATCTAGGATCTCGATCCAAAATGATCGACTTCGGGACACCATGCAATCTAATAATGCTACCAATATACAATCTAGCTAAGCTCTCTACTGACTGTTTCTTCTTCATAGGTAAGAAATGTGCAGTCTTTGAGAATCTATCTACAACTACCCAAATTGAGTCATTACCCCGTCTAGATCGAGGCAAACCCGTGACAAAATCCATAGTGACAGCCTCCCACTTCTATACTGGGATCTCCATCTTCTGCATAAGTCCAGATGGTCGCTGCCACTCGGCCTTCCGTTGCTGACATACTATACACCTAGACACATACTCCACTACATCCTTCTTCATGTCAGACCACCAAAAAGATCTCTTCAAATCCTGGTACATCTTAGTGTTACCCGGATGAATAGAGAATCTAGACCTATGAGCCTCTGCTAAAACATGCTCACGAACAACTACAATGTCTGGTACACAACTCGGTGATGGAATCTAATCACGCCTTCTTCATCACAAGCAATGCCCGCCTTGCCCACTAACTCTTGGAGTCTAGGGTCAGCTTTTTGTTGCTCGATCACCTCATCCAATGCCGAAGACCTAATGGACAACTGAGCTATAAAAGCCTGACACAATGATGGCTCTAACTCAATCATCGCACACGCTTCATCCTCCAACATCTTCCAATCCTGCTGGAGAGATGATCTCTTCCTACTAAGAGCATGCGCTACGACATTCGCCTTTCCAGGATGATACTGGAGGTCGAAGTCATAGTCCTTCAGGAACTCAATCCATCTTCTCTGCTTCAGGTTTAATTCCTTTTGGGAGAAAAGATATCTCAAGTTCTTGTGGTCAGTGAACACCTCAAATCTGACACCATATAGATAGTGTCTCCAGATCTTCAGTGCATGAACTACTGCCGCAAGCTCAAGATCATGAGTCGGATAGTTTCGCTCATGCTCCTTCAATTGACGAGAAGCATATGCTAAAACCCTTCCTTGCTGCATCAATACACAGCCAAGGCCCATCTGAGAATCATCCGTGTAGATAGCAAAACCCTCTACACCGCTCGACAAAATTAACACAGGAGCCGAAGTGAGCTTAGTCTTCAATAATTGAAAACTACTCTCACACTCCTCAGACCAGACAAACTTTACTCCCTTCCTGGTTAGCTGAGTCAATGGTGTAGCGATGGATGAGAATCCCTCAATGAATCGCTGATAATAACCCTCCAAACAAAGAAACTCCGAATCTCCGAAGGAGTCTTCGGAATTTCCTAATCCATAACAGCCTGGACCTTCGTTGGATCCACTGCTACTCCAACACCGGAGATAACATGCCCAAGGAAATGAACCTCGCGCAACCAAAAATCGCACTTGCTGAATTTTGCATACAGCTTGTGCTCACGGAGAACCTCTAACACTATCCTCAAATGCTGACGATGTGTGGCCTGATCCGGAGAGTAGACCAACACGTCATCAATAAAAACTACAACGAAACTATCTAGCTATGGTCTAAACACCCTGTTCATGAGATCCATGAACGCTGCAAAGGCATTGGTCAGACCAAAAGGAAGGACCAAAAACTCATATTGTCCATAACGGGTTCTAAAGGCCATCTTGGACACATCCTCACTCCTAATCCTTAACTGATGATAGCCAGAACGCAAATCAATCTTGGAAAAGACTGATGCATTTTGTAGCTAGTCAAACAAATCATCAATCCGAGGTAAGGGATACTTGTTCTTCACCGTCACTTAATTTAGCTTCCTATAATCGATGCATAACCTGAGTGACCCATCCTTCTTCTTCACGAATAAGACAGGTGCGCCCCAAGGGGAAACACTAGGGCGGATGAATTCCTTATCTAATAAATCCTGCAACTGCTTCCTTAGTTCTGCTAATTCTACAGGTGCCATCCGATAGGGTGCCTTCGAGATAGGAGAGGTGCCTGGAAGCAACTCTAGAGTGAACTCTATCTCCCTAGCCGGTGGCAATCCAGTTAAATCATCAGGAAAAATATCCGGAAACTCCCGCACTGCATCAATCTCCGCAAGAATAAGTGACTCATAAACTTTGGGTACTAATACCATGCTGGCAAGAAAAGAGTCACAACCCTTGTTCACCATTCTCATCGCCCTCATGGCAGAGATGACAAACTTCCCTGCCAAGTTCCTTGGCAAAGGATGAGAAAATTCATCTTCACCAGGAATGCGGAAAATGATATTCTTCCCATGACAATCTACTAACGCATAGTTCTACTCTAGCCAATCCAGACCAAGAATAGCATCGTAGTCCTTCATTTTTAGCAAGAAGAAACACCCTTCTAGGACTCTATCCTCAATGCACACCGGTAAAGACGTAATACACTTCCTAGTCGATACTGTGCCCGCAGGTGTGTGCACAGACAAAGGGACTTCTAAATCCTCAGACTCTATCCCTGACTCTAAGGCTAACTGCCTAGCAAAATGCTCAGAAATGAACGAGTGGGTAGCACTCGTATCGAACAAAACCCGAGCATGTACACCTAAGAACAAAACCATACCTTCGATGACGTGATCCACCTGCTCGGCATCTTCACGAGCTAACGCAAACACTCGAGCTGGGGCTCGAGGTCTCCCTGGTCGTCCTGTCGCCGGCACTGCTGCTGCTGCTGCTGCTCGGGCTGGTGCCGCTCCATGCTGACCTCCCTGCTATAGTCTGGGACAATCCTTAATCCTGTTCTCGCTGCTTCCGCACTTCAAGCACTTCCCCGCCAACTTCCAACATTCCGTACCACCATGTGCCCTCCCGCAATGAGGACACTCCTTCTTACCATTAGGGGAATGTTGAGAAGGTACCTGACTGCTTCCCGATGCCACGGGACGCTGCAGTGACTGAAAAGTCGCCTTCTTTCTCTCTTGCCTCTGAAATGGAGTTGCTGGCCTCTTCTGAGAAGCCTTCTTCTCCTCTAGATATTGTTCCATCTCTCCATCCTGCCGACACGCCGCGCTAAGTGCTGCCTCGAGGGTACGATGGTCGAAAGCCACCAACCTCGTTCTTAGCGATGGCCTCAAACCCATCACGAATATCTTCGCCTTCCTATGTTCATCAGCTACAATATGAGGGGCATACTTCGATAACTCGGCAAACCTAGCCTCATACTCCAGTACGGTCATGGAGCCCTGAGTCAACGAGAGGAACTCCTACTCCATCTTGTCCTAGATGTGCTCCGGAACAAACTTGGCTCGGAAGAGCCTCACGAACTCATCCCAACCAACCTCCACAGCACCATCCTCGAACCGAGTATGTAACAACGAGGACCACCACACATCGGCTCGCTCCTGCCAAAACCACCCATAAGGACTAACCAACATAATCTATAATTAAAGAAATAACCACCGAATTAAATTACACATACCTGCAGCATGTAGGTGGCTAAAGTGACCTTGTCATCCTCAGCACACCTAATAGCCCGGAAGATCTTTTCGATCTCCCTCATCCAGCTCTCAGCTAACAAGGGATCGCTCTCCCCCTTAAAAGAAGGTGGCGACATCCTCTTGAACCTTTCCATGATGGAGGGTCCACCATGGTCCTGAGCCTGGGGAACTGGCACTTGAGCCTGCCACAGTAAAGCAACACATATAGCATAACAACATACCAAACATATCATCAAGTAAAACGGACTACCCTTTTTATCATTCTAACCTGAGCCTCCAGCTGAGCCTGGAGTGCAGCCTAAGTGTAGGCTTGCATCTGCATGGCCTGCACTAGACCCTGCATGAACACTCCATAGTCTACTGGTGGCGGTGGGGGAAGCACAGGACCCTGGGGTGCTGGAGCCTGCTGCTCTCCTTGATCCTCACATCTAGGCTCATCTCTCCTCTGTTCTCCCTCACGAACAGGAACACCACGTCTACCACGTGAAGCCATAGCTTGCAAGGTGATTCAATTCACAATTAGAAACTACTATCTAACTAGTTCCTTACTATGTGGACAATCTACACAGACTAAGTATACAATGAAGATGATGGTAATATGTGCATATTTATATACAATTTCAACCTGTGGCTCTGATACCAATCTCTGTAACGACCCTTCTTATACCGGTACGGTTATACCAACCCTCATCGATATAACAAACGTCGCTACAGTGGGACATTTACCCAACTATTATATATTAGGTTGAAACGTACATAAATACATAACATATGACAACGGAATTTAAAGAACTGAAAGCCATCTTATTCCATCATCCACATTTATCCACAGTCTATATAGAGGAAAAAAAATTAACATGAAATAACTGAGAATATAAAATAAATACAATGTCCACAACTTTTCTGAAATAACCACATTATCCATATGAGACTATGCAGAGGCTCTCATTACATACTATGAAATGAAGTACAATGTCAATCCACCAAGGTACACTACTCTCGCTCCGAGTCGCTCCTAACAATCTCCTCGGAAGAAGTAGTCTCAACACCTGTACGCCGAAGCAAGGATGAGTTCAAAAGAACTCAACAAGTAACACTAAACACACTAAACATACATGTAGATGGCATGGGTTGCTAATTTGTCAAATTAAAGCATAAACATGCTTTCTACACAACTATTAATAGATCAATTAATCATATTCACATGTTAAATAAAAACTAAACTAAACATGAAGATTTTCATCTTTACAACAAATCATTTCTATTATGGATTTTCTAATGATTATCACCTGGATAACATGTATATACACATGAAATTGGCTATTTATTATGAACAAAACATTAGTATATAAGATTAACATTTACATGCTGTCACAAGGATCTCAAACTATACATGCTCAATTACTCTAGCTTCATGATTTGCACATGCACTTCCATTAACACAAGTTCACGTTTTATATGCCGTGACACATAGCCCAAACCACCGTATAAGGACACACACTAATCACATTATACACACATCTATCACCTAGGCAATACAATGATAGATCTTAGTTACTGTGCAGAACCGGGAGAAGTACTCTCCACCCTAACTAGCGATACTTGTTCGCCTGCAGGATTTAATCCCAATGCCCATGGGACATCACACACATTGAACTTTCCCGTGGAGACTTTACCACAGTACAGTTCCACAGCCCTCTAGGTAGCAGTGTCACCCTTGGCACATTTTTCACATTTTTCTAATTGGTTTAACACACACATAATGTACAATTCTTATATGCATTCGGCACTCACACATTTTCTTACTTCAGTATCACCTAACATGGTATTACTGTTAACATAGTTCACATCAGCCATTATTAACACTAATCATACTGTAATTAACTAATTTAACAGTAATTATACTAAGCATGCATTAATGTAATCATTTTACATGAAATGTACAACTCAGTGTCCACAGTTATCCAATTTGCATGAAAATTTAACCATAGATCATTTACTACTCACATATCACATATACGAAATTTCAAAATTTTATGGAATATATACTATTTAATAAAATTCAAAAAGTGATATTTTCTAAGGTTAAAATAACCCAATTTATATAGTAGTCATCATTCAGACCTGTAGTACATGCTACACATGCATGCTGACAGTACTAACAATATTACAAATTTTTAGGATTTAAATATTTTCACACTATTTATTAAAATTCCTACACTAATTAATCATGCTCACTATTTTCATGTCAGAAAATCTAGTAAACTATATAGTCATCAGAAAACTACCAAATTTTAATAGTAAGTTCTGATATCAATGTACATATCACAAAAATTTTCTGACATTTAAATTTTTACAGGGATCATACAAACAGTAAATGGCAATGCTCAAAACCTATTTATCATGCATTTCTGAAATTTGCATACTTACAGCCTTAAGTAAAATTTTTCACAGAAACTATGCAACATGATCTCATACTCGTATTACGTAACATATAAAATTTATCATATATCCTCATGCGAAAAACTCCGAAAAATAGTTTATAAAGGTCAGATCTGCATACTGTTGCAGACTGACAAATTTAACGGCAAAGGAATGGTCGTCTAGCAGGTTAACGCCAACAATTAATGCCGTCAACTCAGGATATTAACGACAGGGTATCATGCCGTTAATCTTCTGTCTGTGCAAAACACAAACTGCACATAAGAAAATCATTTGAATGGGGGGGTTCCATGACTCGAGAAAATTTGTAAAAATCCTAGGACATACTGGACACATGTAGGGATGATGTGGGTAGGTTACTTCCCTTGGATAAAACCTCTACTCCTCGAATTTGGTCGGAGAAGCCCTCCTCAGCCTGTGCCAAAGAGCCTTCAATTCCACCTTCAACCGGGTTCCTTGTCGATGCAGAACGCCACCCGGTGATGGAGATCTCTTCTCCAA
The DNA here is from genome assembly GCA_014218235.1 of Colocasia esculenta. Lineage (NCBI taxonomy): Eukaryota > Viridiplantae > Streptophyta > Magnoliopsida > Alismatales > Araceae > Colocasia > Colocasia esculenta. The sequence continues at coordinate 74,090,835 of CM024766.1, read as the reverse complement.
TGGTTTGACTCCCCTCCAGTCGTAGAAGATCACCGGAAGGAGTCACCCGATGCCGGATCAAAGGTTTGCAAGATTGGGTTTTCGCACAGAATTCTAGGGTTCTTGACAAAGAGTCAAAAGGACTCAACATAATTCTAACCCATTTCTTTTATAGGGCTGGGCGATTAGGGTCGCGCTTAGGTGATTTTGTGACCGTTGGAGAACGGTTACCATAAGAGGGGGTGAAGATTTCAGGGGCGTTTCCGAATCTGAGATCGCAAAAGATCTGGAACCTTAACGTCAACATCACAGGCCGTCAACTTTGGGTTGGCATCCATCGATGTGGCCGCTGACCCAGAGTAAACGTCAACTCATGTGGACGTCTACTGGTCGACAGAACAGACTCTGCAGAAATCATACATACATACATATCATACATGTAATTATATATATATATATACAATGCATATATTAAAGTACTAGTCTATATAGTATAAGTAAGCAAGTATTGCCACTGCAATTCATACATCAATGGTTTATACACATATATACATATATACACATACACACATGTAAACACTCAATATATATATAAAAAAAAATCAAGGGCCTTACAATTCCTAACAACCTGACCATTTTCATTCAATTTATTTCTAAACACCCATCTAGTACCAATAACAGATTGGTCACTAGGTCTAGGTACTAATTCACACACTTGATTTCTGTCAAATTGATGAAGTTCATCATGCATTGCATTGATCCAATCCTCACTAGTTAGAGCTTCATCAATTGACTTGGGTTCAATTTGGGAAATTAGTGCTAGTGGGTCTTCATTTTTTGCATTCAGAAAAGATGATCTAGTTCTAACTCTATCATGTACATTACCAACTACATTCTTAATTGGATGATCTCTTAAAAATCTGTTTTCAGGAATTACCTCTTGGGATGCATTCAGTTCTGGAACAATATTACCTGAACCACTTGTGGTAGGTGATTGATTGTCCAGATTTTCAAATGGATCTTCATCCTCTTCAACAGTTGGTGAAGATTCGACAACGAAGTCATCCTCTTCATTATTTTGAGGAACCCTGCAAGATGTAGAGTCATCAGTTTGATACGAGTTTTCATCAAAAACTATATGTGGAGATTCCTCCATAGTTTATTCTTGAGAATATAAACTCTATAAGCTCTAGAAATTTCTAAATATCCAAGAAAAATGGCTTCAAGACTTTTGGCATCAAATTTATAAAGATTTTCTTTATTGTTGTTATGTACAAAACATTTGCAACCAATGATTTTAAAATAAGACAGAGTTGGCTTTTTGTTTTTCAAAAGTTCATAGGGGGTTTTTCTGATTTTTGATCTGACCAATGCTCTATTCAAGATGTGATTTGCTGTGTTCACAGCTTCAGCCCAGAAGAATTTGGGCAATTTACTTTCCAGAAGCATGGATCTAGCCATTTCCACAAGGGTTCTATTCTTCATTTCCACAACTCCATTTTGTTCTGGAGTTCTTGGAGAAGAGAATCTGTGGAAAATATTCAGTTCAGCACATAAATCAGAAAAAACTTTGTTCTCAAATTCTCCCCCATGATCAGTTAAAATGGATTTGATTTTATATGAAAAACCCATTAAGGCAGTGGTGCAGAAATTTCTGAATTCTAAATAAGTATCACTTTTGTGGGATAGAAAGATGACCCAAGTGTATCTGGTAAAATCATCAATGATGACAAATCCATATCTTTTACCACTAAGACTAAGAATTCATATTGGCCCAAAAAGGTCCATATGAAGTAATTCTAGTGGCTTAGAAGTGAGTACATCATTGAAATTTTTAAAAGATTTTCTGGTTTGTTTTCCTTGAGCACATATCCCACAAAGTTGATTCTCTAGATTGGGAAGAGATTTAGGAAGTCCTTTAACCAGATTTAGTCGTAAGAGTTTATTTATTATGTTGAAACTTGCATGATCAAGTCTCTTGTGCTATGTCCATGCAATTTCATTTTTATTTGCCACCAAACAAATGTTTTCGGCAAAGTTTTTTTCTAGATTGATCATGTAGACATTGTTTTCTCTTTTACCAAATAATTTTATTTTTTGAGTTGAAGAATCAATTATTTTGTAAAATTCAGATTCAAAAACAACCTTGTGACCTTTGCCACACAATTGACTAATACTCAAAAGATTATAATCCAAACCATCAACCAACAAAACATTTTCAATTGAGTTTGAGGAGGATTTACCAACCTTTCCAGATCCAATGATTTTCCCTTTATTTTTACCTCCAAAAGTAACAGATCGTCCTTCCTTTTCAATCAGAAATGAAAATTTTGTTCTGTCTCCAGTCATGTGTCGTGAACACCCACTGTCAAGGAACCACACATTGGAGTTGGGTGCACAACTTTCCTGCATAAATCAGATCAGAGAAGAAAAGATTTTGGTACATAAACATTGTTGGGACCATCAGTTTGTTTTAGCAAAAACAATAAGTCTTTTCTGATCCAAATTTGAGTTGTTTTTTGCTTTTGTTTTGTTACAGAAATGATTTCCCTTTTTGACATTTTAACATTCAGATTTGGAATGAAAACACTAGTGTTTTTCCTTTCATAAACATGGAAATTATGCATTTTGGCATGATTGTTCATGTATGGAAATCCAAACTAAGAATTATGTTGATATCTTGAAACCTTTGGATAAAAAGATTATGAATTGTACCAATAAGGATTATGATACCATTGATTCCAAGAATTGATCCAATTAGATTGATATGATGTCCTAGATCTCCAATAACCATCATGAAACTTTGTTTTTATGTTTTTACAATTTTTCAGATTTTTATTTGAATTTCTATTCAACTGGTTGTTGTTTTTCAGAATTGGACAGGTCGACCTGTGTTGGACTGTTATCGACTCATCAGCCACAGTTTTCAACTTGTGGTTGATTGGTGTCAACCTATCAGCAATGTGTGTCGACCTGTTTTGTTTCTTTAGGTTAGAAACATTCTTTTTGTTCTAATTCTTAGGTATTTCAGATGTGTTCTTTGACACTTTTTATTTTTGTTTTCTAGACTAGTGATTTTGACAAATTTTATCAAAGGAATTTTGAAGGTTTTTCTTTCTTTTCACCAGATTTATTCTTCAAAGATTTTTCTATGGTGAATCCTAGTCCATGTTTTGTAGCATTCATTTTTAGTCCTAACAATGCATCAAGGTTTTCTTTTCCATTTGTGAAATTATTTATCACTTGTTCCTTTTCTTCCAACAACTTCTTGAGTTTTTGAACTTCATCAATGACTTGTTGCTTTTCTTTTTGTTACAATTCTATTCTTTCAGAAAGTTTTTCAAAATCATTATTGGCCTTTTGAGATGCAATTTTAAATTCATCAATGTCATTCAAAAGATCTTCCTTTTCTTCATTGAGTTCAGTTATTTCATTTTCAAGTTCAGATATTCTTCTATTTAAGGAAGTATCTTGCATGACATTTTCAATTTTCTTTTTTAGATATTTGTTTTCTTTTCTTATTTAGAATATTTTTCAATCAACTCAGCATATGCATCTTGCCAATCTTCAATGAAATATTGTTCAAAAGAAGAGCCTACCTTTCCATCACTGATGTTGGCTATAAAGCATAACTCTTCATTTGCTGAACTTGAGGAGTTCTCTTCTTCATCTTCACTTTGGTCTTCATCTGACCAAGTTGCTATCATGGATTTTGGCTTCTCATTTTGTTGTTCTTCTTGTATTTAACCTTTTTAATCTCAGGACACTCACCCTTCATGTGTCCTATCTTGTTGCACCTGTAGCAAACAATATCTTCATCAGTTTTTTGATTTCTGCTAGCATTAAAATTTGAAGAAGAAGCATTCCTTTTACTAGAAGAATATTTTTTCTTTCCATTGAATTTTCCCCTTCTTGATTTTAAAAATTTTCTGAATTGCCTAGTCATGAGGGCAAGTTCATCCTCATTGGACTCAGACTCATCAGAACTTGATTTTTCTTGATTTTTCTCTTTGTTGCTTGATGAAGCCTTAAGTGCTACTGGTTTAGCCTTAAGCATATGTTCTTCACTTCTTTTTAGATTTATTTCATAAGTCATTAAAGATCCTATGAGTTCATCCAAAGAGATTTTGGATAAATCCTTAGAATCTTCAATCACTGTAGCCTTTGTGTGCCAAATGGATGATAGAGAACACAAAATTTTTCTTACCAGATCAGCATCAGGGTATTCCTTACCTAGTGCCTTCAGTCCATTGACAATTATCATAAACCTAGCAAACATTTCAAAAATTGATTCAACAGATTTCATCATAAATAATTCATATTCAGAAACAAGTATGTTTGCTTTGGTTTCTCTAACTTGAGATGTTCCTTCAAACATTAATTCAAGTTTATCCCACATTTCTTTAGCAGATTTACACATGGATATTCTTGAATATTCTTTAGGGTGGACAGCACACTAAAGCATATTCATGGCACTGTAATTAAGAGTAGCTTTCCTAATGTGCTCTCTAGTCCAATTCTCCTCATCTCCCTGATTTTCATAAGGACCCACTTCAACTATCCTCCAAATTTCATAGTTTTGAGCCCTAAGAAAAACTTGCATGGGATTTTTCCAATAAGAGTAATCAGACCCATTAAAGAATGGTGGTCTATTAATGGAATGGCCCTCAGCTACAAATTCTCGAGAATCCATCAATCATAATGAGAGAGAATGAAAGAGCAAGCAAACAATTCAAGCAATTAACACAGAGATCAAATAGAAGCAATCAAATCAAATCAGAAATAGATATTAACCCGCTTTGATATCAATTGTAGGATCGAATAGGTGGATGGATCAGATCTAGAAGGGGGGGGTTGAATAGATCTGACACAAATTACTGCGGAAGCTTAAGCAATTCAAAATTACTTCGAATCAGAGATCAATTCAGACAAACAATTTACTGATCTGAAGTGTGGGTGTGTGTAGATTATGGGTGAAGCAATTAAACACTTAGTGAAAGTGAAATCCTATGCAAGCATCTAGCACAGACAAGCAGATTAAACCATTGCACAAAGGATTTTTAGGTGGTTCGGAAATCACACCAGTGATTCCTACATCCACCCCTCACATAGTGAGGCTCCACTACTCAAAAGAGTACAACTCACACCGGAGCACGACAACTCCAAACACCCTTGAGCACGATGGCTCAACACACAACCTTGAGTTCAACGACTCACAAACTGAGCACGACGGCTCAAACAACAACCGGAGCACGACGACTCCAAATTGAGCATGACGGCTCAAACCACACAATGAGTGCGACGACTCACAAACCAGAGCTCGATGGCTCACAATACAAAAGCTAGATCAAACATAAAAGAAATCAGATTCTCTAGCAATGATCTGATTCATAGACTCAATAAACTCAGAAATCTGTACAGAACTTCATGTACAGATCTCACAAGAAGAAATAAGATGAACACTCCAAGAATTAGGTGAAAGAAGTATGAATTGGATGTTCTTCGGTAAAGAGGTCTTGCAGACGCTTGAGTTGAGGAGCCTTGATGGAATTCGGTGGAGATTCTCCTCAGTTGGCGATACTCTGCTTTGATGGCATCTGAAATGCCAGAAATCCATCTTCTACTGCTACTCTTCAGTTGGATCTTCTCCCTTTCCTAGCAAAGCAACCTTCTCTCCAAATATTCCTCTTGATTCCCACGTCCTTCCTCTTGAAAGGATGGCCTGCAGCTTTTGGAGATGGAGCCAGATCTGGAAAGCCTCTTTTTGCCGCCAAAAAGCTTCTTCTGGAAGTGTATGGGCTTTCTTGCCTTGGGGTAGGAGAATTATGGGTATTTATAGCCCCATATGTCCATAAAGTGCCTTGGGGTGCATGGGCACGGAAATCTAGGTCAAATCCCTTGATTCCCAAGCAGCCACGTGTCCAGAAAAATTTACGTTTTTGAGTTTCAGTCGAAGTGTGTCGACACCACAGGGCACTGTGTCGACACTACAGGCATTGTCTTCAAACTGGGCTTCTGGGACAGTGATTTAGTGTCGACACCACAGGGCACTGTGTCGACACCACAGACAGACTGTGTCGACCCCACAGGTGGACTGTGTCAGGACATTGTGTCAACACCACAGGTGGACTGTGTTGACACCACTGTGACAAATTTGTGTAAACCTGAAAATATAAAGTGTAAACCATTAATACAAGATATTATTATTAAAATGTGAGATATTAAACATCAAAAACATGTTGTTTAAGCATTGTTGTGATATGTATAAAATGTATAACATGTTCAATTAGTCATCATTTTAATATGTACAAAATGTCATCATCAAAATCAAATTATGAGTGATGTCAATTAGTCATTATTAAAGTCATCATTAAAAGGTTTCAAATACACACTCAACCCAACACAACACACGGCGGACAGGCAGACGAAGACCCTCCAGCGGCGGTAACCAGAACGCAACACCCAGGACCGTCGCGTTAAGAACGCGACGTCCAGCCCTGTCGCGTTCACAAACAGTGAACCAGTGGGTACTTTGGGCACAATCTGTCGGCCCACAAAACCCCAAAACCTGCGTAAACACCTGAAACACACACCATAGGCCACACACTGGCCTTCACAACCGCTAAGTCACAATCTGAACGATCAATACGCTATAGTAAACATAGTTAATTTTGTCACTTCTCAAATGTAATATACATACTCTCAGCTTTAATCTTGATCCAGAAATTGGAAAAGTGAGAGAACTTAACCAACCTCAATATTTAAACACCAGTATACAAATATTACTTATCTGTACAATGGCGTCCATTTCTTGAAAAGCTTATAGGACACAAGGGTAGACTTTTGTTGAATGACAAACTGCAAGTATGTAAACAGAGCATCGATAGACTTTACCAGCCCCACATATAAACAATGGTTCATGATATAGTATGCTGCCCAACTTTGTTTACGTGGCGGTGTACGATCGAGGGTGCTACAACACCTTCGACACACACCAATATCTCAGTACAGTTTGTAAAAGTGTTGAGAGTTATTTTTAAAGTATAAAAATAAATAAGAGAAAGTAACAGGTGTAGAAATAAAATTACACTCGCCATCCGACCGCACCTTTATCCGCCGATTGCGTTAAGGGTGCGATTGGACAAACAGCTTGGTGCCCCCACGTTGGGTATCTTCTACATGAGCGCGTGAGGTAGTTCATGCAAATTAAGAAACCATTGCATCTCAAATCCAACCGTAACTATTGTCAGAGTTATTGATAGATCCCTTAGCCAACAAATCAAACATGCATTGGCAGTGGACTCGAGCGGACTCGACCATGCATCTCCTTGAATGTAAACACTACACTAAACACATGCAAATGCAAGGAGCAGATCACACATAATTAGCCAATGCAAAAGGGAAAAACATGAGACAAGTGAATATTAGGGCCAATTTTTTAGGATCTTACTAAAATTTTGGTCTTATTCAATATGGGGTTGAGTAGGGGTTAATGGTGAATCTAATATCATCTCATATTTGATATGTCAAAAAATTTTGGGACAAAGATGGTTCAAATGTTTTGGAGATATCCCCAAAAAATAGTTGTAAGTTGGGGATAAGTTATCTCATACTTTTATATGGATAATTTATCTCCATCTCTTATCCCCTTTTTTCTTCTCTTTTTTTTTATTTTATATGTTCCAAAATCTAAAAAGGATAGGGGTCGATTTTGTTTCTTATTTTTATTTTATATTTTTTAGAATTACTTTAATGCAACAATAGGATTATTATTATTTATGTATTTCTTATGATTTCACCTTGACTACATACTTTGCTAATGTTATTAACACTACCATTATATCTTTCTTGTCTTTTAAATTAATTCTAGTTATATATTTAGGCACCACCCTCAATGGCCACCCCAAAATACGATAAAACTAAGGTGGTCAACTGAGATAATGATATTGATCATATTTTGCTTAATATTGTGAAATAAAATAGTAATAATGATGGTTTATGCTTTATAAAATTCAATGAAGTTATTAAAATGTAATATACATTATCAAATATCAAAAATGGTTATAAGAATAAAGAGATTGTCTGCTCTTTATCTTAGCTTAAAAAGTGACTCTGGATGGATCCGATGAGAAAAATATGTCTACATTATGTTGGCCCACGTACAGTTGGCAGCAAGACTAACCTAGAGCCGTGAATAGGAAATCTGAAGAAAAAAAATCACCACTTGAAAATGTTTGATTAGTATAAATAAATGTGTGCAATGGAAGTTAAGAGTGCGAAGCAAGCACACAAGGGACATAGACATTTATTCTTGTTCGGCCCTTCCAAATGGAAGTTTCACTAACCACCAAGTAACATTGGTTTTCCCTTAAACAAGGGGCATACAACATCCAGCACCCTAGTTGGTCTTCTTCTCTTTTCAGGTAGTAAAGCAACCCACTAGATGGTCATCACCAGGTGCAAGCTAGTCTTCCTTTCTAATCAAGGGAAACACTTGTATAGCAAGCCTTCTCTTTTAACCAAAGAGGAACACTTCTGAACACAGAAGCTAGGATCTGAAGCCCCTAGATCAAGCTCAAGATAAATAATGAAATGTTTGATCTAAGACTGAGCCTAAAAAGGAAAGAGTTTGCAAGACAAGACTCTCTTTAATCTAAATCCCCAGCTCTCTCTCTCTCTTAAATACACAGAGACACATAGAGAGAATGAGGAAGAAGGAGGACGGTTTGAACGCTTCAACCTGAATGGGCTCGAGCTCTCTTCCTTTCTTGCTTTGAGTGTGTATAGAGTTGGATACTCACTGGATGTACACTCCTTGAATGATTTTCAGGTTCACACTTTATTTCTTTTTCTTTTGCTTCTCCCTTTTATGGAGCAGCTTGAACAGATCCATTGATAGATGGACGTTGGAGTTTCTTGGCTCTCTTCTTCTTCTTCTCACCTTCCTTTGAGTCTAACAACTTCCTTGTTGTGCCTACTGGCTACTTGGAATGGAGGAAGATGTTCCAGCTGGTGCACACTTCCAAGGATGCCAGCAGCAGGTCCAAGATGTTGACTATGAGTAGAAGTGAACCTGCAGACATTAAGTACAAGGCAGATGTTTAGACTCTATAAGTCTTTTGTCAGATGGCCCTTATCTCTTTTGCCTTCTATCTATATTTCTTGCTAATAGCTAGAAATAGTAGAAAGATCTTTTTCTTTCTTACAGGAAGGAAGAGATCTTATGAGACAGGCAAAAAGATCTTCAGTCAGAGAAATAATAAAATACATTTAAATTTTCAGTTGGGTACCAAAGATATTTTGAAAGGTTTGAAATGTAGAGGCAATCGATGTTTCATAAAGGTAGTCGATGTTTAAATGAAGAGTAATCAATGTTTAAGAAGCAATTGATGTTTAAAAGACAATCGATGTTTGATTTGTAACAGTAATCGATGTTTAAGTGAACTGTAATCGATGTGTTTATATAGCAATCGATGTGATATTAAAATAGTAATCGATGTATAATGTTCAGTAATCGATGTGACATTAAAACAACAATCTATGTACCACTTCGACTGTCTGGGAGTCAGAGTTGGACTGATTACTTCGACTTCTTGAGAGTCAGTGTAAGGACTACTTCGACTTTTTAGGAGTCGGAGTAGGACTTTCATACAGTTTCGATATGATGAAGTAGCAGGCAATGAAAAATATAATAATTATGTTAAAAATGATATTAATGATATTTATGATAATCGTGAGTTTTGTTATCACCAAAATAAAAGGATAGAATATAAGAGTGGTTTAACAATCTCCCCCTTTTTGGTGATGACAAAGCTTATGTGAATTTTCTTAACAATAGATACTCAAATCATGAAATAAATATAAAATTCATAGTTTAAAAATACTCTCCCCCTTTTTGTCAATAACCAAAAAGGAAGGATCTTACCAATAAGCTGTGAGTTTGAAGGAGACTGTTGTCATTGTTTATTGCTTCCCCTTAGTGTTTGCTCCCCCTAAATGTGAGGCTCCCTCTCAGTGTATGGCTCCCCTTGATGTGTGGCTGGATGAATCTTCGATCTTCAACTTGTCTGTCGACATCTCCTATTGTATTTTCATTTGTTGTTCTGTTGGGAGGTCTTTACGAAGTGTCCCTACATTGATCATAAATTCGTGTAAGGATATTAGTAGCATTGTAATTTAGGGAATAAAAAACAAAAAGAAATATAAGTTTTAAAACAAAAACTAAAAAATAAGGATGACTACTTCCTCTTTGGATAGGAATGAAGTGAAGTGTAGGTAGTCACTAATCAGATGTTTTTTAGCATCCTTTAACCATACCCCATTTGAATACTTTTTTGCTATTTTGTTCATCAAGAGTAGATTGGCATTCTCTTCATCTTCTTCTGTGCTTGAGCTGTCTGAGGAGTTATCCTATATAGCTGTGAAGGTCTTCCTTTTATAATCCTTGTATTTCTCCTCTTTTCTCTTTATATTCTTCTTCTCTTTTCTTCTTGCTAAGATCTTTCATATTGACTTGGAGTGGATACCTTCATCTTCACTGTCACTGCACTCATTGGCAGTGGCTTCATCCGAAGTGCTCTCCTTAGCCTTGAATGCATTATTTGGCCTTCTTCTGAAAGAACTTTATCCTAATCTCTCCATGTTGATCTCATGAGCCATGAGAGATCCAATGAGCTTTTCAAATGTCATTGTGGAGAGGTCATTAGCTTCTTCTATGGCAGTAACCTTTGGAGTCCACTCCTTTGAGAGAGATGTTAAGATCTTTCTGACTATGTCTCCCTGGCTGTACTTCTTACCCAAACATGCAAGTCTATTGATGATTTCATTAAACTCATTGTACATCTGAGATATGGACTTACCTTGGTCCATTTTGAACTTTTCATATTTTGTCACCAAGATATCAATCTTGGTTTCTTTAACCTTGTATGTTCCTTTATAGGTGAGCTTCAACTTGTCCCACATCTCTTTTGCTATCTTGCAAGAAGATATTCTATTGAATTCTTATTTTGTCAGTGCACAACACATGAAGCTTTTGGCCTTGCTATTCAGGGAAATCTTATTTTTATCTTCAGCTGTCCATTCTTCTTTTGGCTTAGATATTTAGAGGTCACCATCTTCTATGATGCTCCAAAGTTGGAAGTCGTAGCCTTGTAGGAGGAATTCCATCCTTATCTTCCAGTAAGGGTAGTCTACTCCATCAAATAGAGGAGGCTAGAAGATGGATTGGCCTTTTGCAAAATCTTGAGCTGCAATTGATCTTTACTTTGAGATCGTTAGATCTTCTTGGAATATTCAGATACCAATACTCTGATACCACTTGTTGTCCCACGTACAGTTGGTAGCAAGACTAACCTAGAGGGGGGGGGGGGGGTGAATACGAAATCTGAAAGCTGAAACAAAAATCACCACTTGAAAATATTTGGTTACTATAAATAAACATGTGCAATGGAAGTTAAGTGCGGAAGCAAGCACACAAGGGACAAAAAGATTTATCCTTGTTCGGCCTTTCAAATGAAAGTTCTACGTCCAGTCCCCAAGCAAACTTTTGGGATTTTATTAACCACAAAGTAACATTGGTCTTCCCTTAAACAAGGGGCATACAACACCCAACACCCCAGCTAGTCTTCTTCTCTTTTCGGGTAAGAAGGAAACCCACTGTTTCACCTCAGCCAAGTGCTTCTTTTACCAGCTCAGAAGCAACTCACTGGTACACACCCTAGTAGGTCTTCCCTTCAAACAAGGGGAACACTAGTACAGACCCAAGATGGTCACCACCAGGTGCAAGATAGTCTTCCCTTCTAATCAAGGGGAATGCTTGTACAACAAGCCTTCTCTTCTAACCGAAGAATAACACTTCTGAACACAAAAGCTAGGACCTGAAGCCTCTAGATCAAGCTTAAGATAAATAATGAAATGCTTGATCTAAGACTGAGCCTAAGAATGAAAGAGTTTACAAGACAAGACCCTCTTTAGGCTAAACCCCCAGCTCTCTCTCTCTCAAATACACAGAGACACATAGAGAGAGAATGAGGAAGAAGGAAGACATCTTTAATGCTTCAGCTTGAATGGGCTCGAGCTCTCTTCCTTTTTGCTTTGAGTGTGTATAGAGTTGGATGCTCACTAGATGTACACTCCTTAAATGATCTTCAGATTCGCACTCTATTTCTTTTTCTTTTGCTTCTCCATTTTATGGAGCATCTTGAACAGATCCGTCGACATATGGCCGTTGGAGTTCCTTGGCTCTTTTCTTCTTCTTCTCACTTCCTTTGAGTCTAACGGCTTCCTTCTTGTGCCTACTGACTACTTGGAATGGAGGAAGATGTTCCAATTGGTGCGCACTTCCAAGGATGCCAGCAGTAGGTCAAAGATGTTGACTATGAGTAGAAGATAACTTACAAATATTAAATACAAGGCAGATGTTTAGACTCTATAGGTCTTTTGTCAGATGGCCCGTACCTCTTTTGCCTTCTATCCATATTTCCTGCTAATCACTAGAAATAGTAGAAAGATCTTTTTCTTTCTTGCAGGAAGGAAGAGATCCTATGAGACAGGCAAAAAGATCTTCAATCAGAGAAATAATAAAATACATTTAAATTTTCATTTGGGTGCCAAAGATATTTTTAAAGGTTTGAAATGTAGAGGCAATTGATGTTTCATAAAGGTAGTTGATGTTTAAATGAAGAGCAATCGATGTTTAAGGAGCAATTGATGTTTAAATGAAGTAATCGATGTTTGATTTATAATAGTAATCGATGTTTACGTGAACTGTAATGGATGTGTTTGTATAGCAATCGATGTGATATTAAAATAGTAATCGATGTATAATGTTCAATAATCGATGTGACATTAAAACAGTAATCGATGTACCACTTCGACTGTCTAGGAGTCAGAGTTGGACTGATTACTTCGACTTCTTGAGAGTTGGAGTAAGGACTACTTCAACTTTTCAGGAGTCGGAGTAGGACATTCATATAGATCAGATATGACGAAGTAGCATGCGATGAAAAATATAATAATTATGTTTAAAATGATATTAATGATATTTATGATAATTATGAGTTTTGTTATCACCAAAATAAAAGGATAGAATATAAGAATAGTTCAACACATTAACATCATTTCTACCAAATGAAGAGAGCATAATGGTAAAAAATAAATATTCTATCTGAACACTAACATCATTTCTACCAAACGAAGGATGTGGTTATCTTCAAAAGTCTATCCCTGAAAATACCAAACAACAAGTGGATTAAAGATGATGATAACTTATCCCCAAATTAATTTACCTTCATCCCCATTTTTTCTATCCCCATACCAAACAGCACCTCAGATAATGGCTCTCAACGTAAGAATGGGGTGAGAGAGGAGGGGTTAAACATGGTCATAGTTAATGAGGTATATATAGCTAGTTATAATTAGCCTAATGGCTACAAATTAAAAAGAAGTAATTCGTAGATCTAACAATTTATATTTATGAATACAGTTAGTCAGTTGGGCATGTTTGATAACCAAATAAGTCCTGATGACCCCTGATAAAAGTTGTTTATTAGCCCTGATAATTGTTCTGTCATTTTAGTAAACTAAATAACTTATCAGACACTTATCAGCACTTATTGGTGATAAGTCTAACTCCCATTTTTTAGCTGATAAAGTTATATGGGCTTATAAGGGGCTCAAAACATCTTAAAGTGAAGATAAATCTTATTAATGACCTTGATATGTGATATAAAGTTATTTTATTAATAATCATGATATGACATAAAGTGATCGATGTGACAAAGTTATCATATCTCCAAATGTTGCAGCAAAATAAAGGACAACTATCATAGGTTATCTTATCAGCGGATATCCGCCTTACAGATAACTTATCTAGTTATCAAACTTGCCCGACTATTGTTATTTGTAGACATGATGGAATAAATATACTTGAAATATTCAGTTATTCTAAGATTATATAATAATAAAGATAGATATTATATCGTATCATATATCTATATATTTTCTATAGAGCAATCTTAGAATGTAGTAAGTTTTTGACAATCTTTATGTGAACTTCTTTCCCTTAAGTTAGGTTTAGTACTCTTGACTATAGAGTATCACATTTAAATTAATCACCTTGACCAACCGATTACAAATCCAACGCTTCAGGTAATTAAGCATGGCAAAGAGAGGTTAAAAAAAAGAAAACGGCACAATAGCATTTTTATTTCTGATGAATAATGCCACCATTGCATGCCACTCTTGTCTGAAGGGTGTAACTCAAGTTTGATCCCTCTGTGTATGCGATTAACAACCTTATGTTATTAAGCCCCGTTATCTACCCTCGAATTGAAGGGTAGAGGTACACGTGGCAAATATGGTGAGAAAAAGGATGTGGGGATCACAATACTCATATTTCTTTGTAAATATATTCTCGTTTTTTATAAATTGATTTTTTTTTCTTATTTGTTGTTTCAAAAATGTTAGGGACATAGCTTCTTTTGTAAACCTTCTCTATAAACTCCTCTAAGAGAAGTCACTTAAAAGGACCTTTTTTCTATAGGTAGCAAATGCCTCCCTAACTTGGTCGTCGCTATTGGAAGCCATCTACTATACTTTTGCTTTGGGCATGTCTTGAGTGGGCCAAACTTTACTAGGTCTCATTATTGAAAGAAGGCTCCCTTTGAATGAAATTAGAAACTAATTTGAGTTCCATCTAAGTTTGAGCTCAATCAAAAGTAATGCACCCTAGTTCTAATTATATGCCCTTCTTTTATCGTTGTAAATTTCCATATCAGACACTATCTTATCAAGCCTTTCTTACAGGTTTTCTTTTTCAAACCTATCTTAGGAGAGATTAAACCTTATGGACAATCAAAGTATACATGGACGGTTTCACCTACTGCCATTAGACATTTTTATCTGTATATACTTGATAAATAGTATACACAATCCTAAGTTAGCTGAGTAGACGAGTTGCTCAACTTTAAATCATGAGCATAAGATTTTGTTGAGTCAGCTAGTCTACTTTAACAAACAACCTTGATCCAATATCAACTGAAAAATTGAGCTCAACTTATGATTACACTACTAAATTGTTGGTTAGTCATCGGCGACTAGCCGTTTAGCACCGGACGTCGCGGGCACTACCTTAGAGATGGCATTTGGCAATGCAGAATAGGTATTAGGGATGAGAGTAGAGATTATAGTTTCACTTATAAAAATGTTATATAAAAGAGAAATCGAAGAAAATGATTTATGGGATCTTGTCAAGAATATTAAAATCTATGAATTTTATACATAAAAGATTTTCAAGGATTAGTTGTTGAGGGATACTAAATAGGTCATTATATAAAGCTTTCCCTGAAAAAATTTTCTTACCTGAGATTTTGACCCTAAGTAATTTGAGATTTTGAGTAGTTATAAATAGGTATGTAGATTGGAGGGCGCTAATCCACAAATAAGAAAATTATAAGGGTTTGAACTAAAACTATCAAGTTTTAACTAATTGAAAGCTACTCCTTGCAATATTTTAATAGGAATGGTTTTGTTAATGTAGTTGTAACATAGGTCGGCTCAGACCGAGGTGACCGTTGAGGCGCTTCTCGCTGGAGAGTGAGCCGAGATGACCAAGCCGATGAGTCCCGTCTGAGGCGTGCTTGACCGACATGTGACGCTTATTCCGAGCTCTCGACCTGACCTGCAAATCCCACCGAGAGGCCTCGGCGGAGAGACACTCTGACGCTCATGCCAGTCGCTAGCTCAGCAGAATGGCCTAACCTGGGGTAGAACAACGTACCTTTGCCTGTGGAGCGTCTGCCCTTTATATAGTGTTAGGATACTTGTGCATTAGCTGGACGAGCCCGTCAATCTCGCTGACAGTTTCTGCGATTGATGTCGGATTTGAAGTTGCCCACGTACGTACTGCCAGGTCATGGCGATCGTGGTCTTAATGGCTGACGGTTCTGTGATCCTCGGACCTTACCTCATTCGCCTGTTGACCACGTGAGGGTCGTTAGGGGGCACGCATGAGCATGTTGGTCATCAGGTCAGCTGTATTCGAGCTGATGAGGTCTCCGGCTGAGCTAACGAGGTCAACTATATCTGAGCTGATGAGGTCTCTGGCCGAGTTGATGAGGTCTCTGGCCGAGTTGGTGAGGTCTCTGGCCGAGTTGATGGGCTTCTGGCCGAGCTGACGAGGTCAGCTATATCCGAGCTGATGGGCTTCTGGCTGATGGGCTTCTGGTCGAGCTGATGAGGTCAGCTATATCCGAGCTGATGGGGTTTCTCTCACTGGGGGCGGCCGACCTGGAGGGCAGCCGACCTGCCGGGATGTTCCTGTATCATTGGCCCCCCAGGTTCACATCGGGCTCAGGCCGAGGTGAAGCTGAATCTCTTCGCCGAAAGCACGTGTCTGGCCACGTGGTTCCGCTAGACCACATGACCCGCTCAGAGTCGAGTCACCCTGTTGATCAATCTTTACGAATGCTGAAGCGGCCTTGTACTCTTGAGGTCGGCTCATACACTTACTGAAGATATGTCAATTCTTGAGGTCAGCTCGGAGCTCGGACCTCTATGACTACTGAAGGTACGTCAATTTGAGGTCAGCTCGGACCTCTATGACTACTGAAGATGTCAATTCTTGAGGTCAGCTCGTACCTCTATGACTTGGATTCTTGAGGTTAGCTCGGACCTCTATGACTACGGAAGGTATGTCAATTCTTGAGGTCAGCTCGGACCTCTATGACTACTGAAGATGTCAATTCTTGAGGTCAGCTCGGACCTCTATGACTGCTGAAGGTACGTCAATTCTCGAGGTCAGCTCGGACCTCTATGACTTGAACATGTCGATTCTCGAGGCCGGATCTGACCTCTATGACTGCTGAAATGAGGTCAATTCTCGAGGTCGGATCTGACCTCTATGATTGCTGAAATAAGGTCAATTCTCGAGGTCGGATCTGACCTCTATGACTCGAAAAGAAAAGTCAGGTAACACAATCGTCGTTTCTTCGTTCCTGAAGAGTCCAAGCGACCTTGTCCAGTGAACGGACCTCCACATCTATCACGTGTGTCAGAGCAAATTTGCCTTCATATCGCATCAGACGTCGTCTTTCAGTTCGTGGAGTGCCTGAGCGACCTCATCTAGGAACATGACGTCCAAGTTCTTCACGTGTGCCGGAGCGAACACTCCTTCAAATCACGTCGGACATCGTCTTTTAGTTTCTGGAGAGTGCCTAAGTGACCTCGTCCAGGAACATGACGTCCATGTTCCTCACGTGTACCGGAGTGAACACGCCTTCAAATCACGTCGGACGTCGTCTTTCAGTTCGTCGAGAATGCCTGAGCGACCTCATCCAGGAACATGACGTCCACGCTCTTCACGTGTGCCGGAGCGAACACGCCTTCAAATCACGTCGGACATCGTCTTTCAGTTCGTGGAGAGTGCCTAAGCGACCTCGTCCAGGAATACGACGTCCACACTCTTCACGTGTGCCAGAGCGAACACGCCTTCAAATCACGTCGGACATCATCTTTCAGTTTGTGGAGAGTGCCTAAGCGACCTCATCCAGGAACATGACGTCCACGTTCCTCATGTGTGCTGGAGCGAACACGCCTTCAAATCACGTCAGACGTCGTCTTTCAGTTTGTGGAGAGTGCCTAAGCAACCTCGTCCAGAATCACGTCGTCCATGCTCTTCACGTGTGCCGGAGTGAACACGCCATCAAATCACGTCGGACGTCTTCTTTCAGTTCGTGGTGAGTGCCTGAGCGACCTCGTCCAGGAACATGACGTCCACGCTCTTCACGTGTGCCGGAGTGAACACGCCTTCAAATCACGTCGGACTTTGTCTTTCAGTTCGTGAAGAGTGCCTAAGCGACCTCATCCAGGAACACGATGTCCACGCTCTTCACATGTGGTGGAGTGAACACGCCATCAAATCACGTCGGACGTCGTCTTTCAGTTCGTGGAGAGTGCTTGAGCGACCTCGTCCAGGAACATGACGTCCACGCTCTTCACGTGTGCCGGAGCGAACACGCCTTCAAATCATGTCGGACGTCGTCTTTCAGTTTCTGGAGAGTGCCTAAGCGACCTCGTCCAGGAACATGATGTCCACATTCCTCACGTGTGCTGGAGCGAACACGCCTTCAAATCACGTCGGACGTCGTCTTTCAGTTCGTGGAGAGTACCTAAGCGACCTCGTCCAGGAACATGACGTCCATGTTCCTCACGTGTGCCAGAGCGAACACGCCTTCAAATCACATCGGATGTCGTCTTTCAGTTCGTGGAGAGTGCCTAAGCGACCTCGTCCAGGAACACGACGTCCACACTCTTCACGTGTGCCGGACCTCTATGACAGTCGAGTTCAACTAAAGAGGTGTTGGCAAAGTCGTACTGACCTTTAGTAGCATGTTCCTGGATGAGGTCACTTAGGCACTCTCCAAAAACTGAAGGACGACATCCGACGTAATTTGAAGGCGTGTTCGCTCCGGCACATGTGAAGAACGTGGACATCATGTTCCTGGACGAGGTCGCTCAGGCACTCCACAAACTGAAAGACGACATCCGACGTGATATGAAGGCGAGTTCGCTCCGGCACACGTGATAGATGTGGTGGTCCGTTCACTGGACAAGGTCGCTTGGACTCTTCAGGAGCGAAGAAACGATGATCGTGTTACCTGACTTTTCTATTCG
Source organism: Colocasia esculenta (assembly GCA_014218235.1). Classification (NCBI taxonomy): domain Eukaryota; kingdom Viridiplantae; phylum Streptophyta; class Magnoliopsida; order Alismatales; family Araceae; genus Colocasia; species Colocasia esculenta. The sequence continues at coordinate 74,072,184 of CM024766.1, read as the reverse complement.
AGTCATAGAGGTCAGATCCGACCTCGAGAATTGACCTCATTTTAGCAGTCATAGAGGTCAGATCCGACCTCGAGAATTGACCTCATTTCAGCAGTTATAGAGGTCAGATCCGACCTCGAGAATTGACATCTTCAAGTCATAGAGGTCCGAGCTAACCTCGAGAATTGACGTACCTTCAGCAATCATAGAGGTCTGAGCTCCGAGCTGACCTCAAGAATTGACATCTTCAGTAGTCATAGAGGTTCGAGCTGACCTCGAGAATTGACATACCTTCTGTAGTCATAGAGGTCCGAGCTGACCTCAATAATTGACATCTTCAGTAGTCATAATGGTCTGAGCTGACCTTGAATTGACGTACCTTAAGTAGTCATAGAGGTCCCAGCTCCGAGCTGACCTCAAGAATTGACATATCTTCAGTAAGTGTATGAGCCGACCTCGAGAGTACAAGGCCACTTCAGCACTCGTAAAGATTGATCAACGGGGTGACTCGACTCTGAGCGGGTCACGTGGTCTAGCAGAACCATGTGGCTAGACATGTGCTTTCGGCGAAGAGATTCAGCTTCACCTCGGTCTGAGCCCGACGTGAACCTGGGGGGCCAATGATACGGGAACATCCCGGCAGGTCGGCTGTCCTCCAAGCCGGCCGCCCCCAGTGAGAGAAACCCCATCAGCTCGGATATAGCTGACCTCGTCAGCTCGGTCAGAAGTCCATCAGCTCGGATATAGCTGACCTCGTCAGCTCGGCCAGAAGCCCATTAGCTCGGATATGGCTGACCTCGTCAGCTCATCCAGAAGCCCATCAGCTCGGCTAGAGACCTCATCAGCTCAGATATAGCTGACCTCGTCAGCTCAGCCGGAGACATCATCAGCTCGGATATAGTTGACCTGACGACCAAAAGGCTCATGCGTGCCTCCTAACGACCCTCACGTGGTCAACATGCGAATGAGGTAATGTCCGAGGATCACGGAACCATCGAGGACAGCCATTAAGACCACGATCGGCATGACCTGGCAGTACGTGGTCAACTTCAAATCCAGCATCAATCGCGGAAACCGCCAGTGAGATTGACGGGCTCGTCCAACTAATACACAGGTATCCTAACACTATATAAAGGGCAGACGCTCCACAGACGAAGGTACGCTGTTCTACACCAGGCTAGGCTATTCTGCTGAGCTAGCGACTGACAAGAGCGTCAGAGTGTCTCCCCGCCGAGGCCTCTCGGCGGGCTTTACAGGTCAGGTCGGGAGCTCAGAACAAGCGTCACACGTCGGCCAAGTGCGCCTCAGACAGGACTCATCGGCTTGGTCGTCTCAGCTCACTCTCTGGCGAGAAGCGCCTCAACGGTCATCTCGGCTTGAGCCGACCTATGTTACAACTGCAGTAACATGTTTATTTATTTTTGGACCACGTAACACTATTATGCCTGGACAAGAAAAACACAACATTGTTATTATTATTTTGGAAGTGAGGGGAAAAGGATAGATGGATTATCTTACAAAGTAGGCCGGAAGGGGATGGAAGCTGCCGCAGCCCAAGCCAAAAGAGTAGATCGATGCCGATTTTGGATAGGGGAGAAATGGATGGATGGGCCTACCCATGGCGGGAGCGAAGGCCCATTACGCTCTCGTGGGCCCCCGCTCTATGTCGTATTCTTTCCGGAGCCCGCAGCGTGCGCGCGCCCCGGTCCCGCCATCCTCCCGCTGCCCCGCATCCGGACGACGCGCCCCCACTCCACTCCAAGCTTTACCATGCGGCGTCCCTCTCCACCCGCGCGTCGCTTTCTGCCCGTTATCCGCCAACGCCAAAACTGCGACGTTCTTCGCATCCTGCCACGTCATCGATCGGGAGGTGAGCTGAGCAGTGCCAGGAGATGAGAGACACTGGTGGGGACGCGATAAAATCTTCCGGCTTCGCCCACGGCTAGGTAGAAGCCGGAGAGGACTGGATCGATCGACCCTCTCTAGGCAGGCGGCAGTGTACTTGTTCTGGCGGTGGGAGTCCCCACAGCGGTGTGGGCGTGTGGCCCGGAGAGATGCGGAGAGATGGCCCGGATTACGGAGATGGCGGCTTCCTCCCACCACACTGCTCGCCGCTCTCATCCTCACCGCTCGCATTCTGCCTCCTCCGTCGTCCGCATTGCCGCACGCATGTGCCGTGACGCTGCCGCTGCCAACCGGGACTGCGGCATGTGGAGGAGGAAGATGACGGGCTTGGCCGCCGCCTCCATTTGCTTCCGACAAGAGTCCGCCCCCCACGCTTCGCCGCGTAGCCGATGGTTCCTATCTTATCAGGATTCGTGGAGTGGAGGCGTCGGGGTGTCGTGGAGGGCGACCATCTGCTGCAGGGGAACGGGAGGGGGTGCGCAGTTGGGGGTGGAGCAGGTGTGGGAGGAGGACCAGGACGAGGATCCGAGTCTCCTCGCCCTGGAGGCGGAGATATACGACTTCATGCTCAGGTCCTCGAAACCGACGCATTTCCCGACCACGGACGAGCTGATTGCTGCTCGGCGGATGGACCTGGTGCAAGCCATCGCTAAACATGGTGGTTGGCTTGCCTACGGCTGCGGTTTCGATGACGGCGACGATGACGGCACTGGCATTGATGATGGCTATGGTGGGGACGAGGGGTCCGGTGGTGATGGTAAGGAGAGGGGAGCGCAGCTACCGGGAGGAGAGTGGACGGCCGATGCAATCAGTCCCCTTCATCTGGAAACAGGATCAGAGACTATTGCCATGGAAGACGGTGGGATCGCTGTTGGTTGGCAGGATAACATGGTACTTCAGCAACAGAGGTTAATCAGCGATATGGATTCTGCTTCTTATTCCTCTTTCTCGGCTTCTTACTCGTCTGGTAGATCAATTTGATTGTGCTGCCCTTCTCCTTCTCATCTATGCTAGGTCTCACTACGTCTTTAATATCTCATACTGCTCAGAGAAGTGGAGGTCGGGGAAGAGAGCGGAATTGAGGGCATTCTGAACCGGCTGGAGAAGGAGAGGAGTTCCTCTTTTCTGGAAGTTGACAATAGAATTTCCTCTAATAGCAAGGATCATGATTCAGGATCTGCTGGTATGCTAGTTTTTTATATTCGAGAGCTTGTTAATGCTTTCCCATTTTAGCGCGCGATGCTTACGTATTAGCTGGATTGTACGTATGTATGGATCCACTATATTTGGCAAATTGTATCTGATCTCCTGATGTTTCGTTCAAATTTTCTGGATCGCTTGTTCTTTCCTTTATATTCTAACTATTTAGTCTGGAAGTGTAGCTTCATCGTTGAGATAGATTGGGGAAATCCTTTGTTACAGGATTCTTTTGGCTTTTGTATTGTGTAAGCAGGGGCTTGGTACACTAATAGAACACCTCGTGTTGGATCGATCCTTTCACATGTGAGCTTGCTTTTCAAATTTTTACCTTCCAGAAAATCTACAAGGCATTCTGGTGGTCATTGATATGTTCAAGGCAATGATCAACAAGGATGGAGTTTAAGAATCACCTTGACAAAGGCCTTGAAATGACTCAAAGTACCTAGTAAGGCAGCCATAATATATAACAGACAATCAGGAACTTGAAATGAGTGCTACTACGGAGGATACAAACCCTGCAGGTAACACAAACTGCTTAAGAATGGCAAGATGAAGGTCCCACCCCAGATGGCCATAGGTCTTTGCCAGGTCCAACTTATAAAGAAGAACATCCACGTGCTTAACTACGAAACTCATGAAGAAACCCGAGCCAAAGAGATATCCTCGACAATATATCAATCTTCAACGTAGTACTCTCCTCAGAGATGGTGTGAGTCAGTATGATACCCAAATGAGCAGTAGTGAAACCTGGAAATAATCTTGTAACTGAAAGTGCATAGACTTATAGGAAAAATTACCACATCTGTGAGGTGCCTCAGTTTTAGGAACTGTAGTAATAATAGACAGAGGAAGGTCTGCACCGAATGAAGAGCCTTGAGAGAATGGCATCACGGCCAGGAAAAGATCCTTGCAAATAGTGATCAGCAAGAGGGATGAAAATGGCCTGTAAGATCCATCTGGGCTGGTGCACTGTCAGCTGATTTGAAGCAAACTACATTCTTGATCTAAGTGACAGCACCCAAAACCTGGTCATTAGAGATAGATATGTAGTTTAGAATGTTCTCTAGAATAAATGAGGATACAAAATGAGGCTAAGAAGAAAAGAGTTCAATGATAAGACACAACTGATTTTCTACAAATGGCTTGATTCTAAATGAGAACTCCTTGCTCATCTTGAAACTCTGAAAAACCGGTCTCCTGTGTGGCTGCACATAGATATATCATCCAATGCACTGCTGACGAAGTCCTCTTTGAAGCCACAGCAAGAAAAGACATGCCACTTGATCTTTGCATATGGGGAGCACTCATGAAGGGTTTGGCAACCAAAGCATGCTGAAAGAGAGTGAGGGAAGCTTTGATTTCCTCTTTAAAGAAGAAAACTATGTGCTCTCCCTTGCTAGTGAAGGGCTGTTGACACGGGATTTTTCTATGACACAATTTTGTTTATTTGTTTGATTTTGTTTTTGGTTCATGGTATTCATTTATTTCACATATTTTGGATTTTGGTATTTGCGGGGCGTGCCAATCTGTCTAGTAGACAGGAGAAAAAGTCCGCGCGATGCGGAGGAAGGGTTTTGGTGTCCGAGGAACGGACAGGTATTGGTGTCCGAGGAACGGACGGGTGTTGGTGTCCGAGGAACAGACGGGTATTGGTGTCCGAGGAACGGACGGGTATTGATGTCCGAGGAACGAACGGGTATTGGTGTCCGAGGAACGGACGGGTGCGCCAATTTTAATATGAACTTCTTTGATTACGTGTCTTTTCATCAACAGGCGATCAGGGTAGCGTGTGCTGGACCTCTGCCTCCATCGATCGGAATCGATGTTATATTTACATCGAGTTAAAAGCCCTCGGTATTATTTAATACCAGCTTTAACCCGAATACCATTCATAGCAAGGATGAGAACATATATATGTAAAGAATTTAGAAAGTCCTAATATGATATTTTTCCCTCTTTTTTATTGAAAATGCATTTTACTCTTTGAAAATGTTCGAGTTTGTTTCATTTTGAATGGTATGAGATGGTATGGCTGCCTATTTTCTTTGGGTGTGAAATATGATTTTGAAAATGGAACGGGTATATATTCATGGACCCGTTTGAGGTTTAAAATGTATGATTTGAACTTTCGTTTGGAATGGGTATACACCCGCAGGTTATTTCTGGGCTTTATAACTTGGGCAGCACTTCCACATGGGCAGAGTTGTTGTGCAAATTTATAGTATGACTTTGATTATAGATTATGAAGTTCCGTGACATATATATTTTTTGTGGGGCGAAGCCTCTCTTTGAACAGAGCTTCCCTTCTTCTTTTGTTCGCATGGAGATGACCTTGCAGACATATGGATATATTTCTTGTGAGGGTCCTTGTCAAAGCGGAGTTTCTCCCCGATGAACTATCCACATGGGTAAACTCTTTTGTGAATATATATATATATATTTCTGGCAGAATTTCGGCTCGGCCAGAGTTTGTCTTTTCTTTTCTTCTTTTTAGAAATATATTCATATAATCATGATTTTTCATGGGTGTATGCATATATTTTCTGCAGAACTTCCGCTTAGGTAGAACTCCCTTTATTGCATACAAATGTGGAGTTGTAGACATCTGAGTCTGTTTTCGGGCAGAACCTCCGCTTAGACAAAATGTCCTCAAGAAATGTATACATATGAAATGGTGTTTATATGAATATGTTTTAGGGAGAGTCTCTACTTAGGCAGGATTCTTCCCGCAGAATACATGTGCATAGCCATGAATTTGTAATTTTATGAATATCTTCTCGAGCGGTATCTCCATTTAGACGGAGTTTCCATCATGAAAGGTATCTCTGTAGAAACAGAGTCTCCTTCGAGAAATATACTCATATGAATCCAAATTTATGGTTGTACAAAAGTGTTCTTGGGCAGAATTCCCGCTTAGGCAGAGTTTCCCCTAGGAAACATATGCACATAAGCACGGATTCGTAATTATATGAATATGTTCTTGAATAGAGATTCTACTCAAATGGAAGTTCTGCTAAGGAACATATATGTATAGGCGCAAAATTGCCATTTTTTATGGATATATTCCCGAGCTATAACCCCGCTTGGGCGAGATCTCCCCAGAGTTTATTCTGGAAAAGGGGGTTTCTGCCCGAGCAGAGTTTCCTTTAGGGAAGATATACATATGAATGCAAATTTGCAAATATACGGGTATGTTCTTGGGCAGAATCTCCGCTTGGGCAGAGTCTTCTCTAAGAAACATATGCATATAAATACGAGTCTGTGGTTACATGGACATGTTTCTTCAGAAGGAACTTTGTCATGGGCAGAGTTTCCTCCCGAGAAAGCATATATGTATAAGTACAAATTTGAGGTTTATGGATATGTCCTTAGTCGGAATCTCCACTTGGGCAGAGTTTCCCCTAGGAAACATATACATAAAAACACAAATTTGCGAATATACGAATATGTTGTCGGGTAGAATCTCCACTTGGGCAGAGTCTCCCCTAAGAAACACATACATATAAACACAAACACACCATCCCAGAGACTTAGCACTCGATGGGAGGTGGCACATATGCGTCTGGATGCGTAGCATTCAGAGCACGAATTACAAAGGTATTTAAATACCATATGTCCATGTATGGACGGTATTTAAACCCTATAGCCCATGGGGGCCGATGCCGTTATTACGGACTTAAGAAGAGAGAATTGTCGATGTCGTATGGAGATGATCTCTCGATTTCTCACTCTGCTCCTAGTAGGGAAGGGGGGGTTTGGAAACTTTTGTATCTTTTTCTTTGAGAATTTCGGGAAAACAGGGGGACAGCACCACGGGATGGAGAGGGCTGTAGCCTTTTTTTTTGGGGGGGCCCGGCACTTTTAGAATGGGGGGATGGGGGTGCCTTTTATAGGGGAAGGCCCCCCCTTACATGCGTGGGAGTGGGGCTCCCTTTAACCGATGGGAGTCCCATCGGTTAGAGGGTTAAAACCCCTCAACCGATGGGAGTCCCATCGGTTAGAGGGAAAATTCCCTTTAACCGATGGGGGTACCATCGGTTAGAGGGTTAAAACCCCTCAACCGATGGGAGTCCCATCGGTTAGAGGGAAAATTCCCTTTAACCGATGGGGGTACCATCGGTTAGAGGGTTAAAACCCCTCAACCGATGGTAGTCCCATCGGTTAAGGGGGAAAGCCCCTTAACTACCATCGGTTGGGGGTTTTCTCTTTTTTTTAAAGGGAATTCCCCTTAACCGATGGTGGTTCCATCGGTTAGAGGGGAATTTCCCCTCAACCGATGGAACTCCCATCGGTTAAAGGGGAGAATCCCCTTAACATCGGTTAGGGGATTCTAAAGGGGAGATCCTCTTAACAGATGGGACTCCCATCGGTTAGAGGGGAAAAACCCCCTAACCGATGGTGCTTCCATCGGTTAAGGGAGGGGGAATTTCTGGGAATGGGGAATAGGCAAAATTTTTTTTTTGTGTCCACAAGGGCCTGAAGGCTTGTTGATGGATCCCATTGAAGATGTTGGGGAACTCATTGCACTGTATCTTGAGAGCTGACTATCCAAGAGCAGCTCATCTTTCTAGATAATCCTATTGAATGTTAACTGGGGTGAATGCTTACTTACCTCATTGAGTTTCATATGCTAAAATTTACCACTCCTCTTGTTGCATGATTATTTATTGCAGTCATTGTTTGATCTTCAAGGTTCAGTACTTGCTGTATTGGGTGTTGACGCATAGGTGTTGGCATCGAGAATGCTTAGAATTTCATTTCACTGTACATTAACAAAAAAATTACTTTATTATAGGGTTCTTGATGACAAATCGGTCCTTATTTTGATTCAAGATAGATCTTTTCATTTACCTTAATTATTGTTTTGATATGCAGATAATGGAACTATTCCATATGGCAATAGATATGGAGGAGAGAACTTCATGAGTGGCATGCATATGGATGACCTACTAAGGCAAATCACCAATGACTTGCAAAGCGGAAGTACCGAACCTAAGCCTTCTAATGGAAATGATACAATGAAAATACAATCCCGTCTCCAATTATTGGAATCAGAGCTTGATTCTGTACTTTGTTCACTCAGGTCCAGAACTGATGCGGTTGTGACACAAAAGGTGTTTGACCTGTTCTCACTTCTGAACTTCTGAATCAGTTCCAGTTTATGATAATATCAATTATGTGCAACTAATGCAAATGATCTTTTATGTTACTTGTTGATTTATTTGTTTTTATTTCTCTTGCTGAATATTTCTTTTATTTGGGTCAACAGGTGTGTATGGTTCATATTAATTACTGTCAATCTTTGTGATTTTGTGGTCAGAAGCTCCTAAACATGCAAATATGATCTCTCCATTTTTTTATTTATTGATTTGAGGCTGCTTTGATGCTGTCTCCAAGAATCAAGGTTCACCGCATCGGGGAATCGGGGCGAATCAGGTTTTTCCTGATCCACCACGATTCACCTGAATCGGGCCGATTCGCATGGGAATCGGATGGGAATTGGGCGAATAGGGTTTCTCCTGAATCGATCCGATTCGGCCGAATCGGACCGATTCGACCCGCCACGCCAAACCATGCCAAGAATTAATACATGACTAACCATCCTAAAATTAGTTTGGAAACTTTATCATCTGCAATCTCTGTCCTATCTTCTTCATGCCATGAAGAGTTTGCCTAGTTTGGATGGCAATCCTTATATTTCTAACTTGACATATGGAAGGCTTATTGAATGGGTTGAAGTTTTCCCCCCTCTTTTCCTGATTTTCAATGGATTTCCTGTTAGTTACAGAAAACTTCCCTGTTGCAACTTTTTTTACCATCCAATTTTACAAATAAAGATTCAAAGGTTAAAAATAAATGATGGAGATAGGAAAATATCTTAATGCTAAGCACCTTCAGCATGCTAAATTTGCAGTCGGGGGAGAATGTTTAGGAGGGGTGGGGGGAGGGAGAGAGAGAGTATATGTAAAAGAATAGATAAAATCTGGGCCTTTTGACCAAGGTGGGGCCTCGTTCAAATGGCTGAGGATATGCCCTGGTAGGAGCATCTATTTCCTTCCTGCCTGTGTGGTGCACACTGAAACAGAACTCGCCCACACACTATATATCCAGGCATTTTTTTCTCCGGTCTTACGTCAATGGGAATAAAGTGTGCAACTGGAAGGGTTCCTGTTACAGATTAACCGGAACAATTACTCTCTCTCTCTCTCTGGGTGGGGGAGAGGTTCCTCTCCCAGCTATAGAGAAACATGAATCAGTTTGAGAGGGTTAAAGCCACTAGTTTAGGGGTATGCTATCTATTAATTTGCAAGAGTATTTTGCAAAAGTCTCAAGAAATGTATGCATCTTGTACTGTTGGCTTTTGCCAATCTGGATTCGCTGTCATATAGTTCAATAGTGCAAAATATGGTTCATTATTTGATAGATTGCACTCAACACTGTTTCCTATTCAACAGGTGTTTAGTGTCTTGTATATTTATGTGTGTGTGATTCTTTAGGGTCAAGAAGGCTCCATTCAGGATTTGCACAAATTTTGTGATGCTTTGGAGTTCCAAGAAACTGAAATAATGAATGCTCAAGACAAACTAAGAGGACTGCGAGCCAAACTGGTAGCACTTGAAGGCAAGATAGCACTTGATATAGTGTAAGAAAACTTGTGTGTACATTCCTCTGGAGGCATTACTTCTCCATTTTTCCGCTTTGTCACATGCTATCTACCTATTAAAAGTGAAGCACAGAGGATTTTGGAGGAGAAGCAGAGAAGACTTAATGCAGCGCAGCAGGCAATGAGCATCCTCCGTACAGCCTGTGTTGTTTGGCCTAATACAGCATCAACAGTTTTCTTAGCTGGGTCTTTTGATGGGTGGACCAGTCAGGTTGGTTCTTTTGCACAAAGGAATAATTCATGTCTATTCTAGTAGACATTTGGTTCACTTTTATTAGATCTCTGTTCTTAATAAATTTTTTTACTGTTTTTAGCTTTTGTTCTTGTAATCTCTTTCAATTAACTTATAGTTCTTCTAACTTGGCTACTTAGCCTTGAACGAAAGAAATATAACTTTCTTTAGAAACAAGTCCACATGGGCCTTTTGTGAGTCTGCCTGTCATTTGGATAGGTTCAAATAGATGTATCGTAGACCATGGATTAGCTTATTGGCTGAAGCAAAACTGTTTTTAGTAATACTTTCTGCTGGGTATGGTATGCAGAAAATGCTCCACGCCCTATCTTGTCCCCCATCCCCACACTCTCTTGTGTAGCAAGAACTATTCAAGCTGATTAACACCATGTTATGACCATGGCATGTCATGGGCTACCCAGATTTCCTATACTATTGAAGGGTATAATTTTCTGAGTACTAGTTATGAAAAAGTCATTGATATACACAGGGATGTGGGAATCAAGTATGTACGACCACTTAGAGAATATTTATTCGTCCACTGAAGGATAATGACTTGATGGATAAAGGATACATGTGAAAGAAAAGGCAGATCACAAATTCATGAGAGTTCACTGGCAATCATTTAAGAAGCTCAAATAGGAACCAGCTAAGGTCCCTTAAAGACTAGTTTCAAGGTTTGCAGAACCAGAACTGGTTCCTGGGCTGGCAGGGGCCAGTTCAGGTCCTTGTCCCACTTGCAAGACTGGTTCTGGGTACCACGGTCTACTGAAGATCTAAATTTTTTTGGCTTGAGTAACCAATTAAGATCCACAAAGAATCCTCTATCATGGTGGATTCAGTAAGAATCTGTTGATCATCCGAACAGAAGCACAATTACCTATGGCTCAAAGATTAAAACAAATCAACCAATCATTCACTTAACAATCTTAATTATATGAACACTTGAGTCTCTTGGAATTGATTACTTGAGTATACCTCTCCAGATGCTTTTCCTAAAAGTGGACTGTATCAATAATTTTATCGACTAAACAGAAGAAGTATGGACAAAGATGGCAAGCAGAGGTTCTCCACCTCAATCTAACAACCTCCCTTAAGCTACTGAAGGAAATACTAACACACTGCACCAATTATGAAGGAAAGAAAATCATGTAAAACAAGTATCTTTGACATAGATAAGACCATCCAAATGCACAATGATTGTGCTCTCACCAAATACTCTTAACAAACCACACAAGAAAGAATGCTGAAAACTTGACTCCTCATGTTCTTGCCTTCTGCTGAATAATTGCAGAAAAGTACTCAAAGTTGGTTGAGATTGAAGTAGGGTGACCAAAGATCTTCCAGACGTCTTTGCTGTTTGGGCAAAGAATCAATAAGTGATCATATCTTCCACAAGTCACGTACAATGTTTCGAATTTCCTTTATGCCTTTAAATTTTAGGGACTATTCTTCTTTCAAATATCAGCCACATAAAGGAAATCTCACCATATTGAGGACACTCTGGGTGATAGCCGCCTCAAAGTTGGTATATAGTTTTAACTGATTTAACTGAAAATTTCCCAGAATTATTCCCCTAGCAAAACAGTCCTTGTGGTTACCGTCAATCTGGACCACCTACAAAAACTTCTAATGGAGCAAGAGATTCCAATTTTTCTACCCCCACAAACCTCGTCTGAGCACCACAACAAAAATGACATTGTTTCCCTCCTGCTGATAACAGTCATCATCATCATCATCAGAGCCTTATCCTATTATTTGGGGTTGGCTACATGAATCCTGCTGATAACAGTGCTGACTGTAAACCATTTATCAAAGCAATCTGAAAAGATTTTGAAATCTATCTTTGAGGTTGTGTCGTGATCACCATAGATTTGTCACACCAAAGTAATGCCTATTGACCGTTGCTAATTTTAATCCAGATACCTTTTTCCTATGAGAGGAAGCTTAAGAATACCTTTCCACATGGGGGATATGGACGAATTGTTGTCCCTTTCCAAGTAGAATCCATAATGCCCCTTGTTAATGTAAAATTACCTTCTTCTGGAGTTTCATCCTCAACAATGTATCTGAAGAAATTTCAGATTCAATCTAGCAAATGAGAGTGAGAGAAGACCAAGTAACTAAAAGTTGGTCAATTGAGTTTTTAACTTGCTTGGAATGCATGCCACTAGTATGTATGTTCTCCTCTTTCCTTTTCCTTCTCATTCTTCTCTTGCATTTACTTTTCCTTCTCACACTTCCCTTTCCTTATATTTTTATCTCTCATGTCCTTTCAATAACCCTTGTAAAGATGATAAGCAATTGACAGCAATGGGTTAGAATATTTTTGAGAGTCATGTTACTTGAAATCTCTGAATGTTTACGAGTGTTTGCATATGCCCTTATTTATTCATTATTGTTTACTAGAATGTCAACTATGTTCACTTGCCATATAACTGGAAACATCTGTTGGAAACTTGGAAAGTAATAGAAATCGTCTAAAATTCATTAATAATAATGCCTGTTGGTCTTGAGAAACTGGGCTTTTCAAAGTTTGATTCCATTACATCAATTCTAATTGGCTTGTTAATTTTAAGGTCTTCAGAGTTTGAATTCTTGTACTACATCTAGATCATATATTCTAGTTAAGAAACTCTAAACTTTGAACCGTTCTCACTTGATAACAAAATAATAAAAGAGTTTGTAGGGTAAAAGACTTGTATGGACAGCACTAGATTACAAATGTTAGGTTTTGTATATCACATACATACAAACTTCATGCCAAAGAGTCTCCCCTCCCTTCTCCATCCTTGCCCACTAACTTCTCTATGAACCATCAGTTAAAGAGGCATAAAATCGGCTCTTCCCCTCTCCTTTTCTATTTGTTTCTCTTACCCTTGCTTCCTGTGTAGCTTCCCTCTCTTTTTCCTTCTCTTCTCTCCTGCATGGTATGCAGAACTGGCCAGACCGGATTGGAACTGGCTTAACTGGATGCAGAACCGGCTGGATTAAGGACCGGAATTGAAACTGCACCCGCCAGTCTAGAATCTGGTTCCAATTCTGTAAAACCATGTCCTCCTCCACTCTCACTTTCTCCCTTATTCTCTTTCTTACCACGCTTGAGGTGGCTATGGTAGGGGGGAGACCAGCGATCCACTTATGTAGAAAGACTGAGGTGAAGAGAACAAATAGGAGGGGCTGGGAGATGATGGTTTGCACAATCCCAACAGGGAAAAGCAGCTGTTTGAAAGGAGGAGCTAAGCATTTTTCCGCTAGATAAGGTGTCAACTATGGATGCTTATGTGTTAAACTTAGTGATGAATCACATGACCAGTTGGCGAGTGAAATATGTCATGCTTATAGTCCTGCCTTACCATGTCTTCAGATCAATCAATGAGTAACATACTCACACAGTGAATCATGCCATATGTCATTTGCCAGTCAGATTGACATGTTTGCACAAGCTTTGACCAATCAAAGAGCTGCCCAACATCATCAGCTTGGTAAGACCAATTTCTGAAAAATATTACATATGATACACATTATTGAAGCTTGACTTTAAACATCCATTTTTTGAAATTACCTTCTCACTTTCTAGTCTTCTCTCATTAAACCTTAGTCTTCTTATTTTCCATGCTTCTCTGATTGGCATTACTTGACATCTCCACATTCCTTGACCTAGGTTTCTTTTCATTTCCTTGTCTTTTTTCCCTCTTGACAATTGATAATGGAGGAGAATTGATTGCACAAGTATTACTTGGTTCTTTTCCACCTATATATTCATTATTTACTGATTCATTCTGTGTCCTCTTGTTAATGTTCTAATCTGTAGATGACTTCAGTTGTTCTTACCTATCCAATATACATTTGGTAACTTCTTTTGGGTTGGCATAGTTTCAAGTTATCGTAAGTAAGCAATGAATATGTTTGTGCATTTGGAAAGCAGATGCAAATGGAAAAGACAAGCACGGGCATCTTTTCTTTGTACCTGAAGCTATGTCCAGGCAAATATGAGGTTGGCATTTCTTGTCAAACTTGGGTCATTGATTTTGCACAGTGCTGCTTGCTTAACTTATTTTCCATTGCAGATTAAGTTCATTGTTGACGGTGTGTGGAAGGTAGATCTACTCCGCCCAGTTGTAACCAATAATGGGCATGAGAATAATCTCCTGATTATACAATAGGTGCATTTGTTTGAGGTGAAATTTTGTGAAGTTACACTAGGCTAACTCCACCTTGTATACATAAATGGGAACGAGAATATATCCTCATCATTCAATTGGTAACTGAGTTTTCTGTGGGGAAATTCTGTGTTGCTACTTCTTTCCAGAATCAATTCTTTTCATTCTATATCTGTTTTTCACGCAATTCTGTACCAGGTAACCTCTCTCTTCACTTTTAATTATTGACTCAGTTCTGTGTACACGGACTGCTTAGTCTAGGTGGAGGTTCAGTATTCAGGTGTTCCTCTATCCTGCCTTCTAACGTTTTCCTTAAATTATAGTGATAATATCTAGGTGCCAGGGATGCACAAGATGATGGAGTCTCTTGTTGGTTGTAAGTGATCACCTTTTGAGGGATTGTGGTCCTCGCATGCTGCCTCTTTCAGAAGGATCCAAAGGTCATTGCATCCTTAAGAGTATCAGGATCACCATCTCTCTATCAGGCAGCACTGGAAGGTCTTCCAACTGAGAACGTATGTCTGGGGGCCATACATGCCTTTCTCCGAAGGCTGGTCGACTCCTTAACGAAAGGGAATGGCATTGTGATTTCTTTTCCAATAGAAACATCCATTGGAATTGGTATCTACTTTCACGGCCAACAAGGCAGTGAACTCTTTTGGATCCGATCGTCGATACGAAAACCGGAATTGGATTGTTCACAGGAGATGCCACAAGTACGATCCTGTTCTGGTCTCTCTTTTGCTCTTTTCCAAATTATCATCAAAGAACAAGTGATGTTACTGTACAGCTACCAATATAAAACGATCCAAATAAGCAGACGGGTTGACAACGTGCATTCACCATCATGGATGTGCTATACTTCATCGACCAACTGATAGTCATTATTGACAACTTACAATCTTTCATGAGTGTGGCATGTGTGAGTGGCCATATCTACGTAGCTTTTGTCCCAAAGCATTAGCTGCAGAGTTCTCACCTGTAATCTTTGTTTGCCTATGTGAAATAATAGGCTGGGAAACAAATTCCGTACTTGCGCAGGAATATGCTCTAGTTGGGCTGGATGTAGATTTAGTGCACCTTGTGGATGTTGGCATCTGCTTTGATCTCTTAAACTAGCATCCTACATTTGTGTGAATAAGAGATAAAATGGTGTTCAATGGACAGAACAACATCACTTATGCAAGTACATGTATCAGAATAGCTCACCCATAGTTGGCTGAGTTTAGATCTTGCTCGTCTGAACAGCACCTTGTTTAAGTGCTATTGAAAGCTGGGTGGCCTGGGGATGAAGAACGTGCAATTACATTTTAATTAACCCGGTTGCTGAAGCCTCAAGGCCTATGTTTCTGAGTGTGAAGATATATATATATATATATATATATATATATTCGAAGAGAAGATAAAATGCTTAGGGTCCGATTAGTTGGTTGTAAAATATATTTATAGAAAAAAAGTTGTCTAAGGAAGAATATTTGCAGGAAAATAAAAAGTATAATTACCCATTTGATAAATGGTTTTTCTTAAAAGTTTTTTCGGAATTTGTTTTTAGTTAAATAATATTCAGAAATATTTTTTTAAAAAGTATTTATAAAATCTCGTGCACAATTCTTGTAGGCTTAGGTGGTGTTTGATAAATCTTGATTGATGTTTATTGTCTTGAAGTCGACGCAGGTTGTTGGCGTCAGTCATCGAGTGTCCAGGGCCGGTAGCTGGTCGACGATGCTGCTGTCGGGTGTCGAGTGCCGGTCTGTAACATCCCTGTCCCCTTTGATGGTTAGCTCTCTCAGCTGTGGTCACGACATGTCGAACCGTCGCCTTCTGAAGGCGACGTAGGTGACCGTCGCGTTCTGAATGAGAACGCGTCGGCCGCCCCTGTCGCGACAGAGCTCTGACAGCAGACTGTTGTTTTATCTTATAGTTGTCTAGATAGTGGAGACATGTGTCGTCATGCATGCATGAACGCGACATACTAGTCCGTCGCGATCAGATGTCAGCGTTGCATGCGTGTCACGTGGTGGCTTTGACCGTTAGGGTCGCAGGCGTTTCCAGATCGCGACGTAGGTGGGTGTCGCGTTAGCTTTGCTAATGTGACGACCAGGTCCGTCGCATTCTCATCATCTGTGTTTAAGCGCCCAAGCCCGAGAGCAAAAGCCCCATTTCACTTGTTCTCTGTGTTTTCCCCTCTCTGGTGATTCCTCTGTGCTTGGTGGCTCCGTGAGGAGCTTGGGTGGACCCTGTTGTGGCTTGGGGTGTTGTTACCTTGTGTGGTAAGTGTGGATTGGATTGGTTGTGTTTTTCTTTCTCCTTCTCATTTCCTCACTGTGCTTTTCCCCCTTCTTCTTGTATGGTGCATGCTCCTCTCCATCGCTTGGGAAGGTCGAGCTCGGCTTGTGGACGGCGGCTCTTGGAGAGTTGGAGCTCGGAGGTGGAGAGGTGCTAGCCTACGAGTTGCCCTAATTGGGTGGATCTTCGTATTGAGGTAGGGACTCCTTACCCTTCACCTAGTTCTGGCATGCTAGGGCTCAATCCTCCTTCTCCAAGCCTAGAAACCATGCTAGGTTGTACATTGTCTATTTGTGGAACCACGTGTGTTGTTTGGATGGTTTTTTAATGTTTGACACATGCTTGGAAGGGGTGTTGTGTTGAGGGCTTCTTGTGGCATGGGGGAGTTTATTTGAGTGTAGCTTGCATTCCTTGCATGCATGAGGGTTTCCTTGGGTGGTTTGCATGTGGATGTGTTTCCCCCGTTTCCATGCTCCCCTCCCCATTCTTGTTCAGTTTGTGGCATTTGGGGGTGATGGAGTTGCTCTATTTGAGCACTCGGCTGAGGTCGCGACGGGCTTCCAAGTCGCAACCTGGTCGCGACGTATCGTTGCGTCGCGTTCTCTCTGAACGCGCCCCAGCACTCGTCGCGTTAGCAAACGCGACGGAGTACGTGTCGCGTTCAGAAGACCCGGGTTTGTTGCAGTGCCTTCAGCCTTAGTGTTCTTATTGCGACTGGTCGAAGGGTCGCCTTCTGGTTTCTTGTCGCGA